>CM076679.1:80914815-81472315 GCA_038501925.1 Xenopus petersii | reverse complement strand
TGCCTGATCAATGAAGATACTCCCTTGTTTAAGATAAATAGTCACATGAGTAACTCAAGACACTTGTGTGTAAGGATCATATCATTATTATTATTATTATTAAGTATTTCAAGCTAGCAAGGACCCATGATTAAGACACCTATAACTGCCTTGGTAAAGACAACCACTCAGAAAACCAAGAAAAAACAAGAACATTTTTATGACAAATAATAAATGGTCCTTATGTAGATCAACGTGACCTATACGTAACTTTTGATGTAGATTAATATTTTGAAAATGGAATTTTTAGCATCAGTATCACTTTAAGGTTTTTTTATTTGTGTTTAATATTGTATCCACAGGTATAATGATGTATAGTTTTGCTATCCAAGTAATCCGGTTTTCATAAAACTATTTTAAATCTTATCTCTTCCAATTTTCTTGTGGAAACATATGAGGTTGCATATAAAAGTATAAAGATTTCAAAGCAATTACCCTTTTCCTCTAGCTCATACAATAAGTGAACGCCCAAGGGTTTCAAAGCTATTGCTGACAGATTGAACAACTCCTAATTCTACAGAGTCCATGTCTTTTAACAAGTACTTTTCTTTTGTGTTGAAAAGCTTATCTTCTTTTACGTCTGTTAGGTCAACAGATAGTCAGTTGAAACTGTGGAATGTGTCACGGCCGCATTGCCTTCGATCATTTAAGGGACATATTAATGAAAAAAATTTTGTTGGCTTGGCATCTAATGGAGACTACATTGCTTGTGGTAAGATTGTATTAAAAAATCAATACTGAATAATGTACCTTACTTATGTCACATTTTTTTTTTCTTTAAGTGTTCTTTAAAAGTGAAAGGAACAAACACCTAGAAAGAAAATTGTTTTAGGGTAGTTGCAGACGGGGAGGCAACTTCGGGTGACTTCGGAAATCAGAAGTGATTTGTATGCCATCCCACCAGCGAATTTTGGGAAGTATAGAAGTATAGAAGATTTGTCGCTGGGCGACTAAACTCCCCATCCACAACCAGGAAAGACTATATAATGTATTAGTGTTTCCCTGCTATACCAGGTACACCTGGTGTGTTTGCTTCAAAAACACAGCTATAGTTTATATAATCAAGCTGCTGTGTACCTACCATTCAAGCACAGGATGCACAGATAACTGATGAGTTCTGAAGAATCCTATTGTATGCTTCAGACCTTATCTGTTATCTGCTGTGTATCATCTTCCTTTTTCAGCTTTGAATGGCTGCCCCCCATATCTATACTGCATCTTTTGTTTGTAAACTACTGTACTGTACTGTACTACTGAAAAAGGTCCCCATGTGGGACCAAAACATCTGATAAAATGCTTCTTTTTGTGGAATAAATAATAGCATTATCACTGCTAACAGAGTGTGCTGATCCTGCGTCTACATAGTGGCAACATTTTTTGCCTAGAAAGGATGCTCATCGACATAGTAAAAAAAAAAATGTTGCTCAGAAAGACAACCATTGACTTCAATGCGTTTGGCACATTTTTGCTGTTTAATGAATTTTCAGCAAGGTGAAACAGATCAGACTTGGCCATCACTACTCTTGAAAGTTAAAATGAAACAGTCCTATCAATGCCAATGATCTTTTGGCACTAATAAACAGAGCAGCTTGTAAAGAGCTGAATGTTTGTTTGGATTGCTAAACAAACACAAAGGTATGTGCACATAAACTTAGGTCAGTACAAAACACCCCTGGCACAGCATTATATGTTTTATGTTCTGTACACTTAATCAAAGTATAGGTAAGACGCCTAAGTCTATAAATAAGTGCATGAAACATCTAAGGCTATGTCAGGGTTGTCTTGTTAAGTCTAAATTTATTTATTTTGACACAAGTGTTTATTCCATATCAGCCCACTTTTTTGGTTGGTCAAGCACTTCACAAAGTCACAAACACAAAATCAGGGTCTTTCACCCCATATTTTTATGGAGATCCATATACTGTGTTTCAACTCTGGTATTGCATTTGTTCTGATTGATTGTCTATTACTTTACTTTTCACATTTTTCTGACATTTAAATTGCAAGTAAAAACATATAAACAATTTATTGTTGTTAACATATATAACTGGATAGTCCTTAATATCATTAAAGAGGATCTAAACCTCTCCAAGATTGCTGTTTTTATTTAGCCTCAGAGCTACTGACTTTCGGTTGAATCAAAAGCCTGGTATTAGCAGTATAAAAATGCAAATGTCAAAAACCACTAAAAATAATTAATGTAAATTACAAAAGTGCTCAGAGAACTACCCTGAGTAAGTTTATATCAGTTAATTGTTTTAAAGGGATCCTGTCATCGAAAAGCATGTTGTTTTCAAAACACATCCGTTAATAGTGCTACTCCAGCAGAATTCTGCACTGAAATCCATTTCTCAAAAGAGCAAACAGATTTTTTTATATTCAATTTTGAAATCTGACATGGGGCTAGACATTTTGTCAATTTCCCAGCTGTCCCTGGTCATGTGACTTGTGCCTGCACTTTAGGAGAGAAATGCTTTCTGGCAGGCTGCTGTTTTTCCTTCTCAATGTAACTGAATGTGTCTCAGTGAGACATGGGTTTTTACTATTGAGTGTTGTTCTCAGATCTACCAGGCAGCTGTTATCTTGTGTTAGGGAGCTGTTATCTGGTTACCTTCCCTTTGTTCTTTTGTTTGGCTGCTGGGAGGGAAAGGGAGGGTACGATAGCACTCCAACTTGCAGTACAGCAGTAAAGAGTGATTGAAGTTTATCAGAGCACAAGTCACATGACTTTGGGCAGCTGGGATTTCATGTCAGATTTCAAAATTGAATATAAAAAAAATCAGTTTGCTCTTTTGAGAAATGGATTTCAGTGCAGAATTCTGCTGGAGCAACACTATTAACTGATTTATTTTGAAAAATATTTTTTTTTCCCATGACAGTATCCCTTTAATTTAGATTCCCTTTAAGTAATAGATCAGTTAAGCAGAACAGAATTTTGATGTTGAAATCTTATTCAATCCATTTCACTGCATATTTGTAATTTTATGTTTGTGTCTAGGAAGTGAAAACAACTCCCTCTACCTTTATTATAAGGGCCTTTCAAAAACGTTGTTGACTTTCAAATTTGACACGGTCAAGAGTGTTTTAGACAAGGATAGGAAAGAAGATGACACCAATGAATTTGTAAGCGCTGTGTGCTGGCGTGCACTCCCTGGTGGGGTAAGTTTGAATATAAATGATATGCAGTACAGCAGGTTGCCAAGCTGATTGCTTTACATTGCCTATGAGTAAAATACCTCAAAAGCTGCTACCTTTTTAATAGATAAGTCACCCATCACCACACTAGCTCTACTGTCAGAACAAATTGGCCAATGTTTCGTCAGCACCTATGACTTTTCTCAAGGGAAACAAACACATCAATCATATATACAGTAGAACCACCATTTTACTATATATATATATATATATATATATATATATATATATATATATATATATATATATATTTCTCCCTACATCACATTACCTAAATACTCCTTTTCAAGTATGCAGTTTTCCAAATACTGCCTAAACCACATTTCTCCCAGCTCACAAGACATGCCAAATGAAATTTTTAGAAGTCACACGAATTTAACAACCCCCACCCATCTGGTCACCCATAAAAACAGTCCTATCACTACATGTCCATAATTTCATAACTTGCTTACCCCATCCACTGAAAGGCAAGTCACACCCAAAATCCTCAGGAAACACGACCACAAAGTGTGTGTGCGTCATGAGCAGATTGGCAGAGTTGTTGGGGCAGATCAAGACATGGTGGGATTCGGCCAGAAATTCTTGGATCCCTTTTGGTCTCTGCCTTACCCTCCATGTTTATGTGGCCTAAAATAGGCTGCCAACTTGCCTTCTAGTCTGTAATGTACTGGCTCTGGTATATGGGCAGAATGCAATTCATCCTGTCGATTGAGGGCTGTGTCAGCCTATATTACATAAGCCTATATTATGATCTGATTATTAACCCAGGGGCCAAAAGATTGTAACAACCTTTGGCCAAAGTGGATTAGATCAACCCAGCTGAACCATTGGATCTTTGTGTATTGCCAGTTTAACACTTGAAATCTATAGCATACTTTATAATTAATATTCTATAATAATAAACACATCTTTGTAAGTTTTTAAATCTGCATTCTCTAATAAGCCCGTATAGGATGTCTATAAAAATGTTCTTTGTCCTTAAAAATGCAGAGATTTAATGTCTATGTTATGACCTGGTCGTTGTCTTGATAACATTTTTTTATTTTTTTTTAAATGGCTAAAAAAAGAGCTTTTGCATTAGGTCTTTTTACCACATTGACCTTCAGCATATAATATTCTCACTCTCTTCATCATCAGAAGCTCTCAAATGGATGCATTGCATAAAACTTTACAAACTACAATGGTGAATTCAGATCAGCTGCTTTGTGTACATTGACCTCCAGAGAATAGCATTAAACTGTAAAAAAATTTTTTTTTTTATCATGATCTCAATATTTGGGCCCTTCTGAAGCTTTTCCTAGAAAAATGTTGAAGGTATTTCTGTGCTAAACAGAATATGATAATGCATATTAATTCAATCAGTCATAATCGTTATAAAGAAGCATTTTAATTTGTTGCCAGTTTGACTGAAAGACTTCTTTGCTGCAGATAAAGATACTGGAGGAGAATGATGGGGGATGGAGCATGTACCGAAAGTATAGTAGAATTATTGTCTGTGCATATAAACAACCAGTTCAGACAGGAAGAAAGACCATGCAGAAAAAAGTTAAATTATGCTCAAAATATCTGAATAAAAAAAGAGGGAAGCCTATACACAAAAATACATTTTAAAGGCTTTTCAATGATCCAACCTCAAAACAAATGCTATCATAAAAAAATATATTTTTTTTATACCTGTAATCAATGTGTAATGTTAATATAGATATATATATAATATAGATACACATTTATTTATTTATTTTAAAGAAAATATCTTCTTCCAGATGGTAGCTGGTTGAGATGGCTCAGGGCAGTTAAGGCCCCTCATTTTTAGTTTAAGGCTGGTTAGACTTTTAGCAAGAGACTTGTGAATGCCTTGCTGTTTTCACCAGGCTTGTTATTGCGTTCCTTGCATAAAGAAGGGTAGTCCACTCCCTTTGACCCTTTTCATCTTAATCTTGTTTTTTTGTCAAACTTTTCAGAAGTTGTGTTCTGACATAATACACTGAAAAAATCAAAACAGACTTTGTGCCTGAATTTGGATTTGTCTTTGAATTATTGGGCTGTATCTATGCTACTAAACCTGCAGATCTGGATGCAGAGTGGGACATTAAGGAGTAATGTGCTGTCTCTGCCCATAATTCCATGAAAGAGAAAGCATTTCCTTTCTGGTTTTGAAGCTGGCCATAGACGAAAGATCCCATAGTACGAATCCTCGATTCGTATGATTTTCGTATTGTGTGTGTACTATCCCGACATCTTTTGTGCCATGCCATCACTCAATATTGTTATTTTTTTGTTTGTTTTTTTTATTTCTGTTTGAGACCGTGCAACAGATTTTATTTAAAAACTATATAAAGACATATAAAACATAAACAAAGCTAATAAAACAGTGCTTTCGGCTGCTCGTGACCTCATTCCATTGTTCTCATTGACATGAATGGAAAATAAATAAAAGGCAAGATTTCCATACTTTTGACAGGCATGGGCACTTTTTCACCGAAATTTACTGTTGAAACGATACATCCATATGTCTCCTGGGAAATATGGGAGGTGATCATCGATGCTTTCCAGCCATCTGTAATATGCAGGATTAAAGAGCTGCTTGTGCCATTGGCCTAATTTAAAATAAAACAACATTTTCTTCAAGCTTGTGTAAAAATATCCCTTTAGATGCATTTTTGGAGTTGTTACAAGTGTGGAGTAGAGAGAAGGGGCCAGTTGCACTAGATTCTCTTAGTCTGTGTACAGTTAGTTAAAAGGAAAGTAAAATGTTAAGATTGTATAATTGTTAAATATCAGGGATTGTGCAGAGAAGTGTAACTGCCTGTTGACATTGCTAAGTGCATCTCTTTATGCTGACCCATTGCTTGTTGGATTTAGTTAGTTTATGACTGGAGGCCCATTGCCTGGCTGTGATTCTCAAAGTATTTTTATATGGCCCCTATGAATCACATCACAATTTTATTTTTATATGGCCTATGGACAGTATGAGAGATAATTGAGCCAATACAGTATATGTAAAACGCTGAACTGGATTGATCTAGTTAACTATGGCTAGAATGCATTGATTAATAGTTCCCTTGGTTATTGACAATTTGTATGCCTGGCTGTCTTCAGTGATTCCTCAGAGGCTTGAGCTGTTTTGAAGATTTCTGGAAGACTTAATTTTTTTTTCATACTTAGGCCCAAAACAAATATTATGGCACCCATACTTGATACATTTGAAATTATATAAAGTGTTGGAATGTTCATTTGAAAAATTTAATCTTTCATGCTTTACTTTGTGTTCAAAGGGCAATGGTTCCAATATTTACCCTACTAAGGGAATACATTCCCTTCTTTTAAAAATTAAAAAATTGATCATTGAACTTTATAAAAAGCAGATTTCAGTTTTCATTTTCTGTATTTGCCCCATGTGAAATATATTTGTTTTGTTATTTTCACCCTGTTTCTGTTACCAACTAAGTAACCTGCCAACAAATTATATCCTTTTGTCTCCTGGGCATACAAAGTGGTTAATGCAGGAATTCTCAGCTTTTGCACAGGGCTTTTGAAGGTTGCTTAAGTGCTATGGTCTGTCTTTTTAATAGCTGGCATCTGATGTGTATGATTAACAGCATTTTCAGGAGAATGGTGTAATATATTTTTATTCCAATCTTGCAAAACAACAGGAAGAGCAATGAAGACATAATGTTACGCAGTACTATGCCATGAAGGTGGTTGAGCAGAATGTAGACAAATCCTGACATGATAGCAAGATGAAATTATGAAAAGTTGATCGAGATGAGGCAAGACTTTGCTTAGGGTTTGCGTTAGCCTCATTTGACTCTCTTCCCCGCTCACCAAAATGCAATCATTAGTGAAATTGAAAATCTGAACAATCCCATCTCTGACCGTACTGAATCATTTGTTATATTGAGGATATATTTTCTTTGGTTAGGTAACAGAAGTCATATAAGACTGACCTTTGCAATCACTTTGTTATAAAATTGCTGTACAAAGCTCAGTACCCTAAGCAATAAATGATGCTGATGATATGATAGTGTTGATTTTGATGTCTCCAGGGGGAAATACATAGTATGGGCTAACATGTTTTTTTATTTCAGGTCTTTATTCCACCTTATTGATTTGTGTTGATTATTGTGAAATATTATAGTATAATTTAACTGTCACTTTATATGAGAGGCTGTAAAGTTGCAGTTCAGTTCTGGCTGCAGATGTGCTACCGATATACTGAATTTGTAAGGCTTTGCCTAGAACAGTATTATTTAAAGGTGTCTAAAAGGTGATTTTTCCTTTTAGCTGGTGGTAAGTGGGTACTTGGTTGATTGTAATATACCTGTAGACCTTGAACTGGCGACCAAAAGAACACACAAGCCCAGCAATGTACCTGAAAACTTTTTTCATTGAAAACTGTTTATTATTAACTTTAATACATATTAAGAGTCAGATTTATCATAGTTTGAGTTTGGAATATGGCAGTTGTTTCTTGCACAATTCCTATCGATATCCAGACTTCTAGACATTTATCAAACTTGACTGTTGAGTCCAACAACGAAGAAGAGGCGATTAGTCTCCAGGCGACTAAATCTCCCCGAATCTGCCCGTGTGCTAAAGCCCTTATTTTAAAGGACCAGTAATACAAGGAAATAAAATGCTCTGGGAATTCTGCAACATTTAAATAAGTGTAATTGTTTTTTCAAAATACCTGCATCTTTTCTGCTAGAGGTTCTGAGCCCAGGACATAAATATGTGTTCTCTAGGACTCCAATGAATCCAACAGACAAGGTGAAGCTTTGTATAGACTTTAATTAAAACATGGTGGAACCCAGCAGGGCTAATAGCAAGCACACCACAATAAATAAAATGGGACGATTTCTTAAAAGCATTGTAAACTTTAAAATAAAAATTTGCAAAAGACAACAAAACTCTAGGACACTTTCCAATAAACGTTCATCACGAATTCTCAGTGGTTCAAGAGCAATGATACATTAGATTAGTCACCCCACGATGAATCTCCTCCAGTGTGTGTTACGTTTACAAATAACATTAAAGCCATAAAACATTTTTTTTTTAATTTAATGCAGAAAGGAAACCATTTTACACCTATAAAATGGCAATAAATAGTAAGTCAAATCATATTAATAGACAGATATTGGCCTTTTTATCCAAAATGCTTGGGACCTGGTGTTTTCCTGATAAGGGGGTCTATCTTTAAGTTGGATCTTCTAAGAAAATTATTTAATTAGGATTAGTTATATCTTAGGTGGGATCCAGTACAATGTTCTGTTTTATTATTACAGGGAAAAGGACATTATTTTTAAAATTGTGAATTCTTTGATTGTAATGGAGTCTGTGGGAGATGGCCTTCCATATTTCAGAGTATTCTAGATAACCGGTTTCCATATAACTATTACTGAAAACCATTCCAAGGTCTACCAAATGATTAACTATTGCTAAATTATATTTAATAAAACAAAGATCCTTTTAATTTCTATCCGTAAAGAAGTCAGAGGCATTAAGGACAAGATGCAAAACTGTAGCACTGTGGGCACAGTGTTTGTCCTCTTCAGCCACAATATTATTTCAAAAGATCTTATTTCCCTCTCCCCCAAGGGAAAAAGGAAAGGTGAAAGTTACAGCATCACAGCTACCTAAATAACTATTGAATAGGCATTCTCATCTGTTGTTTTATTTAAAAACAATGCAATGTGTGGAATCCTAGCAATTTAATGAAGGTGGTGGCAGATAAAACACAAAAATATTCCAAGAATTTTAATTGAATTCATAAAATGTACCAGTCAGAAGCACAGGGAATGTTACATATGAACTGTACCTAAGCAACTAGACCTTCTTGGCAGTCTCTGCCACCAAGATATTTATCTTTTTCCAAACATTCAAATTTCAGTTTTGACATATGGCTTTTTCTAGGTATAGTAGGCCAAAAGAAACTGAGCTATAGCCCATTCCTCTATATTTTTCCATTTGTTTTTTTTTTTTTATTTGGCCTTAGGTCCTCGGCCTTAAAACCATGACCTCGGTAATGGGTACTAGTGCATATGGGAACGGAATTGATGAATGGGGTCGCTACTGGCATCATTTGTTAACTGAAGTAATACTGGCAACTTCAGCTTTTATTGTTGGTAGAGGCACACTGAGTCATTCTAAATGCCAAGTTTTAGGTGCCAGAGTATCCAAATCTGCCAACAATGGACTTGTATGTGTTTGTTTTAGTCATAAATTGGAATGTAATGATACGTTCTGATTCAACCTTTATTAAATAATACCCAAATACCTTTAAGGTCATACTGGGTGATTTGGGGAGATTTAGTCGTCTGGCGACAAATTGACTCATCTTTGTGGCGACCAATCTCCTCAAATACCTTACCTCTGTCTTGCGCCGCCTAAAAGGAAAAATCGCCTGCGGCATGACACACGCGTCACTTCGTATTCCGAAGTCGTCCGGAGTTGCCACGCTGTACTGTATAATTTGAGTCGTCCTTAAGCTCAGTAAGGGACGGCAGCACAGAGCATGTGCAGTGAATCAGCAGAAAAGAAGATGTGGAGCTACTGGGGCATCAAGCTGGTAAAGAAACCCAAAACATAATGTACAACGTTTCTAGCCTACTTCTTTAGTTAAACTTTAATTCTCCTTTAATATAAAGATGACATTGTTAACAGTTGTAAGCCTACTCTGTGAAAGTTTGTAGGTGCCTTTAACCGCAACTCAAGAAAATTGGAAACAAAGCTTCCACACCTGGCCTCCCCTTAGATGTGACATACCCAGGCCGCTGTTGTCTATTATGAAATTAATTTTAAGTGATAAGCACACAATGGTGTCCTTGGTAATAATCTGCCTAAGCGTTAGCCATTGAAAATAATTAAAACAGGTGTTAATTTCAACACTAGTTAAGGCTATGGCACATAGGGAATTTAAGAGTTGCACTGAAATATCCTGACAAGCGCTGCCAAAAGCTACAGGGGCTGGTTTTGGCTTCCTCTGTCAGATATTTTGAAACTAATTAAAAGCATGGGGTTCAAAGTGCCTGAAACAGCCCTGTGTTCCATTGTCATTAAAGGCTAATGTTCTTTCTACTGTAGATGTCCCAATCTTCCCACCTGCTGCTAACCTTTCAGGTTAAATAAAGTAGTAAAATAACAAATCAGATTATGTTCTGCCTGTGGCAACAATTGTATGAAAGTTATGTCTGACAAATAGTAGTGACAGTCCCCCATTGAAATCATCAGATAGGCAATACATGCCGAGAAATTGTTATCCTGTCCGACTGACTAAACGACCAATCGCCATGGTATGAAAAATGTTGAGACAATTCACACGCTCGGAAAATCGTACGAATCGAACTATACCTTTGTGTCTATGGCCAGCTTTACACTGCAATCATGTACATGATAGCAATGAAATCATGTACATGATGATAGTGGAAGAAAGTGCTGAATAGGGGTCATGCACATGGGGCCAGAAGCTGGAACAGAAAATAGATGGGAAAAAGGATAGTACATAGTAAGTTAGGTTGAAAAAAGACACATGTCCATCAAGTTCAACCTTTTAACCTGCCTAACTGCTAGTTGATCCAAAGGAAGGCAAAAAAAAACAAACTAATCTACCTGAAGCCTCTCCAATTTGCCTCGGAGAAAAAAATCCTTCCTTAATCCAAAATGGAAATCAAACTTGTCCCTGGATCAACTTGTACTATGATCTATCTCCCATAACCCTGTATTCCCTCACTTGCTAAAAGCCATCTAACTCCTTCTTAAAGCGATCTAATGTATCCGCCTGTACAACTAATTCAGGGAGAGAATTCCACATCTTCACAGCTCTCACTGTAAAAACCATATTTAGGCGGAACCTCTTTTCTTCTAATCGGAATGAGGGACCTTGTGTCCTACTGCTAAATAAAGCATTCGATTATTATATGATCCTCTTATATATCTATTCATAGTTATCATATCACTCCTTAAGCGCCTCTCCAGCGTGAACATCCCCAATTTGGCCAGTCTTTCCTCATAGCTAAGATTTTCAATACCTTTTACCAGCTTAGTTTCCCATCTCTGTACCCTCTCTAATAAATAATGTCCTGTTTGTGTGATGGAGACCAAAACTGTACGCCATATTCTAGATTGGGCCTTACCAGTGCTCTATAAAGTGGAAGAATGACCCCCTCTTTCCTTGAATCTATGCCCCTTTTAATACAGCTCAAGACCTTATTTGCCCTTGATGCTGCTGACTGATATTGCTTGATACAGCCATGTTTATCAACTACAAGGACTCCAAGGCCTTTTCCATAATGAATTTGCCTAGTGCAGTCCCATTAAGGGTATAAGTGGCTTGGATATGTTTTTAACCCAGGTGCATGACTTTACATTTATGAACATTGAATAGGGGGGTGAGTGTACAGTGGCTTTCCTTTACCCCAATATTTACAGAATCACCTTTATATAGTGTCCAGTATTACACTCTTGGATTCGTTTTTGCACTTGTGTTGGTAAATTTGCCTTTTTTGTTTAAATATGCTGTTAAGACTGCAACAGATGTCTCAATAAAAAATTGAGCTGTCTGTGTTGGGACTTGTGTAATAGATCATATTGCTCTTTTTTTCTCACAGGAATCAAATGTACTTATTGCTGCTAACAGTCAAGGCACAATCAAGGTAAGTTCTACCTTTCCTTCTCTCCTGTGTATTTCCTGCCTGCACTTTATGAACACATTCAATGGCAATTGTTAACATGTTTTTTTAAACCGGTTCTTTTATAAACCTTTGCTTTCTTTGCCATTAAAGTGTTAACATCTGGACACATCTATCATTGCAGATAGATTGTCAATTCAGGCGGAATGTGTTCTAATGCTATGTGCACTACTCCAAATCATTAATCACGGATGCAAATTACAAACGGAAGTCAGTGATTCAGAAAATATTTTCCTCTCTGCAATGAATGAGTCTGCAGAAGAAACTCTTAAACCTTAGAGACGGGTCCTTTTTTCAGCCATAAACAATGTTACCTGCAAAAAAAAAATTGAACATTAATAATTGGAACCCTAGATGTTTTTGGCTATACCAAATAGCAAAACTTAAAGTAGTTGCTGATTGTTGGTCCCAGTTAGTATTTAACAATGGGTAATGTTTCTTTTATGTCACAATTGGCAGTTTGAGAAGAGGGATAAAATGTATTGTTCAGATTCTCAGATATTGTAGCAAAATACGGGTTTCTTTAGCTAGGCTTAAAAAAGTCAGTTCCTGTAATAACTTATGATATGCAAAAACACTAGAGTAGTCGCCATGTATACACTCTCCATATAACAAATATTTAAGCAGAATGAAATAGGACAGATCCGATAAGTTCTTCATTTGTGGATTTACTTTTTCTCTAGGAATTAGACAGTATATTGTGCTTGATGGTAACATGAATGTAACATAAAATCATATTAATGGCAATGCAGTTCTCCTGGATGTTCTAATATTTTTTATATTTTAGAAGCATTAAGGTACATTGTGCAATATTATGGAAATATCTGGTATCAGGAAAATGTATGCATGCATTCCAGGTAATGGATCCAAAACAGTAACCTGTAAAGTTGACTCAGGTCTAGTAACTAGCAGCAGATGTTTGAATTCATTGACTTGTAATTGTTGGTTGGGTTCAGTGGAATTGTGCAAACATCCTTCTTGTGATATTTCCTATGAGGATCAGCTTGTTTGGCCAAATCTGAATTATTTGTGCCAGCTGTTCCACATTATGTGCCTTTTCTTACCACCCCAAAATAATTTTAATCCGTCAACCTCAGAACACATTTGATGTCTGTATATCCCAAAACTATATTGACCTAAATTACCCTAGTTATAGAGAGTCCTAAATTGGGTGGTAATTAGCCTTCGTTATTATGGGCAATCGAAGCCCTCCAACTAGAGGACCCTAGACTAGAAAAAGGTGAGGAAGATCAGGGAGCACACCTGAATATCTGTATCAAATATATGATCTTGCAAAGAGGGATTGGATGGTCTTTATGTGTGAAACACCAATACATACTGTAGTATGCCGCCAAAGGATTATAGAGAGGATTAGAAGAGAAGTTCTATCTCTGGAAGTGTTGCAAATGCATACAGAACCTCATAATTGTCAAGCTCATACACTTTTTTAGGAACTGCTTTACTTGATATAGATGTTCGTATAAAAGCGGCTGGTGAGCTCTGTTGAACCAGTCACCAGGACTGGGAGAAATTGTATATTCCTCTGCATTCTCGCTGCCCTAGGTTGCTTAATTTCTACCAAAACCAAAGTTTTCCTTTTGTCTTCCAATAGGTACTGGAACTGGTATGAAACATGGATTCTTGAATTGCAAATGAGGTGTCATGCTACATTTACTAAGAAGAAAGCTCTAAACCCAACCTAATAAAGGATCATAGAGCGTTTACCATAATTCTGTTCTGGACTCTTAAGTCTTTAGGAGGGCAAGGGCAGGAGTCAGTATAATTGGTAACCCCAAAGGGAAATCTGGGTTCCTTAACTGCTCTCCACTACTGTGTAGTTTTCTTTCTGGTGCTGCTTTCTACCCTAATGCTAAGGGGTTCTGTAGCTCAAAGCTGTTTGTGCACTGTGGATCATACCAGCACTGAAGAATGAACCCAGGTAGTAGAGACTTTGTTTTTATCATGGGGTTGGGGGGAAGTATTACTCTGAAGATCTTAAACACCATTCCCAATTATTTTTTTTTTAAATAAGTTTGTGTTTGTGATATTGGAACAAATACACCTTTTGGAAGATGACATACAAAATAATGAATGGATTCATGAAATAAAGAATCATGCACCATCTAGCAGATATTCTAGGGCTTAGCTGCTACAAAAACTGCTAACTCTCATTTGCTGAGAGTCTTTTAAAGTGATAGCTGAGTCTAACAAGTGATTTGAAGACCCTGCTACATTGCGCATTTGAGGTATATTTCACTTGGGAAGAGACGGTATGTGTTGTTATTAATAAGTCTAATTTACAAAAACTGTAAGCAATTTAATGCAGTTATCTTTTGGTTTGTGCATTAAAAAGTATATTTCTTTAAAATTATTCTAAATTGTGTCTATTTTGACCATACTTCTTGTGCTCCCCCTCCCCCTTTCATTATTGGAATAATTGCCATGTAAATAAGAAACCTACACACATATACACACACACACACACACTGATTTGGGTGCTCCCCACAGCTAGAGAACTACCTTAGGGTGTCGTGTGAGTAAGTTTTTGCCTGTATCATCCCCTCTGTCCAATGTCCATTGCCGACATGAGTCCCTGCTTAGCTACCTTAACAAGATATTATCAGGGATCCTTTTGGGACCATAGATTGGACAGTAATTTGCTGAATGAACATCTAGGGGATTATTTATTAGTCCAAATTACAAAAACTTGTGAAAACCCGGATTTTTTGAGTATAAAATCAATATTTTTAGTGACAAAAAAACCCACATTTTTTGTTATTTATTGTACCCAGAGTATGGAAAAAGTCAGAATCCAAAAATCTGGCATCTCAGACTAGGGATGTAGCGAACTGTTCGCCGGCGAACTAGTTTGCACGAACTTCGACTGTTCGCGTCTGCCGCAAGTTTGCGAACGTCGTGCGACGTTCGCCAATAGGCGTTCGCGTCAAAAATCGTTCGACCATTCGATTCCTTCGACCGCTAAAATCGAAGGATTTTCGTTCGAATCGAACGATCGAAGCCATTGGATTGAATGAAATCATTCGATCGAATGGCTTCGAACGTTCGATTCGAACGAAAATCCTTCGATCGAACGATTAAAATCCTTCGATCGTTCGAATCGAACGATTTTCGGATGTTCGAAGTTCGCATTTTTTGCCGGTGTTCGCGAACGGCGTTCGCGAACACATACACGGCAGTTCGCTACATCCCTATCTCAGACCTGACGAGGTTGAATATAAGTTAAAGGAGAAGGAAAGCTCCAAGACAGTTTATTGCCAACAGATTAGCAATAATAGTGCAAGCTAGAATGCTAAATTTATTCAGCAGAATGCTTTACCATACCTGAGTAAACAGCTCATGACACTGTCTCTGTTTGTTAAGGATAGAAGCTGCCATATAAGCTTGGCGTGACATCACTTCCTGCCCGAGTCTCTCCCAGCTCTTAGCTCAGATTACAGCAGGGATGGGAGGTGGGAGGGGGAGAGGAACAAACTGAGCATGCTCAAGGCCATGCCCTGGAGGTTTAAGATGAAAACAGGAAGTCTGATACAGAAGCCCATGAGTACACAATAGAAGGAAAGAAATGCTGTGTTTCTTTTGACAGAGGACTCAAAGCAGCATTACTTTGAGGGTTTACTGGTGTATTTATATAGACCTTTCTGATAAAGCTTACTTAATTTTAGCCTTTCCTTCTCCTTTAAAGGGAGAAGTCCCTAAGATATCCTGATCTGTACTGGGTTTTGTGCAAAAATCCCAAGATTTTGTGGGTTTTGGGCAAAACTCCAAAAAGTTTGTAAGATTTGAATTTTTGTACAATCTTAACAAGTTTTTTAACGCACTGGAATTTTTTGGGTAAATGTATTTATAAAGGGGAATAACCCGTGCGAATTTGGTCGGCGTATATTTCAGAAAATGAGAAATTCGAATTTTGATAAATAACCACCCTATTGTCTGCCCATGTATGCATCAATGCCTTTTATTGGGTGGTTGATAACTAGCATGCTACCAATTAATATTTTTTACTTCATTCAAATTAAATGATCACAGGGAATTATATTGCCGCTGCTCACTCATTAAACGAATTGGTCCTCTACATACAGTGTATATTTTCATGTTGCAAGGGGGCTGTGCCATTCTGCTTTTTGAAAGACATGCTAGCAAGTTTATACAGCCATTGATAAAGGACAGCCTCTCCATCACTGTGTTTTTGTTCATTTACTCCTCCAGAGCAGCTGATTCTCAGTGTTCTGACACTGCACCTCAATCCTGCCAAGCATTTGCTCCATTTAGTTCTTTATTGGCCCTTTTCATATATATATATATATATATATATATATATATATATATATATATATATATATATATTTCCAAATCCAACGTTGCCGCATCTTCACTACAAATACTCTAAGACCTGGAATTTAATTCAGTATGGATTGGTTTTCTTTAAGTAAATATTAAAACATCTATATATAAACAGGTCCTCTGGCAAACATTCTTTCCTAAGCTCTGACCTAATAATAATATTGAATTTGTGCAGACACCTTCGCATTTTTAATTTCTATGAAAGTGCCAGGGAGATAGAGTTTTAGTCATTCATTCCTCATTCAGCAAAGGTTTATCCAACTATTATGCTGCAGCGGATGGAATTGCTAGTTTGTGCTAACCAAGCACGTCGCCAGAGCATGTTTCCTGCAGCTAGCAGCTCTTCTGGCTTTAAAGACTAATTTATTATTAACCACCTCGTTTATTATCAGGATTTATTATTTGCAGCCACACAAGAAAAGTTAAAGCATCTGGCTACATTTCAGTAAACAAAGCCTGTATTTTTCTCCTTCTTATACATAATATGTGAGGCAACCGCAGTCAACACATTTATATATTTCATGCTGCCACTTTTTATTTTCTTTTTAGAGCAAAAATGACCCAATACTACTTTGTATACAAATCAATATTTTTTTAATTTATAAAGGGTTATCTTTATAGATATTGTGGCAGATTTACTAAAGGGTGAAGTGGCCGTCGCTAGCGAAAATTCTCCAGAAATCTCATCCGCAGGGACTTTCCAATTTACTAACAGGCGTAGAGGACAATTCACTAGTGAAAGAGACCTTTGATATCGAAGTTTTGAACCCTATTGCCAGGCTAATTTAACAATCGTTACTTCGCAAATTCACTAAAGTGCAAATTTTACAGAAAGTTGCCTATTTCGCCAGCGTTTCCTTCACCAACGTTTGCTTCACCATCTTAGACCTAGCGAACTGATAAGATGAAGCTACATCCTCCTCAATCTTATGTCCGTTACATCATTTGACACCACTATTTTACATTGCTTCCGGTGGAAGTCACATAAGAAAAAGTCTGTAAAGATTGTACGCCGTTTTTTACACAGCCAAGCATGGCTATGAGTGGTGTATTAGCTCGCCATTTTTTACACAGCATAATAAATATGTCCCTAAGTGTGTTATGTAATTGAGTGGTTAAGGCCACCACATATGCCACCCTAGTACAGAATATTTGGCCTCTAATACACCATACATAATATATCAGTATTGAGTCTCATTGCTGTAATTTATACAATACTTTATTATCCTAATTAACAATTGGCTGGCCAGCCTATCTCAATCCATAAAATCATACACTGCATAATTATTAAACCTCAAAAATGCTGTGACCGTAATCCAACACATGTATATGTCTATAGGTTAATCAAACAGAATTTCGTCAATAAATATTATATGACGTGCTTTTTCTCTCAGTGTCCTATTTTTTCAATAGAGTAACTATAATGATTTAAATTAAAAGTAGGAGGTTCGAGTAGAGCAGTGGCAAGGACTGAGCATGTGCGGTGTTGGGCCATTTAGAAGATGGCCTAACATCATTACTGGCCTGGATCATTACTATTATAGGGCTTCTAAAACTGGGTTGGTGCAATAAGGTCAGTATATAAAAAATAGCATTTCTTGTCATATTCATATTTAGGCTTTAGTACTTTAAGAATTCAAATGCAGAATTCAATATTTGAATATGCTTATTTTCAGTCATGCTTATGTAACGTTTTTTGAATATTACTAATGTTTTTGAGATCTTATTATTTAATTAGTGAAATTACTAGGGTTATGCTGGGCATACATTTTACTAATTGTTTTAAAGGGGTAGTTCACATTTAAGTTAATTCATGACCTTACTATCTAGACCCTCTGATATTCATATTCCACTCTTATTCAAATAAGTACAAGGTTGCTCAGGTAATTTGTTTCCTAGCAATCAGATTGAGCTATATTGCCTTTTATTCACCAGTTCTCTTAAGTTAAGCAAAGACCAAAAATTAAAAGCAATTGTCAGAATCTCACTCTCTACATCATAGATCATACAGTTAATTTAAAGGTGAACAACCCCTTTAATAAGTAAATCTGTATTTTTTTGTCTTGCTTTTCTGAAATTGAAAATAGTCCAACCACTTGCTGTTCATGTAAGCTCAATTAAAATTAGATGTCCAATAAAAACCTGTAGGTATAATGAGCTGCTTTCTTATCCTGAAGCCTAAAAGCTGCAGCTGGCAGAATTATACAGAGCAATTCTGAGTGGACTGCTGATCTGTTATGATTGTGTTTGGATGAAGTGTAAGAAGAGTGTGACCTTCAATTTTATTTTTTCCAACTCTGGTAGACGAAATTACAAAACACATTCATATATCCTAATTAAAATAATAGGCAAAACATTCAGTACAAGCCCTATTCATTTTAAAAAAAGCTTACATAGTCATTAGTAGTAGATCAGCACGAAATGTTTATGCATTCTTGCTCATCCCCTGACTTGTTTTCACAAGGGTGATTCTGTTAATAGTTTGCCTCAGTGATGTAAATGGATGCTGTAGAAAATGAATGCTTATTGACAGCCCCAGGCTCAAGAGCAGGGCAGCAATCATACCATCTTGACGTTTTTTGTATTGATTCTCTTCTGCCAGCACAGTTGCTCGTGCTGCCTACTCCTTTGTAGGTTGATCAATAAACTGAACGACCTTTAGACAGGACCCCAGGACTTGGGCAAGCAGAAATATCACTGCTAAAACCCAAAGGTCGTCCAGTTCTCTTGAAACACATCTATATTAAGAAGCCTTACTGCATTTGTATGCTATTCTAGATGCCTTAATATGTCTGATTCAAAACTTTGGCCCACTTTATCTCCTACTGCAAAAGACGTTTTCCCTTGAGTCAAAGATGCCAAAAAGTCATATCAATTTTCCAGCAGGCACGTTAAGCTCAGATATGTTCTGTACTGATTAATGCACCGTTACAGATAAATCTTAAAGTAGTTAAAAATGTAAAGATATTTAGGGGCCGATTCACTAAATTCGAGTGAAGGGTTTGAATTAAAAAAACTTTGAATTTTGAATTTTTTTTGGGCTACTTCGACCATCGAATGGGCTACTTCGACCTTCGACTACGAAAATCGAACGATTCGAACTAAAAATCGTTCGACTATTCGACCATTCGATAGTTGAAGTACTGTCTCTTTAAGAAAAACTTGGACCCCCTACTTCGGCAGCTAAAAGCTACCGAAGTCAATCTTAGCCAATGGGGAAGGTCCCCATAGGCTTGCCTGGAATTTTTTGATCGAAGGATTTTCATTCGATCGTTGGATTAAAATCCTTCGAATCGTTCGATTCGAAGGATTTAATCGTTCGATCGAATGAAAAATCCTTTGATCGATCGATCGCAGGATTTGTGCTAAATCGTTCGACTTCGATATTCGAAGTCGAACGATTTTAGTTCCTAGTCGAATATCGAGGGTTAATTAACCCTCGATATTCGACCCATAGTGAATCGGCCCCTTAGAGATGGTATACATTGAGAAAAAAAGGATTTTGTTCTGCTTGTTGTGCCCACCTGTACATAACTTGGGGGTTAATTTGTCACAGTTAGAGCTGTAGTATTTCTGGTCAGGTGATCACAAAATGGTTGTTCAAGGCAAGAGATGTGAAAGGGCAATATTTACATAAATATATATACCAGTTGGGAATATTCTTATATATTATACTTCATTAGATATAAATCTGTTGCATAAGTATTCATTTTGGGGGGTATTGTTTTCCTTTAAGACAACTGCAAATGAATTACTCAATGCAGTAAAATTCAAAGAAACATTGCTAATGCTATTCAGCTACTCAGTTGAACTGGTTACTTAGTTTTCCTATGTGCTCAGATCCTGCTCAGAGAAAGCATGTCTGCCATATATTTTTATGCATTTACAGTTCTGTGTCACGATTGGCTCCCTAAATCCAGAAGTGTAGTGCTAAGCTCCCGGTCTCAGCTCAGTCTTCTACCTATACCAACTGCCTTTGGCTTCGGAAGGAGCCTTCAGCTGCTCAGATGCCACCAGGTCTTAAAATGAGAGGAGGTAAGCAGAAGTTTTGCACAAGCAAATGGGTCAAATCATATGCTGTAGTTTGAACGGAAGCTGTATCAGCTACCAAAGTATGAAGAATACAAGCGGGGTCAAACAAGCATGGGATCGATCCAGGCAGAGTACAAGTGATAGACAGGCCAGGAGTCGGTTCTGGCTGAGTTCATACACCGTCAAAATCAAGCAGAGGTCAGTTCAGGCAGAGTTCAAGCAATAGTCAGACAGGCAAGGATCAAAACAGGAGATTTTAGACAGAATAAACTCACCCAGGTACTATAATAATCAAGGCTGTGGGCACCCCCTCTGGCCACTAGACCCAGGTGTCCTCATATTCTGCATTTAAGAGGCAACATGAATAGCTTTTTATTTGCCACCCTGATTAAACAGATGGGTCAAAACACATATGGTTCATTTTATTTATTGAGGAAAATGATTAAAAAGTACATGGTTGTTTGTGGCAAAGGTATGGGAACCGCTAGGATCCGTAGTTCATTGAAGGGGAGTCAGGTATTCTAATGAATGAGATGGTGTGGGAGGCATTGCCTTAGCTTAAAGGACAATTGTGATGTAGGGTAGAAATGCTGCCTCTGAATATGCCCATAGTAACTCACTGTCTTCTTTTCTGCTCATTTACAACACATTCTCTGTGCTGCATATATAGAATAAAAATATCACTATACAAATTAGAAATTTAATTTAGGTTTTTATTACATAGCACCTCAGAAACCAGTGCAATTAGCATCAAAATTAAAGAATCAGCCCTGTAGCATCAGCTTCTATAACAAGGAAACCTAATTTTCTGCTTGATGATTTGTGACGACCCCTAGCTTCTCAACAGCAATCCATGCAATTATCAAAGAGATCTCAAATAACCCCAGGCTAACCTCTTAATGAACCAATGAAGTCTCATGCACTGGCATGTCTGTGTCTGCCATCAGGAACACAAAACAGCCTTGGTGTTATTGCCAGGTTAGCAAGGAGAAATTTCATAGAAAAGTCAGAAAGCTATTGGAAGAATGTACTGTGAACAGATGAGGCCAATATTGAACTTTTTAGCTTGAAAGAAAAGCTTTGGTGAAAGGTAAACATTGCATTCCTGCAAAATAACCTTATCCAATCTGTAAAACATAGTGGTGGCAATATCATGGTTTGAGCCAGGTTTGCTTCCTCTGGACCAGCCATCCTGGAACTATAAATTCTGAACTGTGCCAGCAAATTCTGCAGGAAAATATCAGGCTATTATATATGAACTGAGCCCAAGAGAAAGTGGATCATTCAGCAAGACAAATACCCTAAACACACAAGTCAATTTACTATAGAATGGTTAAAGTAGAATAATGTTCTTGTTTTAAAATTACCAAGTCAAGGTCCTGACCTTAATCGCACAAAAATGTTATGTTAGGATCTGAAGCTGGTAGGCCATGTATAATTGAAGCTGTTCTGTAAGGATAATTACCTTCAACTCCTTAACGTCAATGTGCAGGACCGGTTAGTGACCAGAAATCCCCAACCTTTTTTACCCGTGAGCAACATTCAGATGTAAAAAGAGTGCGAAACAACACAAGCACAAAAAAGTCTCTGGGGTGACAAGGGCTGGGATTGGCTATTCGGTAGCCCTTATGTGGACTGGCAGCCTACAGGAGAGTCTTTTTGGCAAAACACCTGGTATTATGCAACCAAAACTTGCCTCCAAGCCAGGAATTCAAAAATAAGCCTCTGCTTTGAGGCCACTGGGAGCAACAACCAGGGGGTTGGTGAGCAACATGTTGCTCACAAGCTACAGGTTGGAGACCACTGGGTTAGTCCTAACTATTTACCTCAATCAAATTTTCACACGTCTGGCAGCTCCCTGTTGGTAGTTTTTGTTTGGGATACATGTCTCCTGTTCCTCGGCAGCCTTTGAAAAAATGTGACTAGGTGTAAATAGTTGGTTATGGTGGCTTACCAATTTTATGATCATAATTTTGAAACTAAAAACCCCTGTTTTTGAAAATATATGCACTTGCATAGATACTAAATTACTTATGAAACAGGGAATATGCATTGATCAATCCCCTCTCTTTTTGTATTCTTGCAGCTAACCAGATTTATAGTCCTATATCTTTCTTCTATCCTTGGAGACCTCCCACAACTCCCCTTTTTGCATATTTAGAAGAGCAGATAGTCATTCTCCCCAATTCTCTGCCTCCATTGCCACTGCTTCAAGGCCCCCTGAAAGGCTTAACCCTAAAGTTTGGGAACCTCTACTATAGCTGCTATAATTCATCCTGATATATCTAGTTCTATATATCTCCATTGCAAAGATTTTTCACCATTTTGCTTTAGCTATATTATGTCATTGAGATATCTTTCTCTAGTCATGTTCTAAAGGCCTGGAAGGCTGTTTCATTACACCAGTGAATTTGTCCATGGCAACAGATTCGATAACTGCTTTCATTTTCTAACTTGTTCTGACTTGTATACTGACCAAAACTAACAGCAGATTTGATTCGGTGCCTGGCATGTATGGCCTGAATTTGTCTATATAAAAGGGTATATTTAGAAGACAGTGGCACTTATTCTCAGTCAGCTTGTTTTTAACTAGTTTTTCTGCTTTCTTGTTTGTCTAAATTATGCTAAGAGCTACCAAGAAAAGTATTGGCCACAGACTTATCCACGCTTCTGTTCTACAGATTTGTACTTCACAAATCTATTTAACATTCTTCCAGATCAGAATCCACAATTCCAGCCTCTAGGTCAACATTAAGTCCACCTAACACAATTTTACCAGCAAAGAGAATAATGTCTACAGCAGTCTTAACACGGTTACATTTATAGATGGTGGTAATGATAACCCCCAGGATAATACCCTCAATTGTGTCTGTGTCTGAGAGACCTTGAACAAGTTAATTATGTTTCAAGTAATTTCCTTTTCCACTGACCCTTCCTTCACAAGATAATAGTGGACTGTATCATCTCACATGGCTGCACTTTCTTGATCTGTGTTATCTCATGGTCAGTATTTTTCTCTGCTGAATGTCTTCCATTTTTTTTGTGATGGATTGTCAGATCCCCACTTTTGCAGTATGTGCAGTTTTGTCATGAATTTTAGCACTGTGAAGTGAAACCACCATCTGTGATGAATATCTTCTGAAAACAAATTTGTAGATATCCTGAAAAAAAATGTTTCTTATACCTTCAGGTTTTTTTCTTTCTCCATGTCTATTCCTGTCCCTAACCATAATTCTGATATTACTTTTAGGGCATATATATTATGCTTTGAAAACAAACAGTGGGATAAAACACTATGCTTTGCCGTGTAAAAAAAATGATTTACGTTTTTTATGCATTTTTTATTAGAGTGGCTTCTGCCGGAAGCAATATAAAATAATGGCGTCAAATCTGGCATTCGCATAGCGTAAAATTACACACACCTTGATAAATTAGCCATTCATTTTACACAGCTTTTTACATAAATTTTTTTAGGTATATTTCATTACACTGTATAATTAATATGCTCCTTAAACTCAACGATGCTCAAAAAATGTAAAACACATTTTCCGTAAGCCAAATCTTTGGATCCCCTGCTGCCAGTCTCATTTTAGTGAAAATAAGCAACATCCAAAGAAAATACAACAGTTTGCAGCTCTCCAGCTGACTCTGAATGGCAACTGCCAACAAGCTGTAGTATGGTAACAGCTGGGTGTTACTGCTTGGAAATACATATTTATATTTGCTAAAGTAAAGTTTAGTATGTGAGTGTGTTAGAAATTTTATATGAAAGAAGCTGCACAGCTCAAAGCTATAAAGCTTCCATCTCTATCCCTGTTAAACTAGTGCATGAATCTACTTGCACTGCACTACTCGAAAGCACAGTGCAAGTGTGAGATTCCAAAATCCAAATCATTCCTCTGTATTTCTGATTCAAGTCAACAGCAGATGCAGTAGGGCGTGTTAGTGTCACTTTTTTTATACTCCAATTCAACAAATTCATACATCAATATCAAACATTTAAATTTTTTTACAACTGGGAAGTCAAGTCTAAAATAGAATAAGGCTAGAAATGCTGTATTTTGTATACTAAACATAAACATGAACTTACTGCACCACAAGCCTAATGAAAAAGATTATTTATGCTTTAAAAGTTGGCTAGAGGGGGTCACCATCTTGTAACTTTGTTAACATCTTTGCAAGACTACGCACATGCTCAATGGGCTGGGCTTCACTTGGGAGGTTAAGCTTAGGGATTGTCATAAATTATCACAGCACAAGTTAAATAATATCTGCCAGAAGCTGATACAGCAAGACTATGCAGACTGCACTGGATCCGGTGTTGTCATGTAATCTAATGTGGATTTTATAGTTTTTGCATTGTTCAATACAAACTTTCTCCAACTCTGCAGAACCAGTGGCTGCAGCAAAATAATCCTCCAAATAGAATCCCAGTTTATCTATTTAAATCTGGCTCCATGATCTTTGTCCCTGCTCCTGCAGTTGAAAACAGTAAAGGCAAAAATAAAATCCAATACACATCTCTACACAGTCGCCGACAGCTCTAAATGGAAACAAACAAAGCTGCGTGAGTTCTGCATGGTTGGGAAGTAAAGCGGGGGCTCCCCCTGCTGTTCATAAGTATTATTGTTTCCCTGCACAGCAGTTAAGGACCGTCTGACCATTCCTATCCAAAGCAGTAAATGAAGGGAGAATTTCACTGCATACAGTCCGGTTTCTTAAAAACAATGCACAATTTTTAAATTAAAGTATATTGGAGATACTCAACAGGCAGACGGCACTTCTGGGATAAGGTTTATTGGGGTTACTGCTGTTGAAAACCTAACGCGTTTCGGGAGTATATCCCTTAGTCATAGGCTAAGCCAGATATTCAGTACAGAGTCTGCCAGCAAGCTCAAATACCATCTTCCTGCATCAGTATAGTTGAAATACAATCTTATGGTGAGGCTTTGCTCCCTTTACAAGTATCTGGTATTCTCAAGAACAGATTTTACATTTCTGCTGAAGGTTTTGTCAAAATTTTCAAATTGACCTGGAAGTAGTTTTGCGCTCTTTCTTTCAATCTAAAATATAAAAAAGAAAAGCAATGATGTAGCCCTTGGTTTTGTTAGATCTGTCATTTCACCTTCTGAAAAAAGCAAAAGATAAGTGCATGGAGCGTAGCACTTGGATTAAAATCATACCACATTTAAGGCAGGAAGGTACATTCATGCTTAAGGTCTATGGGGCAAATTCCCTTACCGGCGAAAATTCACCAGTGATGGCTTTGCAGCCATTGCAACACTTTGCCAGGTGTAGATTTGCTAGGACAACCCTAATTCAGTAAAATGCAAAGTTGCGTCCAGAGCGATGAACGATGATGAATTTTCGCTAGCGTTAATTCGCCAATCAAAGCGAAGATGCGCTAGCGTTGCCTAATTTACATACAGCAGGAAATGATAAAGTTACATGGACGTATATGTTGCAGCAAATACACAAGCTAGTGCATTGATGCTAGCGTTAGCCACTTCGCCCTTTATGGAATCTGCCCCCAAGACCGTGTGAGAGTTCTGGTTCTAGAGCAGCAGAAGGGATCTTCTATAAGTCACCCTGATGGTTGTTAGCTTTTAATACCATGCAGACAGCAGTAATCAAGGACCATTTTTGGTTAGTCTTCATTTTTATTCTTGTCACATAATAAGTCACAGCAGTGGACTCAAAAGCATTATGTCTTCTTATGGAGAGCATTGAGCAAGGCCCTCTTCATTGCTTGTACATTGTAACTTCTTTTGTAATGTAATCTATAAGTTTTGATGTATGCAGTCATGTAACTATAGAGGAAGTAGACATTTGGTTTACAGTTGGTTTCTTGAAGTCACTATAAACACTCAAAACTTTTTCTTCATCTTTGTTTATTTTAATAGCACCAGCAGCTTGCACGGCAGTTTAGATTAATTAAGGACTAGATATAGAGTAAAAAATAGGATCAGAAGGCACTGCGTACAAGAGCTTTCGTTAAAAGGCTTACTAATTTCCCAAAACATGGGCCTCTTCCAGAGAAGAAGAAACCAACTTATCATGCCATGCAGATCCGGACTGAGAATTAAAATAGGCCCTGGCATTTTAGGTACACAGAGACCCAATCAGCCAACATAGAGGCCCCATCAGCCCACTAGTGACTTTCTATAGGACCTTATAGCAGCCCCTCTGGCATTTGCCAGACCCCACAGATTTCCAAGTCGGGCCTGATGCCATGTATTATGATGTATGCTGAAAAAGTGGTAAATACACTATATGTTTATAAGCTTTGTAAAGCTATGTATTTTACTTTAAAGCTGTCTAATCACCATATTTTATGCAGTTATTTAGAATCTCCTTGGAGCTCACATAAGCCATTAATGTCAAGGAGAAAAGCAGCAAGTAAAGTAAAACTATGATGGTGAATGACTGGTTTACACAGTATGTAGTATAATGAGGCTGACATTGCACATGAGCATACTTATTTTGCCCAAAATATAGTATTAGCATATGTACTGCATATAATCCGCAGGCCGACTTTGAGCCCTGCCAAATATTTTTTCATTTTAAAAGGTGAATTGACGATCACTTATTAACTGTGCCTTTCGGGTCACTTAAGATGTAAGTGGGCTGCTAAAAGCTGAGTTATGTCTAAGATTCTTCAAATAAGGAGATTGTACATTTAAAGGGGTGCTACAAAATTAGCTTTTACTATCATGCAGACAACACTAATCAAGGACCATTTTTGGTTAGTGTTCATTTTTATTCTGTCACATAATAAGTCACAACTTTGACGGATAAAGTCATGGGCTGAACAGTGGAATCAAAAGCATTATGTCGTCTTATGGAGAGAATCAACTGCTCCACGTAAATAATGAGTTACACCTTTTTTATCCTGTTCGATTGTAAGCCCTATTGAGCAAGGCCCTCTTTATTGCTTGTACATTGTAACTTCTTTTGTAATGTAATCTATAGGTTTTGATTAGTGACGGGCGAATTTATTCGGGAGGCGCGAATTTGCGTCAAAAATTCGCAGGCGTCAATTTTTTTTACGAAAAACCGGGCGCCGGCGTCAAAAACGGGCGCTGGCGTAAAAAAAAGGCGCAGTTTTGTGAATTTTTCGCCATTTAGTGAATTTCACGTGAAATTCGCAAATTTTCCGGTGAAGCGAAAGGGCGCAAATTCGCCCATCACTAGTTTTGATGTATGCAGTCATGTAACTATAGAGGAAGCACACAGGGGTTTTGGGGTGCCCAAACAGCATGACGGCTTCCCCTTTAGCTGTAGAGACATTCCCCTCCCGGCCACTCCCTTACCTGACAGCAATGCGGCATAGAGCTGTTCTGCAACTGGGCAGGTAGTGGTTGAGGAGCGCATCAGGCCCCTCAAGATTTTTTTGCTGGGGGCCCGGCCCCATATAGTTACACCACTGGATGTATACAGCAATCTATTGCACAGTTCCGTTGGAATTAGAGCTTTATAATCGAGATAATAATAGTAATACATATTTAATTAGCAAATCTAGAGTGAATTATTTTAAGACTACTATAATAAATGCACAGTGTAATTTGCTGGCGCTGTATAGATAGATAGATGATGATGATTAGAATGATGATTACTATGCTGGTATTTCATTTTGCTTAAAGTGACATGAATGAATATGCATTCAAGTAGTTAATACAGTATATATTTTACTATAAAATCTAGGAAAAGTTTTTAAAGCCTGACATTTGCTGGATATAAATAACCCCTGAAGTAATGTTTTCATTCCACCATTTCTCTCTTGTTATATTATTCTCTCAGATTATACTACAGTCCTTGTTACGTGACATTAACTTCAATTTCTCCAATTTTCCTTGACATTTTGCTTTTTTATGTTTTGCTTTCTTTGCCATTCCTTTATTTAAACATAAAATCCAAGAAAAAAAGCTTGTCTCTTTATTATCCACATTTTCTCTGTGCCATTTTGTGTCATATACTGCTGAATTTAATGACAATATTACATCATAGAGATTATACATGAAATGACTGAATATAACAATGTTAGATGTGAAAGTGCCAGGGAATAGTCGATTAAAAACCTTGGGGAGGTTCAGTTAAACATGTATAACAAAAGCTATTGGAAGAGTTCTATAAGGACATATGATCCCTTTATGGGCCTGATGCTTGTGTTACACTCTTGTTACCCATAACAATGAATAGGTGACCATGCTGATATCTGTGTACTTATGACTTGCATACATCCCACATATACCATTGCATGCAGGCTTAGAAGCGGTTTTGGCTGCTGCATATTTACCTGTTAATGCAACATTATTGTACTTGTGTTCCCCTTCAATAGAGATGTAGAAGATGTACTAGATATTTAATCTAATACGGATTTCTTGATTTATATATTACTGCTGAGATACACAATATTCATGGCAGGTTGGTGTCCTAAAAAATATTTTCTAAAATGTAGCCCCTTGAATTTGGCTGCCACCATTTCTAACAAACCTTTCCCCATGCTCCAGCTTATCTCTTGACCAACTCCAGAGCACAAAAGCATTGGGATCACCAATGAAGTAGGCTCTTCTGCTCAAGGGTAACTGAACCTCATAGTAAAAAAAATTGCAGAGGGTTTAGCCTTACCACCACCCCCATTTGCTGTTTATTTTTTTCTTTGCTAAAAAAGGATAGTTTTGGTTCCAAGCACACATGAATCACTTCCAAGTCCTTGGGTACTACTGTGATATCTCCAGAGCAATTGTATATGAGATAGCCAATATCTCCAGAGCAATTGTAATGTACCCCTTCTAATTACACCCATGCTGCTCAGTTATAGTGCATTAGTGTATAACTGTCCTTTTGGAGGCCTGTTGGAAAGATGGATACTCCAAGGCAGTGCAGCAAATCAGGGATGTGTGGGGATGACTAAATCTCCTGTTTAATTAAAAAAAAAAAAGAATAAGCTCTTAGGGAGTGCAAATAAGATTCGCCACTATTGGCTTTTGCTCTCACTCCAGGAATACAATCCATCATTACATATGTGCCCCTGTATATTTATGGCCCCAGTCCACTCAAATGCAAAACAAAGACCATGGTTTGGATATTTTTCCACACACATAAACCAAGAAAGAGTCTGATTGTAGTGGATTAGAGAATTTACATTTGGGGTAAAAACTACTGAAAATCGTGTCTATGAAGATTCTCATTTATCCAGGTCATGATATACAGTATCTAGTAGAATTCAAAATCAGCTGGACACTTAGGGGCAGATTAATCAAGGCTCGTATTGAAAAATCTAATTTTTAAATTCGAATTTCCAGTTAATTTAAGGGGCAGATTTATCAAGGGACGAATTTTGAATTTGAAAAACTTTGAAATTCAAAAAGACCAACCGAAATTAAATCAACGGGTTTTTTGGACGAACAGGTCAGTTTTCGATCGAATTCAAATCGTACGAATCAAAGTAATAGTTCATTCGATCTAATTCGATTCAACGTTTTTCAAAGTCCACCAATTGACTCCAAATTGGTTCTAGGAGGTCCCCCATAGACTAACAGCAACTCGGCATGTTTTAGATGGTGAATGGTTGAATTTTTAAGAGACAGTACATGATAAATTTCAAAATTCTAAATTTTGTTTTTTTTTTTTCAAATCAAAATTTGTACTATTCCCTAGTCGAAGTGAATTTTTTAAATTAGAATTTTCACTTCGACCTTTGATAAATCTGCCCCTAAGTGTACTTTGACTAGGGAATAATCCAAATTAGATTTGAATTTGAAGAAAATTTGAATATCGAAATTTATCATCTACTGTCTCGAATACAGCCTTTACACCTGAAGTTTAAAAATTAGATTTTTATTTTAATAAATTTCGGTTGGTCTTTTTTAATTCAAATTTCAAGTTGATGAGAGTTTAAAATAACCCCCATCAACTTGAAAATCGACCCTTGATAAATCTGCTCATCCAAGTGGCTTTCTCCAAATGTTTCCAAGAACCTCATCCCTGTGGATCAGGGAAGGAGCAGGGGCATAACATGAAGGAGCTGGGGTGGGGGGCACAGCCCAGGTCCAAAGCAACCAAACATCCTTGCCTTTGTTTAATTAATCTAGCTACAAAACTTTCCATTTTTTAAAAAAAAGGCAGAGTTGCTTATTCAGGTGAGAACAGTTTTTAGTGCCATTTAAGTGACCAAATAAGTCTTACACACAGTGCCTAAACCATTGTTACCCTATATAATTCATTACTTGCTAGGACCTGCTCATGCAGTTTTAAATCAATTTCACATAAAATAAATGTTGTTTGCGTACACACACTCCGAAACGCGAAACCCCCTGAGGCAGTGAAAGTTTGACTTACCTCTGGAGGCTTATTTAAAGGGCATATATAAATAATAGGAATATCTAAATAGCCAATATTTCCAGAGCAATTGTAATGTATCCAGCACAAAGCGTACACACAGCAAAATAAAGCTATCCTTGTATACATTTAGATAAGAATGCTACCTTCCCTCTGCAGCAGTCATTTTTCCCCATCTGGGACAGTCTGAAGCACTGAGCTATCACATAAATCATGTTTTAATGTGTGATCTACGCCTTGTGCTACTTGCCAAATGCTTGAGGGAAAAGGATTAACAAAATGATAAACATTTCCTAGGTACTTTGCTGTCTTTACATATCTTTTAATGCTGATAAATAGGCCTTAACATGAAGTAAGATATACTATACACGCAGCAGCCTAGCTCCTAAAGCCAACAATGATAATCTGTAAGAGCAGCATCATCAGTGTCCGGATGTAAGTAGCTCTCTATTTCAGGTGACACTTGATTATAATGTTATAGTTTTAACAGAGCACGTGTTCCAATAAATGATGCATTATTCTTCTGTAAGTCCGTTCATAAAGAACTGATGATTGAATATGTAAGTGTTGCTAAGAGGGGCTTTCTGTTGTGCCGTCCCTTAATGTTTCTCTCATCTGGTTGATAAAAAGAAATATGCAGCTATATAAAAACAATTTCTCCTGCTCCTAGTGGGCGATTAAAGGGAGACTTCGATCTTAGTTAACCCTTTTATAATTCATGTTTATGCCCTTCTTATAGGTGCTGCTAGGGTGTTACTACTAATGATGTGCAGACCAGCCCGATACCCGCGGGTCGGGCGGGTTCTAGCCGTACTCGCTCCCCCATTTGTGGGTGGCACCTTACACTTCCGACTTCCTTTTTTATAGATGTGCTCCAGTTCCCCCCACCCCTTTTGTGATTTTTTTTTTCTTTCTTACATTAAACTTTTTTTATTGTTTCCAAAAGCACACAAAAGTTACAGAGGAACATTATTTAAAAAGAAGGGAAAATATAAAGAGGTGAAAAAAAGATAGAGAGTAAGGAAAGGGAAGAAAGTTACAGTAAGAGTTATAATTGAACTTGACTCTGGGCAGAGTTAGTTATGATATGGTCAAGTCAAAAAGTACCTTTTTCTGAAAATTATACTGTATATTACAACTCTTTACATGCATGCATAAAGTGCCAGTACTTCGCAAAACCCTTTTGTGATTGTACCGGCGGGTCTATAAATGGAAGCCGAAAGTAGGGCTTGGGCCGGCGCAGGTGCACATCACTAGTTCATATATTTAAGGATGCACTGAATCCACTATTTTTGGATTCTGCCGAACCCCAAATCCTTTGCAAAAGATTCAGCCAAATACAGAACCAAATCCAAGTTTGTAAAGAAAAATGCAGACACTACTATATTTTGGAACAGCCTAATATTCCTTTTTCTTTACTTTCTGTAAAGGAATAACACAAATTTGATAAATGTTTCTTCATGTTTTGATTTGGAATAGAATGTGCAGTGTTCCCAATGCATTTGTGTGTATGGAAATAATAGCTATTATAAGGATTTTGAGCTGTATTCACTGTTGTAAACCCACAGTTATTATTCTGAACACAACTGTATTTATTGAGCTTAACCTTGTGCTTCTATTGAGTAGATTTTTATAGACTTCATTTAATTTGACTTGACTGATTAATTTCCCCTTAACAGAAAAGCAAGTAATTCAAATGCAAAAAAATACAATTGCAAATTGTCTCAGAAGTTGTGCCTACACTTTAATACAACTTAAACGTTCACTCTATGGTTTCATACCACTTTGAAGGAATACTGCCATTGGCCTCTTTGATTACAATTTTATTAGTGATATGCAGGTTGTCATAAAGCTGACCAGCACTAGAAAGCCGCGTCAGACTGGGGGGTTTCGGCCCACTGGGGCTGCCACATCAGGGGCCGGCACAAGCTTTTTACGCACAATTTGTGTTTTTTCCTGTAATTCAAACATCACTGTGGTGACTAGTGAGAGTGGGAGCAAAATTAATGCAGTTGAGCTTGCACTTCAGTACATAATTTTACTGAAATTTCAGTTGGTGTCATATTTTAATGTGAGAGTCTCCGCTATAAACCTTTGACACAACTGTACTGCAGCAATGGATTTAGGCCACTGTGGGAAACCTGGAGCTACCTTTTGGTTCAGAAGTGGCAGTAGCTTGAGGGTTAGCCTGTGTTAATTGGTCAAAACTTGGACCAGGAGGGAGGAACAGCTGAGAGCAATTATACAGAAGTGCGAGGAGTGCATGCTGACATACGTTATTTGCACAACTAACTGCGGCCAATTTAACAGCACTCACAGTCTTAAATGGCCCCTGGTATGTTTCCATGTTTGCTAACACTGAATGTTTTTTAACTTGCCAGCATTTCGGTGGCATTTATGTACCTAGCAATATATTCTTTAATAGAGACATAGTGAGTGTGTGCTCAACTGTAATTCATAAAGTAAAGTCAATAACAATAAAATATAGGGCTCAATACAGATGTGCAGTTGCACCAGTAGACTTCCCTTACAAACCTCAGCTGATATGTCGTATAATCAGATACATTTCATACTCTTTTCTGGGAACAAAATCTTGGCATGTTGTTTCAGTGACTTTTCCCTGGGACATATTCTGAGACAAAATGCCATACATGTGCCATCAGCCTTGACTATGAATGGCTTTTGGAGGGACATAAGAACTTAGTTGGTCAGTAATGGCAGTTTCAAGGAATAGTAACATCAAAAAATGAAAGTGTTTTTAAAGTAATAAAAATATAATGCATTGCAATGGTAAAACTGGTGTGTTTGCTTCAGAAACACTACTATTGTTTATATAAATAAGCTGCTGTGTAGCAATGGGGGCAGACATTCATAGAAGAAAAGGCTCAGGTTACACAGCAGATAGCAGATAAGCTCTGTAGAACATAATGGTGTTATCTGTTATCCACTATTTAACCTGTGCCACATACAGTAGTCTTTATTCAATTGTTTATATAAACTATAGTATTGTTTCGGAAGCAAACAGATCAGTTTTACCAGTGCAGAACAACACTACATAATATCTTCATTATTTTAAAACACTTTCATGTTTTGATGTTACTGTTTCTTAAAAAGTTCATTTAAAATCTGGACTCCCCTCTAGCTACCAAAACATTGGATATATAGATAGTTACCATTACCAAGGAGATTTCTAAATAATAACAGCTGGCATAAAGTATACAAATCTTTTCCTCCGTATTCTTATTTACAGCAAGACAATCTGGCTGTTAACTATGTAACATCTCATTTTTGTGTTTAGGACTACACTATGCTATGTTTGTAGCGTGAGGCAGGTAAATACCTTCTCTTTTATGAAGGCTCTTGGTACATGTTGATTTATAAAAAAAAAAATTAATTTTTACCTGCTATTGGAGAGTTGTTTTATTTCTCAGTGTGTTATACACTGAAAAATGTTTTTACCCTTTGCAAGGAGAGGACTTAAAAGTAAATAAAAAGAAGGTGAAGACTTAAAGGGAAACTTGGTAATCTCAGTGGTAAAAAAATAAAAAGTGCAACTATTTAGCATTTTTAATATTTCACAGTAAGTGTCCTTAATCAGTAATGGACTGATGTGCCTGGGGTCCACCAAGCCCCACACAACCCCCCCATCCCAGTCACAACCATCACCCAATTCCCCCCCAACCCGCTCACGTACCCTTTCCTGCACTAGACAGTGATCGGGGCAAGGGAGAGGAGAGCTGAAATATTTCAAGCAGGGAGCAGACCCACTGAGTTTTTTTCCAGTGTCCCGTTGGTCCAGTCTGCTCCTGTCCTTGATAATGGTGAGTGCAGTAAATCGCTTTTCTTTGAAAGAGAAGGATTACTTGCTATGAAGCAGTGGCGTAACTAGATATGACGGGGCCCCACAGCAAATTATTTTTCAGGTCCCCAAAATGTCTAGAGGTTGACATGTATTACCAATATTTATTGAAATTGCTTTTGAATTAGGGCCTACTGGGGCCCCTATACCTCCTAGGCCCCCCTGCAGCCGCAGGGTCTGCTTCCTCTGTTGTTACGCCCCTGCTATGAAGCCTACATTCAATTAATTCAATGTAAGACATACATATGCCAATAACTGAATCCTCCTTCATATACTAAAATATGACATTTCTTAATTGTAACCTTTCTTGCACAGGACAAACATGGAACATTTATGCACCCTTTTAAAATAGGGTGTATAAAAAAGCCAGCATATTGGTATTAAAACAGAACAACTTTATACTCACTTTTTTTGCTGAAGATTTTTATGGTGTGATCTTTTAAATCCTCATGACATTCACACTGCTGGAGACATTGCTAGGAGGTTAGCTAAAGCTTTCACACTATTTCCTGCTGCTACTGAGACTCGAGTCTGTATTTAAAGGCTGCTGCCATTTCTCTACTGCTAACGGCCAAGCTGTTTATTAGCGAAGCTGCTTTCTACCCACCTGTGAAGGACTTTTAGGTTGCTGTGTCGATTTGAAGACTATTTTTGTCCTCGTGTTAGTCTCTGTAAGGCAGTATAAAGTAGGCTTGTGGCTAACCAAGCTGCAAATTCTCTGCTTATGAAAAGTGACCTTTCTGTAAGAGCCTAAATAAATCATTCTTTTCATACTGCCAATTATGTAAACGAGAAAATAATATTAGCGGTGTTTAATTATTTCTATCAACGCAATGCAGGTGCAGTTATCTATAATCTCAAGCACCTGCTAGTTGGTTCATTGCAATGATATAACGGTTGCAAGTAAATAACCAAAAAACATATAAATATATACAATATCAAAACAGGGGGTTGTGGGAGCACTCTAAAGGCTTTAAAGTATATATATATGTATAATAAATGCTATTGCATATGTACCCAAAACAGGGGTTATTTTGTTACAAAGTTATGATCATAAAATTGATAAGCCACCATACCACGTCAAGGTAAACCCCGAATGGCGGTCCCTAACTTATTTTATATTTTATGTGCATTTTAGCATTACCTGTAATCAATGTCCATTGAACGCTGTTTTTTCACTGAGGGCTAAATCCTCCCCAGCCAGCAATCAGGCTTTTAAAGGAGAGATATTCCCAAAACATATATATATATATATATATATATATATATATATAGATAGATAGATAGATAGATAGATAGATAGATAGATAGATAGATAGATAGATAGATAGATAGATAGATAGATATAGATATATATAGATATATATAGATATATAGACAAATACAAGAGGTCCTCTGCACTCAACCCATTATCAATATATTTAAGACAGAGACATTTTGTGCACTCTTGTATTTGTCCATATGTATTTTGTGGTCACAGCCTCATTGCACCCCCGCCTAAGGGCCCTTACTGACGAGCAGTTGTAGCTGCACTCCCCTGCTTTCCGTTTCTCTGCGTTCAGCCGCAGGGGAGCGCAAGAATAGACGCATTTAGCTTTTTTCAATGGGGCTGTACTAACACAGGTCGTGTAGGCGCCGAACGCAGGTCGTGATGCAACATGCTGCATTTTTCCTGCGTTTTAAAAATTTGTGGTGAGCACAACTTTCAAGTTGGAATGCGGGAAGAGACTAAATGGGTATGCACAAAAATGTGCTCCAGACTGGCTGCTTTTATCCATTTCTACCAAGAGCGGTGATGGCTGGGCATTTTGACCACTGCAGTTCTTCATCAGAGAGCAGAAGCAGTCAAAACTCCACTTGTGCCAAGGGTATAGGATCTATTATTCAGAATGCATGGGACTTGGGGTTTTCTGCATAATTGATTGTTCCTTAATTTGAATAAACATACCTTAATTCTGCTAAATAACATTAAAGCATGAAATAAAATAGGATTGTTTTGCCTCCACTGTGGATTCATGCAGCTTAGCTACCATTAAGTACAAGGTACTGTTTTATTATTACAGAGAAAAAGAAATACTTTTTAGAAATTAGAGGTATTTGCTTATAATAGAGTCTATGGGAGATGGACTTCCCTGCTGTGACTGCTTCCCTGTGGTGGCACACAGGGAGCTTAGTTGCCAAGAGACAAATCTTCTCTACTGCAAGCGACTTATCTCCCCAAATGCCTTCCTGCTGGCAAGAATCCGAATGGCCGGCGGGATGGCAAACGTATCAATTTGTTTTCCAAAGTCGCCCGACGTTTCCATGTGAGGCATTTGGGGAGATTAGTCACCAACAGTAGAAACGATTTGTCGTTTGGCGACTAATCTTCCCGTATACCACCACCCTTAAAGGAGAACTAACCCCTAAAAACTTTTTATGGGGAATTTGTCTAAAAATGCTATATTTTACATACTGAACTTATTGCACCAGCTTAAAGTTTCAACTTGTCAATAGCAGCAATGATCCAGGACTTAAAACTTGTCACAGGGGGTCACCATCTCGGAAAGAGTCTGTGACACTCACATGCTCAGTGGGCTCTGAGCAGCTGTTGAGAAGCTAAGCTTAGGGGTTGTTGCAAATTATCAAACAGAAAATGAGGTTGGCCTGTAATATAAGCTGATGCTACAGGACTGATTATTAAATTCTGATAATAATCAGTGCTAATTGCACTGGTTTCTGAGCTGCCATGTAGTAATTATCTCTATTAATTATTAATCAACATCAGTATAATGCATCAGTGCTAATTGCACTGGTTTCTGAGCTGCCATGTAGTAATTATCTATATTAATTATTAATCAGCCTTATGTTGTGACATTTAAATTCTATGTGTACTATATATTTTGAAGCGGTCCCTAAGGTCAGAAAGTGACAGCAGCACAGAGCATGTGCAGTGAGTAAAGCTCCCCAAAGACGCGACAATTCTTCTTGCTGAACGACCAATTTTAAAGAAGTCCGACCAATCCTTCGAAATTATCGTGTGTTTAGCGGGATTCGAACGATCGTACATCTTACGATTTTTCAGCCGACATCTGTCAGGAAATTGATCGGTCAGGTCAAAAAATCTTTGTCGGTCCCAGCGCAATCTACCTATGTTTGCAGGGCCAAGCAGGCAGCTCCCCTTTGTTTTCCTGGCAAATTGGTCTTTTTAGTTGATGGTCAATTCGTACGATCGTTCCGAGAAAATCACGATGAAGATCGGATCTTTTAAAAATCTCAACATCTATGGCCAGCTTTAGTAATAAAGAAGATGGGGAGCTATTGGGGCACCTTTGGAGACACAAATCTTTACTGCTAAAGCTGGCCATAGACGCAACGATTCGTACAATTTTCGACTGTGTGTGGAGAGTCCCGACATTTTTAGTCTGGCGGAGATCGGTCGTTTGGTTGATCAGATAGGTTAGAAAATTTCTGTCAGCTGCCGATAATATCTCTGTGTGTATTGCCGAATTTTCAGTGGGAGACTTTCATCAGCTTTGTTGGACATAACTTTCGTACAATTTTCAGGAGCAGAACATTGGCTGATCTGTTCTTTTACTACTTTATTTGGTCGGAATGATAAGACTTTGATCTGAATGGTTAGTGGCAGGTTGGGAGATGGGAAAGTCCGAACGTATGTTGATTTGTACGATCGGATCTTTGCGTCTATGGCCAGCTTAATGTGGTTGCCTTGGGCTGGTACAGAAGCCCAAAATATAATGTACAACATTTCTAGCCTACTTCTTTAGTTAGGCTTTAGTTCTCCTTTAAAATGTATCAGTACTGAGATTAACTGGTCCCTGCTTTGTGAAAAGCTCAAATACAGACAGTAAGCCCCTACATAGTTTACACAAAGTCCTGTACTGTTCACACCTTAGTCCCAGACGCTAGGGGCAAATTTACTAACAGGCAAGTTTTCGCCAGCGACCGATTCACTACACTCCTCACCAGTTAGCCAGGTGCAAATTCATTACCACTACGCTAAGGGGCAGAAGTGAATTAGAGGGAATTTTCTGGATACTTCGACCATCAAATAGAATACTACGACTTTGAATTCGATTCGAAGTAAAATAGTTCGAATGTTGACCATTTGATCATTGAAGTACTGTCGCTTTAAAAAAACTTCGACTTCAATACTTTGCCAAATTAAACCTGCCAAAGTGCTATGTTCGAAGTGGAAGTAAGTCAATTAGATGGTCAAATTTCTAAGTATTTTCAACTTCGAAATTCGACCCATAATAAATCTGCCCCTAATTCAAGTTGCATCTCAGCAGCCAAACACTGGTGAAGTTTCGCTAGTGTTACTTCGGCTGTGCGAGCATTGTTGTTAGAGGCCCCTAAGGTGTTTAATCATGTGCTGGGGGTGGGTGCAGTGTTTATCACAGTGGTGGAGCCATATGGATTTTAGGGTATGTTTTAATATGACAAATGTTTCACAAATGAGTGATCTCCCAGCAGTGAGCTCCAACCATTTGGTTTGTTACCACCATTAATGGTCTTAAAGGAAAACTATACCCCAAAAGAACACTTAAGCAACAGATAGTTCATATCATATTAAGTGGCATATTAAAGAATCTTACCAAACTGGAATATATATTTAAGTAAATATTGCCCTTTTACATCTCTTGCCTTGAGCCACCATTTTGTGATGGTCTGTGTGCTGCCTCAGAGATCACCTGACCAGAAATACTACAACTCTAAATGTAACAGGAAGAAGTGTGGAAGCAAAAGACACAACTCTGTCTGTTAATTGGCTCATGTGACCTAACATGCATGATTTGTTGGTATGATTGTGAGTACAGTGAATCCTACGATCCCAGGGGGCGGCCCTTATTTTTTAAAATGGCAATTTTCTATTTATGATTACCCAATGGCACATACTACTAGAAAATTATATTATTATGAAAATGGTTTATTTACATGAAGCAGGATTTTACATATGAGCTGTTTTATGCAATATCTTTTTATAGAGACCTATATTGTTTGGGGGGTATAGTTTTCCTTTAAAAGTTCTTGTGGTAACGTGGGTGTGGTTTAAAAACAGGGAGTGGTCAACAGTGCCTTCCATTATCAGCCCTCCACCACGTAGGCCAGAAAAATTGTTTTTCGATAATAATTACCACTGGGACAAAAAAGTATTTCCAGTTTTATTTATCTTTTCTGATGCTTATTATGTGAACAAATAGGGGATCAAACTCGTTTTTCCCCTGTCTGTGACATCAGACCAGTGACAGGCTGGAGACCAATCAGATTGGCTGAGAGCCTCAGTGCATCTCTGGGATAGGAGGAGCTCCCAGGGGAGTACCTTGTTTTGGAGCAAAATGCAATGCAGAGATAGCTTATAATGGAGCACTGCCCTAGCAGCAAGACAGTTTGTGCTCACCTTAGACAATATTTGAGCTTCAGATTAAAGGGAGAGGTTGCTCTGTGTCCAAATCAGTTGTTGGGTGTTTCTTGTGAGCCTGCCACGTAGGAGCTACAGCCTTTATCCTAAAGGATAGGTACATTGGGGCAAGTAGCACTACCTGGGGAATACGAGCTCTGCGGGAATAGGACATTTCATGTGAACTGAACTGTGTTGTCCACCCAGAGTATAGTGAGAGACTGTGCTAGGTGATAGACAGATCCACAGTTCCCCAGTGCAGGAATATTATTGAATTACATTTGTTAACCTCGTTGTTTTTAATTCTTTATATAAAGATACATTTTTTACTGGGGGGGGACAAATTCTGTTATAAATGAGCAAAATGATTCAACAAAATTTTATAGAATGTAAGGAAAGGGTTAATAGACTTGATAAATTTCATATTGCTCGGAAAATGCCATAATATGCCAGGAATCCTAATTCGACCTTTGATAAATGTCTCTTCTAGTCTATGTACAAACAAAGAAATCTGATACATTTCTCTTACTTAGCGCCAGGTTGTTTGTGGCCCATGCAACTGCCGTTGGTGCCCTATGGGTAGCACCTTAAAGCCCAGTGCTGTGGGTACAGACCCATAGAGCACATTTAAATGATATAACTCCAGTGTTGCCATGCAGTATAATGCACATAATGCTACCATATACCAATGCTATTTAATCAAAATCTGTATGTATGAGCCCTAAAGCTGTGTATTAATCTTTATCCTTTCAGCCGCTGGGATCTGGGGAAGGTGTTTATTTGATCTCCACACTATTTCACTATTTAAACGAAATTCCCCCATGAAGTTATGATTTCCTTGGCATGTTTACCTGTTGGAAAATATTGTATGGCTGGGAATCTGTATTCACATTCAGACGGCAGGCTTTGTGCTCTCATAAGATTTTTAATGATGCAGTTCTGCTGAAAATCATTCTGTTTACAAAGAATTGGAATTCGCAGCTCTGTGTATCCAGACTGCCATTGTGTGCCCATGTCCATAGTTTATCTGAACTCTCTGATGTCCTCCTTGCTAATAAAAGCTGATGGTATTTGAAATATTTATCATTATTGCTGTGCCAAAAATGCCTTTTGCCCAGATTTTGTTTGAATTAGCACTCCATATTTTCAACCTCAACTCCCACTCATATCTTGCCTTTCCCATCCCTCTTTTTGTTTTGTTTTCATACCATTAATTTTTTCACGTGATTTGTATTTGTTCACTGACTCCGTACTCATAATTGTTGGCTTATGTTTGCATCAACAGGAAAATGACTACAATTCCAGCAATAAATGCACTGATAATTGATTTTATAAAGGTCTAACCCCCCTAAATAAGAACTGACAAAAAACAAACTAAACAGATCTCAGAATTTCTAGATCTAACTTAATTTCTGCCATCTGCTTTTGTTTCATATTCTGCACTGGAGCTATGGCCCTTATTTTTCCATTGGTTGCTCAGTCTTGCATGCCAGGTATCAGGACACACTTACTTACCAAGATACAGTTGGCAAAGCAGCATTTTCCTCTGCAATTTCAGTGTCATTTTGAATGGGGGATACTCTTGATGCAATAGCACTGCATCTACTGTAATTTCATCCAAATTACCATTATTGATGCAACCCTGTGAGTGTCTCATTGCAAATCGGACACAGTTGCACCAAAGGGCAGGCTGCCTGCCATAATTTTACGGTGTTCCCTGGCACCAGTGCTTTACATACGAGTAACGACTGTGTCCGATTCTTTAGGTACAGATGTATGTATATATGTATTTATTTATATAGCACCACAATTGTATTCCATGCTTTACAAGGTGTGAGCACAAACAGGAGTATAGTAATAAATAAGTTATACAGTAACAATAGATAAATCAATGCTTAAGAGCTTTCAATTCACAGTTCCCCAAGGAACTTACAATCTTTTAGGAAGAGGAGAACAAAACAGAAACAAAAAGGGGGGCATAAGTGCTAGGATAAGGATGTGTTGCTGCAGAGGAAGGCTAGCAAAGTGCTTAATCTAGTTGATGGTTTTGAAGGAGCTTATAGAAAAGTGTTTGTGCAGGGGGCTTTTCTGATGCACGATGGTAAAGCATTCCAGAAGTGGGTTGCAATCAGTGAAAAAGGTTTTATGTGGGTTCAGCTGTTTTGGTGAACTGTACGGTCACCTGACCTGAATGCAGGGCCCGGTAGGGAGTGTATGGGTTGATGAGATCTGTTATATAAAGAGGAGCAGAAGAATGAAGGGCTCAAAGACAGGATACGAATTTTGTATTTTGTGCGCCACTTGACCAGAACCCTGTATTCCTTCACTTGCTAAAAAGCCACCCAACCCCTTCTTAAAGCTATCTAATGTATCAGCTTGTACAACTGATTCAGGGAGAGAATTCCACATCTTCACAGTTCTCACTGTAAAAAACCCCTTCCGAATATTTAGCCGGAACCTCCTTTCTTCTAGTCGGAATGGGTGACCTTGTGTCAGCTGGAAAGACCTACTGGTAAATAAAGTAGATTATTATACTGTATGATCCCCTTATATATTTATACATAGTTATCATATCACCCCTTAAGCGCCTCTTCTCCAGCGTGAACATCCCCAATTTGGCCAGTCTTTCCTTATGGCTAAAAATGTCCATACCTTTTTACCAGCTTATTTGCCCTTCTCTGTACCCTTTCTAATTCAATAAAGTTCTATTTGAGCACTAGGGACCAAAACTGTACAGTGTATTCTAGACGGAGCCTTAACAGTGCTCTGTACAGTGGAAGAATAACCCCCTCCTCATACTAAATCTATGCCCCTTTTAATACAGACCTTATTTGACCTTGATGCTGCTGGCTGACATTGCTTGCTACAGCCAAGTTTATTATCTACAAGGAATCCAAGGTCCTTTTCCATAATGGTTTTGCCTAGTGCAGTCCTATTAAGGGTATAAGTGGCTTGGATATTTTTACATCCCAGGTGCATGACTTTATATTTATCAACATTGAATTTCATTTGCCACTTAGCAACCCCAACCTTGGCAGTCTTCCATCCCTCTAAACAGTTTAGTTGCATATTATTGCACTCTCTCCAGCTCATTTATATCCCTCTTAGGGTCTGGCCGCACGGGCAGATTCGGGTCGCCAGGCAACAAATCTCCTCTTCCCAGTGACTAATCTCCCTGATCTGCCTTCCACCAGCTAAAATGTAAAACGCCTGGAGGCAGGCACGCGTAATGCTTTGTTTTCCGAAGTCGCCCGTAATTGCTTCACGAGGAAACTTCAGGCGACTTCGGAAGACGAAGCGTCCCGTGTGCCTGCCCCCAGGCGATTTACATTTTAGCTGGTGGAAGGCAGATTGGGGAGATTAGTTGCCGTGAAGAAGAGGAGATTTGTCGCCTGGCAACTAATCACCCCAAATCTGCCCATGTGGCTAGACCCTTAAGGACTGGAGTCAAAAACTGCACTGCATACTCCAGGTGATGCCTTACCAGGGACCTATAAAGAGGCAAAATGATGTTTTCATCCCTTGAGTTTGTGCCCTTTTTTATGCAAGACAGAACTTTATTTGCTTTAAGGGCCACCAAATGGTACTGCATGGACAACTTGTTATCTACAAAAACCATTAGATCCTTCTCAGTCATAATCATTCATATACTTTTCATAAAAATGCCAAATCAAATTAGAATATCTGATACAAATGTTTGTTCTTAATTAAAATGTTGAGAAGCAAATACTTAGCAGTTCCTGAGTGGATTGTAACTCTATAGGACTGTAACAGCAACTGTGTGAATTCCATTTGACCTTGGACAAGTCACTTTATCTTCAAGGTACCAAAGTAGAAGAGTAAGCTCTAGAGATACCGGGGCCGTGTGCTTGAAGGCTGCATGACACATTGTGCTGGTTCAATCGCATGTGTGCACTGAGCTTGCTGCTTATCAACATCATTCTCTCCTTTCCTCCCAAATGCTGATTTATTACTGATGCCTGGTGGGACCCATCTGAGGCCAATAACGGATTATAATTCATTGTTTTTCCCGGTGTTCAAAATTAAGTTTAATAATAATGGTTATGTTATACAGGTAGATCAGAATACCAATACTATAGCACCTTTTTCTCCAGTTTTTATAGTTATTGCGTTTCCCTTTAGTTACAATTCAAATAATTTGTTTGCTAATTTAGAGGACTGTTTTAAATTTTCTCTCAATAGCCAGCACCATAACAAGCTGTTGGAATCTGTGGCTTTTGAGTTGGAAAATGGGAAACTAAAATAATAATAACAGCATAGGTGCAAACAATGATAAATGTGAAAAGAAAAGTAAATAAAATAAAAAAAAGCAATGGATTGTAGCCACATCTAGTTCTTACCATTCCTTTATAACATGACTGTCACTGTCCATAAATTATTTACATAATTTAAAGAATCCAAGAGTTGAATTCTAGAGAAGGCAGCAATTTGAAATCAACAATCATTTGTTTAAATAGTCAACTTTACATTGTAAATCCTGTGAATATAACAGTGGCATGTTTTTGGGATTTGGAAAGTATCTTTGGTAATAAAATGGCAAAGCAACTACTGGTTCCTGTTGGGACTTGTCTAGTTGGAGCTGTGAGCCAATGGAGGACACTTTTGTTAACAGCTCTTAGGCGTTTCACTTCATTGACTGCTGGTAATTGCCTAATTAAGCACCTATTTATGCCAGGCCCTTCCTGGCTCCGGTTGCTGGATCAATTAATCATTTTCTATGGTCTAGCCCAGGGATCTGCAACCTTGGCTCTCCAGATGTTAAGAAACTACAAATCCCACAATGCATTTGCCTTTAGACTCCTTCATTAGACTCCTTCATTGCATTGTGGGACTTGTAGTTCCTTAACAGCTGGAGAGCCAAGGTTGCAGATCCCTGGTCTAGCCCCTTGTTCTGAGTTCCTGCTAAATCTCATAGCTTCTGTGTCCTCTTCATCCATTTTCCTAAATTCCTGTTACCTATGCTTCATATTTGATCTGGTTTTGACCCTAATCTGTTTTCATGGACTTGCTGCCTAGACCTCCCACTTGATTATATATGCCTGCCCCAACTACCGGCTTGTTATATGAACTTGTCCCACAATTACGTATCCCTTTTTCCTCTCAATGCACCAAACATGGGAACACCACCTTACCAAACACATAGGTTTCTAACTGACATCTACACACCTAAGGCTCTACCTGAGATGTCTGCTAATACTACAGATAGTTGTAAACCTTGGGAGTCAGGTGTGTGACCCATTCATTGTCTTAAAATGAACTATTGCCTACTGTAACAAGGCATTTTTATATTAAAGGAAATTATTATAATATACCAACAGCTCTGTTCAATAGGAAGGTGTATAACTCAACTGCTCAGTAGAGCTTTAAAATAAGATCATGGAGAGCCACTACAACATGATTTTGGTCCTTGGTATATGTGTTAATTCCAGCTCTTTGATTTTAGAATTTAGGCCTTTAAAGTAATGGCAACATGCTGGGATTCGTAGTATTAGATAAATGCTGTAGAGTACTCGGTGCTGCTTTTTCCTGTGTTGTCTATTGGGATTTCAGCAGGCATAGACAATACTAATTATTGCAGAAGAGAAATGCTCAGCACCCCAGCCAGCTTATTATTACTGTATATGATATGGTACAAAGAGCAGTAGTTCCACAATAGCTAAAGTGCTCCAACTTGCTTTCTCCAAACTGAATTATTATATACAGTAAATGCAACTTCTCCTGATTCTTTTCAATAAGCAATGTTACATGCAATTAAAAAAGAACACTTAATTATATAAAAGCTTATTTTCTGCCACTAAAAGCATCATTACAGAACATTAACTCTGATAACATATTCTGAACAAAAAAAAACAAGTTAAAAGGCACATGATAAATGTCTCGGAGGAGCTAATGAAAAAATATGCTCATCGGTACATCGCAAAGAAGAGAAAATACAGGAAACACAGATAAACCTAAAAGGCTTCATAACAGGATAAAGTAGCCATTGGCTTGGAAGAATTTGTGCATTTGCATTTCTTATTTCAGCAAGAACAGAGGAGTAATTTAAACGTTGTAAAAATGAACAGCGTGGAAGAGCAGTTAAATCAGAATGCAGAATTTAAATTTAAAAATTAGTGTCTTGGAGAAAATAACAGTGAATGACTGATCCTCGAGTATAACCAACACATTCTATACATCTCAAAGAAATAACTACAGAGATCTACTATACTGAGCACAGCTGCTGGGCACGTAAGAATATAATAGGGCTTATTTACTGACAGATTGGCGAGGGTACAAGGTATAAACTGCGACAAACCATGTTTTGACGTGCCATTAGCCCTTGTAGGATCTTACTGGTGCATAAAGACCTGTACCTTTCATACATTACTGCTTGTATTTGGCAGCACTTTGATTATGAGGGGCTGGCTGGGGTGGCACATTGGCATTATGGTATATTGTAAGGACTGGGCTTTCTTTCATCAACCAGTGCTACACTATGGACTTCATGCTGAATTGTTAGTCTGCCATGAAATGCAAACCCCAGATTCAAATGCTTGTTGAATTAGCACTAAGGGACAGTTTTTCACCCCATAGTGATTTAGCACTACATCTGGGCCTCCATGTAGGTAGAATGCTATCCTCCATATGTAGTAAGAGTCACTGTGGGGGGGGGGGGACAGCTTTTCAACACTGTGCAAATTTGCACTAGGGCAGATATCCATGGCAACCAATACGATATTTGTTTTCATTCTCCTACCATTAGCTTTGTTATAGAAACCTAAAATCTTAAATGACCGGCACTCTTGCTACATGCTTGTTCTGTTGTGTTGGGCAAAGTTCAAGGCAATTAAGCGGCTATGGTCGGTAGACTATGGTTCAGCAGACACTGGGGTCCTGTGGGGTTTGCTGTATATGAAATTACACCACTGGTTTTATTGAATGTGTTGTATGAAAGGTATATGTGGTTGGGCCTATACAGTACTGTAAAATTACGTGTGTATTGGTTATGGAAGCATGAATGTGATCTGTATCTCCACTATGAAATACTGTTACTGACTCCATGGGGAAACAGGGGTCTGGCAACTTACTCTTAAATAGTTCTTGCCTTGTCCAGGTGCATGTGAGATACTGTAATAATGTAGCATAGAGTTTGTGCAAAGGACCAACAGAGAACCACCTTTCATTTCAATATGGGTTTTAGGGCAGGACTCCATGGACGATCCTGCAAGGATCCGACGCGCCGTGTAAAAACGCAGGCATCACATCCGATGCGACGTGACATTTGTGTAGCGTCGCATTAACAACGCGACACAATCTGACAATAGCATTACTTACCTTTTCTGTCGCATCTGACGTGGCGCCTGCGTTTTTGCGCAGCGCGTCGGATCATGGCGGAATCGTCCGTGGAGTCCTGCCCTTAGTATTCTAAGTGACCTACAATAAAGGCATTTAAAGAAGATTTTTTGTGTGGAAAAACAAGAATATACCATTGTATTATACTCTTCTGAATATAGAAGGATTGTACTTTAAAATGTAGGTTGATTAACTGAAAGTATCTGCAAAAACCATAATAGTTCCACCCATCTCTTTTTTACTTTCTGCTGCCTCCTATGCCAGGCTGTGCACTGCACTGTAGGATAGGAACCCATCAGCAGCTAGGCTGACCTGATAGGGAACTGAAGCTTGTCTTTGCTTGTGTGACTGCGGGGCTGTGATTGGCTATCTCTCTCCTATTGTGCTTCTGGCAGGGGCCGTTAGGACACACCCACCCTCATTTGAAACATGGACATGGAGGTCCAATAAAGGGGGCATTTTTGAAGGTTGTAGATCACAATCAGTAAGAAGAATATGTCATGGCAATGCATCAACTGGGGGATGCTGTGACTCTAAGTCAGAGTTGCTATATAATTTATATATAATTAATATTACTAAAGTTCTTGTATCTAATTAAATCCCAGGTACGGCATTAATATTGAATTTCCTTGCCTGTACTATTTACTTTACTAAAATAGAATTAACAGTTAACCATAAACTTGAGTTATTATACAATTGAAATGCATGTATACCAATCAGTATTGCTCTTTCTAGCAAAAGCTTGTATAATCTGTTTTCAAGTATTGGGGCTTCCTTGGCCCTTGTGTTTTGGTGTAATGTTTAGGGGGGCAGTTTCTTAGACATTCCCTAAAACTGTGGCATTTCCAATCTCCTTCATTTAGGGGGTAATTTATCAAAATCAGATTTTTTCTAATACTTTATATATTTTAAAAAGGCCGAACAAACTAGAAACCAAAATATGGCCTTACTCGATAATATTGAGCGAAACCCTGAATCATATGATTTTTCAGGGTTTTTTTCCTGAATCATACCATTTTGTCATTTTTTTCTGGAAAAGTTGGATTTTTGGGCTAATTCTAGCGCAGACCACAGAAACGTCCAAATAGGACCTCTCCCATTGACGTATATCAAACCTCGGCAGGCCTGAGATGCAAGATTTCCGGACTCTGACTTTCTGCAGCATTGGACTTTAATAAATCCCAAAAAAATCAAGTTTTTTTTTCCACTAAAAATTTTAAATCTTATAGTAAAAAGTTTTTCCATTCGGACTTTAATAAATAACCCCCTTAGTGTCTCTAATTACCCCTTACAATGCAAGCAAAATAAACCATCATCAGCTATAAATGTAGTTGTACCTTTTCAAACATTCAAATCTCTCCTATAATCTGAGAGCAGGGCTGGAGCTAGGGAGACCAAGCCCAAGCAATATGGGAGCTGAAGGCTGTGCACTTATCTATGAGATGAATTTACAGATTTAAGATATATTGAATTGAAGCATGCTTCTAGTATAACAGGACGCCATTTGTAATGCTTTCTGGACATACAGGACTTGCAGTACATGGCTCTTCAATGTTTAATGGATCTGTGCAAACTGAGTGAGTATGATTAAGGACAAATCCCTTGTTTAACCAGAGGGTTCTTTTCTTTGGTCTTTGGATAAATAAGGAATCCATATCTGTCATTACAGACTATGAAAGGCACATGATAAAATCAACACTTCAAATACACTTACTTGGCTACAAAGTCATTGCAGTCAGGACTATTCCTCTGAGAAGTTGCAGACTGAGATAAGCTCAATGAGATGCTCTGTGTGACAAGAAAACAGCAAACAGAGAATTGCCAGCTCACCTTTTCCCATAGACGTCTGTTTGTCTGTAAAGTACCACTTGTTTTGTTTTTGTTTTTTTTATTCCATTGAGATCCCAGATTTGTATCTTGCATTTCTGGTAAAACACATTGTGATGCAGTACACATTAACTCCTTTGCTGATGTACCAAAATTGGACTAAAGATTCTAATTCCTCTAACATATAAACATTTCACAATGACATTGATCTGTCTGGACAAAATATTATAAAATATGAATTCACTAAAGGGCGAATTTTTGCCTGCGAAAATTCACTACCACTGCACTAATTTACTAAAATGGGAAGTTGCGTCTCTGCAGCCGAACGCTGGTGAAGTTTTGCTTTTGTTAATTCGTCAGAGCGGTATTTCATTTCATTTTCTCTGACATACGTTTCTGCTTAGCAAAACTTCGTTAGTGCTCGTTACGCTTAGGTCAATTTGAATAGGGTGGGTTCATACAGGTCATATATATGTCTTTATTAGTGATGTTGCTGCAAATGCTTTAAGTGACCACTTATTATTAGAAATGATCAAGGAATCAAAATAAAGACAAAAAAAAATGGATGCCGGCGCTGTTTCGCGAATTTTTCACGGGTTTGTGAATTTCTCAGGAAATTCGCAAAGCAAAACGCCCCAAATTCGCCCATCACAAGTTAAAATACATTTTTTTTAATAGTTACAACTTTTAAAGACAATCCCTCTTTAGAGTGGACCTGTCACCCAGACACACAAATCTGTATAATAAAAGTCCTTTTCAAATTAAACATGAAATTCAATTTTTATTTTTTATCAAAGCATTCATAGCTGTTGTAAGCTCATTAAAAAATCTCAGCCTTCGGCATAGAGGCGGGCGAGATAATTACTTTCACTTCCATTCAGCACTTCCTACATATCACTGCTCTCCACACATTCCCCCTCTCTGTTTATTATTTAATTATGTAGCCAGTACATGGGGATGGATATCAGGTCCCCCATTCTGGTGCACAAACAAGATTCTGAGATGATGCAAGGCTTGTCTTAATAACAGTGTCCACAAAATGGCTCCTGCCTGCTTGCTATAATTATGAATTCCCAGACTGAAGAAAAGATTCAAATAATTTATATTGTTTAATTAAAGTTCATTTTGCTTGACTAATGTGATAAAATAGGATTTTGAATAATTTTTTTGGGTGACAGGTCCCCTTTAAAATATGAAAAAACACTAGCATTTTAAAAAATTCTTATGACTCTTCTGCATACAGGATATGATATCACTGACATAAGATTGAGGAGGATGCAGCTTCATTGTATGAGTTTGCCAGGTCTAATCTGGCGAACCTTCGTGAATTTGTGTAGTAACGATCGCTACTGGATAAAGGGTGCGAAACTGCACTAGCGATGTTTTTTTTTTTTTGCAAGTGAATTGTATTCTACACCTCTTAGTAAATTGGCGATCTCCCTGAGGATTGGATTTCTGGCGAATTTTCACTAGCGACGGCCACTTTAGTAAGTCTGCCCCTATGTGTTCTGTATTGGCAAAAGATAGCATATAATGAGCTAGTTTATCAATTTACTATTCATAGTATTTGGTATGTTTGCATTTATTTATTTATATAGCAGCACAACTTTATGAAGTGCTTTACAAGATGCGAACACAGACAGGGGTATAATTAGTTTAAATTATACAGTCACAATAGATACATCTATGCTTAAGAGCATAGAGCTTTCAAAACACAGTTGGGATAAGGGCCCTGTCCCAAGGAGCTTACAATCTATTAGGAAAAGCAAAATCTTGAAAATGTTTTGGATTATACAGTGGATGTTTGAATTTGTAAAGAAGACTGCTATTTTTTCCTAAAATTTCCTTTCCTAATATTTCCTTTTCTTCACTTTCTGATAAAGTGTTCTACATGTTTTGATTTGGCATAAAATGTGCAGTGTTCCCAATGTGTATGGAAATAAAAGCTATTATAATTTATATATTATAATATTATAATTTCGAGAAAAGAAGTTATTGTATGCTAACTGATTCTATATCAAATGTTTTTATTTCCCGATAAGCTAGAGACGGCCTTAGATGATCTGATAATGCGCTATAATGCTCTGGAGGACAGCAATGTTACTCTACAAGAGGAAGTGCAGTTCCTCAAAGCCCACGCCGAGGATGTGGAAAACAGGTCGCGGCGCCAAAATCTACGCATTCGGGGCATATCTGAGGAGGTGGGCCCTCAAGACATCAGAGCCTTCCTACGCTCCCTCTTTTCCAGCATTTGCCCTGACCTGCCAGCGGAAGCCTGGAGGTTTGATCGAGCACACAGGGCCCTTGCACCTAGGATACCAGGAGCGGCTAGGCCCAGAGATGTGGTGGTATGCCTCCATTATTTTGAAAGCAAGGATGCTATTACTGGTAAGACTCGCAATACCCCCCACATAGACCACCAGGGCCAAAAGCTTCAAATCTTTAATGATATCTCTCCGATTACTCTGTGAAAAAGGCGGGAGTTACGCCCTGTCACCCAGGCCCTCCGTGCACACAAGATAATATACCGCTGGGGGTTCCCCTTTAAATTGATGGCCACGAAAGGGAATCGACAATACATCTTGTAGGATCCTTCGGATGGCGCCCGATTTCTTAAAGATTTGGGTATCCTCTCCACAGATCTCCAGCAAGAGGCTCCGGCCGAAGATTCTGGACCCCAAGACAAGCTTCACCCAGTGTGGACAAAGGTGGGGGGTTCGCCCTCTAAGATTGCTCCGTCTTCACCAGCATCCATGTGAGCCTGACGTCCATCCATTTGGCTACTCTTCCCAGTCGCTTTGTGCCTTATCCCATATCTGAGGATGTGGTTGTTCCCGTTGTCCTGGAGGGTCCGTGAGTACTATCTCTATTTTCCATATTTGTGTACTTCCACCACCACCGGGACGCTACCCAGTAAGGCTGTGTACGGTCTACCTTGACCCCATTGACATACGTTCGCAGATTCTCTGCGTGACTTTGGGTTCGTTATTTTTGAAAGACTTTTTTGTATTTTTTTTTATTTTTCTTATTTTTCTAATTTTTCTTTTTCCCTTTTGATCGTTGACTTTATAACTTTTTTATTTTTATTTTCCCTGGTTCTCTATTACGAGTATCGTTTGCTCAATGTGGGTTTACTCTGTTGTTACACTGCTGCTGTTTTGCTGGTTTCTCTTTACATGGCTATGTGCTTCTCACTGCTACATTTGGGTCGGGGCGCGGGTTACATTATCAGTTACTACTGTGAGCATCTCTGTCTTACCCGTTAATAATGGTTAAGCTTCTAACGATTAATGTCAATGCTTTGAATAGCGTGGTCAAAAGGTATTTAACCATCCGAGAGATTCATCGGCTCAGACCTGATATAGCTTTGCTACAGGAAACGCATATTAAGCGTGCTGATAGCTCTAGCCCCATTCTAAAATCTAATCTCTACCCCAGGGTGTACCAGGCCTCAGCAGACACTAAGAAGGCAGGATTGCTGACGCTGATACATAGGGATTGTCCGTTCCAGGTTTCTCATACTGATATTGACCCAGCTGGCAGATACCTGATTCTTAGGGGATCATTGGGGGGCAAGCCCTTAACTGTCATGAATGTTTATGCACCGAATAGACGACAACTGAAATTTTTACGCTCCAGGTTGAGCAAAGCCAGAGGGGACTACTCGGTTCCCACGGTTATTGGCGGAGACTTTAACTTAGTGTTTTCAGAGTTAAGGGATCATTCCTCTCCACCCACTGCCAGGGACACAGCTGAATACTCCAAAGGCTTCCGCCAATTACTTCGCAAACTTGACCTCAGGGACATCTGGAGGGTCCACCACCCCACTGAGAGAGAATATACATTTTTCTCAGCTAGACATAATCTCTCCACCAGAATAGATTACTTTTTTGTGTCCAGAGACCTTCTCTTAGTCCCGGCCACTTCCACTATTATACCCACATCTTGGACTGATCATTCTGCAGTGATATTAGATTTGGATGTCATACACCCACCTAGGAGGTCCTCCCATTGGCGATTAAATGAAACTCTCCTGAACAACCCAGAGTTTAAACTAAAAGCCTTAGAAACTATAACTGAATACTTTAACATTAATCAGGGCTCGGTAGAGGGTATAGCTTGTCTGTGGGAGGCACATAAGGCAGTCCTCAGGGGCCACTTTATTTCCCTCTCCTCTAAGCTTAAAAAACAGAGAAAACTCGTGTGTCACAGCTAGAGCGTCAGCTGGTGCAATGGGAGAAGTCCTATGGCCATACTCCGACCAGGTTAATCAGACTAAAAATCTCTCAAACACGTAGGGACCTTAAATCTCTGCTTTTGGCTGATACTGAGAAGGCCCTCCGATGGCTCAAACAGAGGTACTATGAGAGTGGCGATAAAGCGCATACTTTATTGGCTAAGAAATTACGGGAACAATTGGCCCAGTCAGCCATCACCTCGATAGACATGGGGAATAACCAGTTAGTATATTCTCCTGAGGCCATTGCTGAGACGTTTAGTAACTATTACTCCAATTTGTATAGCATCAGAGCACGTCCTTCCTTGTCAGGGAAGCCCACAGACCAGTTCAGAGAAGCTTTTCTCACAGATAACGTTAAGATCCGGCTCACCCAATCTGATTTAGAGACTCTCAATGCTCCCATATCTGCAGAGGAAATTATAGCAACAATAAAAGCCTTTCCCACAATGAAGGCCCCAGGCCCAGATGGCTTTACGTATGCATATTATAAGGCGTTTCAGGGCGTTCTCCTTCCCTACCTGACCCAACTCTTTAACTCTTTTCTCACTGGTTCTCCCATTCCCCCGTCAATGCTGACCTCCTATATTACCTTGCTGCTTAAAGAGGGGAAAGATCCCAACCAATGTGGTAGCTACCGCCCTATCACCCTATTGAATTCGGATCTTAAGTTATTCACGAAAATTTTAGCGAATAGACTTGCCCCCCTAATGCCTCGGCTTGTCCACCCTGACCAGGTTGGGTTTATCCAGGGCAGACAAGCAGGCGATAACACCCGCAGAGCTATTGATGTGATTGATCTTCTCAATAGAGCCCAAGTCCCATCGGTCATTCTCAGTTTGGACGCTGAAAAAGCGTTTGACCGCTTGGACTGGGGCTTTCTGTTTGATCTATTAAAAAGCATGGGGTTTGATGGCCCATTTTTGACTGCGGTAAAAGCCCTATACTCCACTCCTACAGCGACCCTTAAATTACCTGGGGCTCCCAACCAATCTATTTCTATCTCTAATGGCACCAGACAGGGCTGCCCACTCTCTCCCCTTCTGTATGCTCTTAGCATTGAACCGCTGGCTACAGCTATACGGGAACACAAGGACATCACAGGTCCGAGGCTGGGGGATAGTGAGTTTCGGGTAGCCCTATTCGCAGATGATGTCATTCTAACCATTACCAACCCCCTAATCTCCCTTCCAAACTTACATAAACTGCTTACTCTATACGGCACCTATTCGGGTTATAAACTGAATCTCCAGAAGTCAGAGGCTCTAGCTTTGAATACTCCCTACCACACAAGAGAGCTATTGAAGGCTAACTTTAACTACAAATGGAGGGAACATTCGCTCCGATATCTTGGGGTACATTTGACAAAATCCTATTCTCAACTCTATAAATACAATTACACCCCACTTCTGCAATCCATTTCTTCGCTCCTGGGAAAATGGGGCGGGTATACGATATCTTGGCTAGGTAGGATATCAGCTGTGAAGATGTCCATTCTCCCTAAACTGCTATACCTTTTTGAGACCCTCCCTGTGACGGTACCCAATTTTGTCCTGCGGAACATTCAAACCATGTTTTTCAAGTTCATTTGGGCGAAGTCCAGACACTGAGTCTCTAGAAAGGTGATGACTATGAGTAAATCTCAGGGGGGTTTAGCAGTACCCGATATCCGCAGGTATTACGAAGCGGCGCAGCTTCGGCAGGTGCTAGGCTGGACCACTTACCACCCTACTTCTAGATGGGCGCACCTTGAGTCGCTCTCTCTGGCTCCTATACACCCAAGTGCTCTTCTGTGGCAGACCCCTAAACCGGTGAAGCTACCTCTCAATGTTCTGCAAGCTACTAAATTTACTATTAGACTTTGGGAACGCTGCACTAAGAAATCACCCTTGACCACCTTTCCGTCCCCAATGCAACCTGTTTTGGCCAACCCTCACTTTATCCCGGGAATGTCCCCCGCCTTTCAGGCCCGTTGGGGCTCCAAAGGCCTCTTCCGCATACATGACTTTCTCAAACCTTTGGAGAATAGAGTTCATTCATTTGCGGAACTTCAAGAGAAGTATCAAATCCCCCAGAACTGGTGCTATGACTTCTTGCAAATTCTACATTTCATTACAGGGGTGTTTAAGGGGCGCCCTCCGTCTAGCTCACTGACGTTTTTTGAAAGGACATGTCTTCGGGGTCTGCCACAGAAGGCTCTCATTACCACAATTTATTCTATACTTAACACTGAATTGGAAGAACCGTTTCCTAAACATAGGTATATGTTGCAATGGGAGAGAGAGCTCTCCACCACCTTCACTTTGGAACAATGGCAAGATATTTGGGAAAATGCCAGGAAATGTGTTACTTGTGTGAGGCAGAAAGAGAGCGTTTACAAGGCTATTTTCCATTGGTACTACACTCCGGTGAAATTGAACAAAATGTTTCCTGCCACATCGGCATTGTGCTGGAGGGCTTGTGGACAGGAGGGCTCTCTCTCCCATATAATGTGGTCCTGCCCACGACTATCTGAATTTTGGAAGGCTATTGGGGATCTGGTAACGAAACTCTTTTTCTATGCAATTCCAATACAAGCCTCTAATGCAATACTGGGTCTTCCACATATAGGTGTCTCCCCCCCGGACCAGAAACTTCTAAATTTTATATACACTGCTGCCAGATTGTCTATTACTTCCAATTGGAAGTCTTCTCGTGTTCCAACCATAGGCGAGACAATCTCACGTATCCGTGATATGAAATTAATGGAAGAAATGACAGCCAAACATCACGGATCCTTACCTAAGCACGACAAGGTTTGGTCGAAATGGGCCTATTATGTGTCTCAAGCACTTGTGCAGGACGGGGGGGAGTTGCGTGTATGATTAAGACTACGATTGTTTGTTGCCTTGTTGTCTCCCGCATGTAGCCCTCTGGTCGACCAATACTTTCTACCATTTTTGTAACTCTGTATATTTCCTCTGCCATCCATGTGCACACCCACTTCCCTTCTGTTTATTTTATCAGCAGAGAATTATATATCAATGCCATACATGACTTGTTTTCCTGTTATGTCTGTATCTTGTGCTTTTATTATGCATGGAAACTTAAATGCTAAACCAAATAAAATTTAAGTTACAAAAAAAAAATGTTTTTATTTCTCATTTCACAAGTAAAACTGAAAACGTGTCTTATCATGGTGTAGAAAAAAGTTATTTTGCTTACAGTTCAGGCATCATTTCCTTGCAAAAACCTCATTGATCAAATCTGTGTAAGAATGAGGAGAATGGGATCAGGGATGACAGGCATGGCTAGAATGTAACAGCAGCTCTGCTAATTGTACTGAAGTTGTCGGCAGCTTGACAGGATTAAGTGAATGGTTATAAATGACAAGGATCTGGTGAGGAATAAACTTTAAGAAGAGACTGACTGGTGTTTGATTGTAACTGAAATGTCTATTTTGGTAACAATTAGGGCTGTCACAAGTACTAGAACATTTGTCACTGCCTTAACTGAAATAAAATTTCTAAAAAATATATAATTTTATACCATTTGGAAAGAAGGTAATGGGACAGGTTCAGATATTCTAGTTGAAAATATGGTGCTGACTCTAGGGGGCGTAGCATGATGCGGAGCTGAGCAGACGTGTCTAACGGTTGCTCCCGTCTCACGCTCTATAAAATCACATATAATCAGCATTTTACAACCTTCATACCAATGCAACTTTTAATCATATCATGTTTGTTATGGAAGCCTAATACTAAACTTTTTGCATTATCGCTATCCTTATTTTGTACTGTTCTGTGTAACAAAGGGCATGTGGAAAATTTTCATAAGAACCTTTATGCTCCAAATAAAGAGACTTTAGTGTTCATATCCCACAGCATGTACTGTATTACTATATACAGCATGTGAATATTCTGCATTAGACAGCTCTGGGCAGAGTTTTTGGGCAAGATCAATTCAGTGAGAAAAAGTAAACTCATGGACGAGATTCAATTCGAGGAGAAAAAACTTTTATCCTAATTCCAGTTTTTTTCATAGACTTCAATAGAGTTTTCACATAATAAACCTCGAGATAAGTTTTTCTGAATGGAATTGCATCTCAGATTGAATCTCATCCATTACCCTTTTCCTCACTTAATTGAATCTGGCCCATTATGTTGAAAACCATTTTTGAAATTACTGAGCTCTACTGGTCCAATAAACCTGCCCTTTCCAAACTTCTTTCAGAATTACATGAAAATTCACCATTGTAGACATTGGGCCAGATTCAATTGGTTGTGTATAATTTATCTCATGGTTTATCTCATGGAAAGCCAATTGCGAGGGGTCAGATTTAATTCAGTGAGAAAAAGGTATGTCACTTGAAAACTCATGGACTCTATTCAATCTGGGAATCAATTCCATTAAAAATAAACTTATCTCATGGTTTATCACTCTATTGAAGTCTATGGAAGAAAAATTGCAACTAAATTTGGAGAAAAGTTTTTTCTCTTGTCCATGAGTTTTCACATGATACTGTATAACCCATGAGATAACCTTTTCTCACTGAACTGAATCAGGCCCTATATTTTGAATTAAAAGAAGTTTTTCTCTTTGAATTGAATCTGGCCAGTTGTATGTAAACAAAAGAATGGTTTACATTATGCATTTAGCCCCATGCAGTTTACACTGAGCTAACTAGAAGTTCCTGGGTCCCACGGCAACATCTTTTTATGGTCACCCCCAGAATTTGTTTTTAAGACTTACAGTACTGTTTTTTCACCTTTATGACAATGCTGCTAACAAGAGATCATCCATTAAATAATAATAATGGATTGTTAATAATAACTGTAATCGGGACTTTTTTTATGAAAATAGTTTTGTCTCATTCATTCTTTAGTATCCTGGGTTAATGTATTTTTTTTTTTTGTTTAAAATATTTTATTTGATTTTCATATTAAACAAATGAAATCAAAATGACAACAAATGTTATGCAGATGAAGTAAATTGGAGACAATGGCATGATAGTATCAAAACTATATCATTCATGAAAAATAACAAAAAAAAAAAACTAAAAATTAACTAAGCCAGTAGATGCACAAGTAATAAAAAAAAGAAAAAGCCCATTTATCATCTGGAGTGTCAGATAGGTCATCTAACTATTGAAGAAAGCGCATTATTTGATCGCCAGTATTGGAGTTACAGATTTCAAAATAAGGAGACCAAACCAGCCTAAAAGAATCTTTGGAAATACTTCCTTTAGTTTTAGTTATTAAGGCTTCTTGCCAAGTAAGCTGATTCATATAAGAGATGATGTCCGATAATGAGGGGGGTCCCTTTTGTAACCAGAAATTAAATAAAGCTTTCCTAGAAGCAGCTAGAAAAAAGGAAGTCAATAATTTACTTTCATGGGAGATAATATTTGACTTAGGATGGGTTAATGTATTGATTCTTACTTCACACATTCATCTCAGCAAATGATTTTTTTTGTAAAGGCTAATTGCCCTCAAGAAATAATGATTCATGTTGTTTTTGAATTTTTACAGGGTTTTACGATCCCTCTGTGTATACATAACTATTCCAAGGAACCACAGTGCACATCATGCTGCCTTCTGCATCTCCTGAAGGAAATAAGGTGTTCCGATAATCAGTTTAGGTGATTCTCAAGCAGAAGACAGAAGCATCTGTACTTTGTAGGTGCTAATGTTCCAACAGGGCATCAAGCCACTGCATCATTTTTCTATTTTATTACTTGTCAGCTCCAGTAAAATCCCTAAAACCCATAAGCTGTGAGACCTGGGATCAGATTAATTCACAATATCGAAATTTTTATGATAGAGACCTGCCTGACCTACATTTGTTCTACCTCTGAAAGCAATAAGATTCTTACTTACTAATACATCAGCTATTGCACTTTTACGGCGAGTGGATTGCACGCTTCTGAAATTGTCCATTGAAACCCTCTGATCTAACCTTTGCTGTACACATTCAGCAAATCATATTCAACCTCACGCTACGTCCCTGATGCAGGTTCCGAACTGTTCCACAGCATTATAGTTGGATGGCTGCTGGTGTAAACAGTAGTCTGGAATATTTATAAAAATGAAAGGCACCGTGTTGGAGAAGTATAGAGAAATGTCGAATTAAACACATAAATGAAGATTACAAAAAGACATAGGGTTAATAAGTGCCTTGGGTTTATTCTGTTTTGTATTGGCTTTATTCAGATTTTGCATTTAGCAATCATACAGAAATGAGATGGAATCTTTTTGCTTTTACATTTGGAAATTATAGGTTAAAAAAAAAAAAAAACTTTTCTAAACATTTGCCAACATCAACTGTTCATTCTCAATGTATGAGAAATACTTCAAGTGGGCATAGCTGGTTACTACAAAATAAGGCTCAATTATGAAAGCAGTGTGCATGGTGCCATTTTGTAAGCAAGTCACAATGGTTTTATCAGAATCATAATTGCAGCTGCGGCAATTGTGCCTGATGAGTTTTGACGAATGTATCATTTATGGTGCTCACCTTCGAAAACATGTCTACATGGGATTCTTTAGTCTTGATGCAACCTGCAGTTGGAACCCTGGAATTACCACTATCTTGTCCTAAAGGGTGCCCCTAGCCAGTGTTGGACTGGCCCACCGGGATACCAGGAAAACTCCCGGTGGGCCCAGGTGTCAGTGGGACCTCATGCTGCTAAACATTTGGCCTATTTCATGGCCATTGCCTATTTCTATTAAGTTAAATATGTAAATAATAGAGATAAGAAGAAAAGAGGTTGAGTGAGGAGAGGAAGAAAATATAACTGAGAGTGGGCCCCTGGTCTAAGGTTTTTGGATGGGCCCCTGGTCTAAGGTTCTTAGGTGGGCCCCTGGTGTCCCAGTCCGACACTGCCCCTAGTTTCAGAGTTCCCCTGCATCAAAAAGGGCACTTACATGCAATTCACTAGGACTGACATGGTGAGTGTTATTGTACTTGCTGCAAAAATGTGCAAGTGCAGAGAGTTTAGGAGCATGTTATTTTAATGAATGGTGCCAATATGTGGAATAACTGTAGCCAAAAATTGCAATTGCAGACATAAATGAGCCCCAACTTGTGTAAAAGGAACAGTAATACCAAAAAAAAAGGTTGTATAATGTTCTGTTGTGTTGCACTGGTACAACTGGTGTATTCACTTTAGAAACTCTACTATAGTTTACTGTATATAAACTACAGTAACTGCTGTGTAGCCATGGGGGAGCCATTGAAAGCTGAAAAAAAGAATAAAAGGCACAGGACACACAGCAGGTAACAGATTAGCTCTGTAGTATACAATGGGATTCTTCAGAATTTATTTATCTACTATGTATGCTGTGCTTGAATGGCTGCCCCCATTGCTACACAGCAGCTTGTTTATAAAAACAATAGTTGCGTTTCTGCAGCAAACACACCAGTTTTACCAGTGCAGGGCAACAGTACACTATATGTTAATCCCTTTAAAACACTTTCACTTGTTACTTTAAGCACTATTTTCATTTTGTCTCTCTAATGTAAGTGGCATTGGGCTTAGTTGCTGAATCTCAAGAGAAGGATAGATTGGTTGGAGTGTTGTTAAAGGTTGAGATGCAAATGTAACAAAAGAGGAAAATATGGATTTATTGAGCTTTGGTTTTCAACATTTCCCTCTCAAACATCACAGAATTATTACAGTCAATATCCGCCTTTCACTCATTTAAAAAACAACTTCCAAAATTACAGTATTTGTTTTCTATACTGTATCTATTTCTAGACAAGTAGAAAGCAATGTAAAATGAACAGTTGAAAAAGTTGGTACATTAACAGACACAATGAAGTAATAGCAGCTGCTAAAGCTATAGAAGAATTTACAAAAGGTCTTACAAGGGAGGGAGGTATCACAGTTTGAGCAGCTCTGGTGCAGGGACATAGAGAGACATAGAGAATAAGGAGGGGAAAGAAAGTGAAGAAGAAAAAAAAATCTGGTATTATCTGATATAGCATGATCCACTGAAGTACTTTGGGTACATCTATATAAAATAAAAAGATGGAGAAGGTTCATTGTAGCATAAGCAGACTAGGGGAATGGATTATTTATTTTAGGAAGGCTAAATACTTACTGTGTAAATACAAACAATGGGCCAGATTCAGTTTAGTGAAAAAAAGGTTTATCATGTGAAAACATTATTTATGGCAGTAAATAATGAGAGATTCAGTATTGTATGGCTTTTCAGTGGTGATAGGAATTTGCAAAAAATTTGCGAAACTCAAATTCTGACTCTTGCGTCAATTTTGACAATGATGTTAATAAAGTCAATGGGCGCCGAATAATGTTGACATGCGACAGTTTTGACGCAAGCAACTTTTTTTGACGTACGTCTAAAATTGACGCCGGCGAATTTCTGCGGCAGTTTATATACATTTATATACATTATTTGCCAGTTGTGAAACCCTGAAATTCGTTGTAATTTCATGCCTGTCGAATTTATCATGTGGACGTCCCTCATTTGGTGGCTTCTGTGATTGTCGGTATTCCACTGTTTGAGGTTAGATTAGCATCTTTTATTTTTTATTATGTTTCCTTTCCCATGTACAGGGTTTTCTAAACGCTGATCTTAACATATGCACAGCCTGCACCCCAAAATGCAGTTGCTCCATACAAGGCCTTGCTCAGAGACAAAACTTTACATTGAATTGTATTTAACCACCACCAAGTGGTTTAGATTTAAAGCTTCATCTGTATAAGATCTATTTGTTTCAAGTTCTTCTCTGCACTTAAAGCTTTCTCTCAAAGCAGCGCACCAACTCAGCAGGGGCAAGCCTGCAATACATTGATAATTTTATAAAGACAACACAATCACGGTTTAACACAGCAGGATGTAACTGTGAACATGATGTATGAAAGAAACACTGATGCTGCAGTTGCTTTTATGGTATCACCTCATATCATTTCTAGATATATTTATTAGGTTTCTGTAGTTTGACAGATCATATGGTATATGAAATTACACATGCTCTGTTTCAATCAAAGCTCTGAGGGCTGCCTCTCTCTCTCTTTCTCACCCTCTCACAAATTCATACAGATTACTCAGGCTTTTTTGTAAAGATGCACAAATATTGTCTACTATTGCAGTGTGTATTACTTTGCTGAACATTTCATCCCCTATGCTATCGGCTCTGCCAGTCATTACATGGAAGCTCTCCCCCAACTCATTTACACAGACCCCTCTAAGGAATCACTTTGAGTTAGAAGTCATACCTTGCTCTCACTCATACTGCACCATCATACTGTATATCTTTCCCTTTACTAGTCACCCCATAAGTGTGCTCTGCAATGTGCATTACTTAATGGCATTAGAACCAACCTCTTGCTTCTATTCCACTCATTCCTGATACATGACTAGGATGCCAGGGCCCCACCAGAAAACCCTAGACCTCGGGTCCACTTTCCAAACTATTATTCCGCTCTCCTCACACTTTATTCTCCTAGTCTTTTATATCTACTTACTATACTTTATTCTTCAATTATTATTCCATGTTTTTCCATAAAGAAATAGTGAATGACCATGAAATATGCCAAATGTTTAGAAGCAAGAAGCCCACTGACACCTGGGCTCACAGGAGTTTTCCTGGTATCCCAGTGGGTCAGTCCTTCCCCTGCTTTTGTGCTTATTGGCTTTGCTGTGATAAACTCTGCTCGACACACCCTCTCTATCTAAACACTAAATACTCTGCACCCCTTTATGCATGGGCTCAAAAGTAAACCTCATAAAATGCCTGTACATCTGATCTGTCTCTGTCTGGCACACTTTCCCCACTATCTTCCCACTATCTCACAGCTCTTAAGCTTTAGAAACCCTCAGTTCTATTAAATACCACTACTACTACTACTACTACAACAAACATAATAAAGGCATTATACTGACTATAATAATTGCAATAATGCTTTTTAAACAAAGCCAAATGACATGAAGCAATAAGGATTTATATTAAGCATTGTGCATCAAATGACCTTAAAGAAGAGCTAAATCCTAAAAATGAATATGGCAAGAAAGACCATACTTATTGAACTTGTTGAACCAGCCTAGAGGTTCAGCATCTCTATATGTGTAATGACTCAGGCCTTCAGAGTTGTCACAGGAGTTTCCCATCATTGAGATGCTCAGTGGGCTCTGAGCAGCTGTTGAGAATCTAAGCTTAGGGGTCGTCACAAATCCTCAAGCTGAAAATAAGAGAGGGGAGAGAAGGGAGATACTGGGGGCATTTTGGAGGCACAGATCTTTACTGCTAAAGAGCTGTGGTTGCCTTGGATTGGTACAGATGCCCAAAACATGTTATGCAACATTTCTGCCCTATGTCTTTAGTTATATGGATACAATTTATGGTACAACACACAGGGCAATGTGCAAAGTGCCCATTTTTTGGAACTTTGTAAGTTTACCAGTTTGTCAATATAGTTCTATATGGTTCTATGAAAAATCTTATGTATTACCACTGAAATAGATTGTGAGTAAAATAAAACAATGTCAGAAAACAGCAAAAAATAAAAAAAAAAAAAAGATTCCAGTCCTCACAATATTAGATTTCTTTCTGCTTAAAATCGGAAAGTAACATTTTAATCATGCAGCACAGGTTGTTGTTTTAACTAATGGCAGCTGCATTTTACTGGCAGAAAGAAAAGAGAATGTCTCCAGTTTGTGGTACAATAAAGACAAATAAATTACTACACAAAGCATAAAACAAGCTTGTATCTTATGTGCATTGCTAAAAAGTGTTTATTATTTTACACCCCCTCTGCTACCAGCCACCCCTTAAGCTATGGTTCCCTATTAAATATTGCATGGTGCAGATCCTTCAAGGACACACAGAAACTATTATTTTAGGATTTGTAGGCATGAAAACAAAATACATTTTCCTTTTGTTTTAGACATTTTATAAAATCCACTGAGCCGGCACTCCCTTTCTTGCTCATGTAAATTACATGCTATTTAAGGGTTGATGGGGGGGACCCATACAACCTGCAACCTGCACCACTACAAATGAATACAGTGCTCTCCAACACATGTAGCAATGTATTCATGGGGTGAATGCAGGTCTCTGCTCTCCAATGACCTGCAGCAAAGTGAGAAGTGCAAAAAAATCTAGTTCCCTTTGCACCCTGCCCTACAGGTAGTAAATTACACCTAGTATTTTCTTCGTCCATATAAAGTATATATATTTCTATATAATTGAGTTTCTTTCTGCTTTTTTATCAGTGCTTTCAGGTCACTAGGGTCATTGATCTAAACTGAATCAGGCCATGAATGTATATTGTATAGTACTGGCAAAGGTGCAGGTACAACAATGAGCAGACGCCATGGGTGTACCATACTCAATAATGAATACAAAATATAAACATATATAAAGTAAAATGTTCTGCCACATACTGTACTAGCAAAGGCAGGTCAGACAGGCAGAGGTACATGTCCAACATATGTTATACTGCATGTATTTCACAACATATAAGCTACAGTATATGTGTCCTTGCTCATTGCAGTTGTATTCTTGCCCACAGTCAACCCTCAGCCTGGATCCTCTTTGAAATTATGTTTTTTTTTTTCTTTTCTTGGCTACTTCACCATTATATAATGGTAGGGTTTGTGCCAATGCCAAAAAAATATATATAAATTGGTACTACTTCAAAATAATTAATAATAAGTAAATCATGGAGGATATACTCACAATTCACCCCAGTCCCAGGGTGCGAGTCCAAAACACATTTCAAAAGAGAGATGTGAGTACCACCAACAATAATAAGTCTATCAGTTAAAACATTTAAAAATGTAATAGGACATAAGAGACAATACCTAACGCGCTTCGTGCCTACTGGGGCACTTATTCATCTGAGTAAGTGCTGAGTAAGTGTCCAGCAGGCACAAAATGCATTAGTTCTTGTCTCTTATGTCCTAATACATTTTTACATTTTTTAACTGATTGACTTATTGTTGGAGGTACTCACATCTCTACTTCACCATTGTAGCTGAATATTCTGATAGCTAAGCACAAATATCACAGGTTCCTTGACATAATAGATCATATATTCCTTGTATACACTTGGCATCCCAGACCTCGATTATCTCTCATATCACATATTCACCATTTATTCCCTTGGCTACCCACAGTACCTGTCTCTTTCTGTCAAACTCTGTCTTCAGGTACTTTGCTAATTAGCCCAAGGCCACTTTTCCTGTGTTCCCTTCCCCTTGCAATACATATCCTATAAAGCAAATGCACATTACTACCTATCGTCCCATGATCTTACAATTCAAATATTTCTCTTTTATGTGATTTTTGTTTATAAAATTTCAGTTTACAAAATGGTACAGCTGGAAAACACAAATGGGAATGGGGTGAATTTGGTACAAAATACACGGTGTAAATGTTTACAGAACTATATGTTAACTTTAGTGTTCTGTGCATTACAGAAATTATAACATTTAGTTAAACATATGTGAGGATGCTAGGCACTATGCCCACATAGGGCTTATAGATTTTGTGAAGCCTCTTCTCTCCTATATGAAAGTTTGACAGAGAACAGCTGATATTAATAGTTCACTCTGTGTGATATGGTTCTATAGGATCCTTCAATCTGCTTGTAAACTAAAGATGGAGGAAAATTTGTCGACTGTCAGCATTTCTTGATCAGCTGTTATGATGATCAAGATCATCTGTTATGCTATGAGACCTCTATGTAGAAAAGATTAGGGGGCATATTTACTAGCTGGTGTAAAAGTCGTCCTCTACCACTTCACACCCATCACTACACTTCGCCAGACAACACTAATTCACTAAAATGCGGAGTTTCGATGTGGGCTCTGAACACAGGCGTCTTTTCACTAGTATTACTTTGGCAATGCAGCAATTCAAGGCCAAGATGCGATAGCGTTCATTTCTACTTAGCGCAAATTCGCTAGAGGTCTTGCGCTCAAGTTAATTTGCATATGGCGGGAAATTTAAAGTTGAACGGACGTCTTTATGTTATATGTTGCAGAAAAAATACATTACATTTCCATTGTTAATTACACATGTCCAGGGAACCTTATAAAAGAAAATAGAGTTGTTCTAATGCCCTACACTTGAGCCCACTGTATAGTTTATGTTCTATATGTTAGGAAATGTAGGGGGGAAAGCAGTTAGGTTACCCAAAAACAAATTTTTAGGACTTTTGCAGGCTATCATTCTGAAAAAAGGAAAAGACACCAAGGTTTTTCAAACTTTGATGCTTTTTCCACACACATAATATGATGTAAGTAACGGAAGAATTAGGAAGATTTTTGCACTGCAGTGCACTTCGCCTGGTCTGAGGAGGCAAGTTTGGGTGAAAGAGGTAACGTTCAGTAAGATCCGCATTTTAGTGAATTTGCATCCATTCGCCAAAGTGAATTGTCGCCTGGCGATAGAGTGCGAATGAGCACTAGCACCTATCTCTTTCGCTAGCAAATTGGCGCTGATGTCCCTGCGGGCGGTTTGCCACTTCGCCCTTTAGTAAATCTGTCCCTAGGAGTGGTATAGCTTGCAAACAATTATTTGTTTAATTTCCATAAACGTATAGTAATCTGGGCCCACAATCTATATTACACTTGAGACTGTCTAAGTGGAACTTATGTAATTTATCTGGATGCCATTGCTACAGTTAATACTAACAATAGACCCAGTAGTGACTGGAAGAAGGAGTTAGAGGTTCTGGTGGGGTCATGAGTGATAAGGAGTTTCAATATATATTTGCAAATCAGTTAATTGTCCATAGAGTTTTGGGGATAGGCAGTGAAGTATAGGTACCATATACCACTGGGTAAAGAAGAGTGGGAGTGTAAATATACATTAGTATATGCACCTAATATTATTATTGTTAACATTTATTTATATAGCGCCAACATATTGCGTAGCACTGTAAAAATGATTTGGCCTACTGAAGTGTTCACCTAAACCTGCTGTGTATCATGCTTTAGCTGAGAAATTTTAGCTTGTTTTTAAGCTAGAACTAGTTATCAGTGACATATCCAATGAGACGGTTTGGGAAAAATGCATATATTTTGGGGAGGGACCATTACATATGGTTTAGCCTTGACGCACAGGTTTCTAGGGTGACAGCATTTTATGTTATCCCACTGTACAGTGTTAAGGGGGTTATTCCTGTATATGCTATAACTATAGATTTTTAGTCATAGTCTCAGCTATGTTAGTTCATACCCAACCTGGACGGATGGACCATGCTTTCTATCTACTTTCTGTAAGGGTGTTTTCACAATAGATGAGGCTGTTGGAGGAGGGACAATAATGATTTAGGAATAAGAAAAGTCAAATTATAGCAGCCCTCTAACACTCCGTGGAAAATATTATTCTATGCTCTAAATCATCTTTAAAAATATGGATGTTAAATAGGATTTTTTTGAGAGATTAATTTCATATGATGCATAGAACAGCTATTTTCTCTACTGAACCTGTAGTTACTCTGGGATTTTTCTTTTTCAAATCAAGCAAAAGAAAAGTGAGGGACTGGAAGATATTGGGTACGGGAAGGCCAATTTTCATTCAGCCCTGCAAAAGGTTTGGGAGGATAAGGAAGGAAATACCAATTAATGGAGAAAAAGGGAAAAAGAATGTCACATTGTCTTTAGATTAAACATAGATTATGGGACTCAATTTGGACAAGTAATAAATGCAGTAAGAACAAGTAATTGGCATATTGAACCAGTGCTGAGGGAAATGCAACTTACCCCTATCACAATAAGAAAGCAGATATACTGAGAAATAAGTTAGATAAAAATAGATTTGTCACAGCATAACAACTGTAATGTTACAGAAGCTGAATTCTTACTATAGCCTGAAAGCACAGCAAATGTGTGACAAGTTTATTAAAGAGGGATATAGTATTGTGTATAAGAGAGAAGCTAATTGACTGCTCAACATATTTATATGTTAAATATCACATTCAATATGAGTGTTCTGATATAAATACATTGGAATTACTAACAGGTAAATGCTTCATTAGTAGAGCATCTGTTTGACTCGGTCAGAATAACCTACTAAATAGGCACTTACTGTATAAGAACAATACATTAATTAGCATATAATTAGCATATTAGCATTTCTTAAGAGAGACGACAGGAGTGTAGGCATTCTGGGATTGACTATGGGTCATATGTATGGGTTGTTATTCCCATGGTTATCTCATAGGCAGGTGTTAAAGGAAAACTATACCCCCCAAACAATGTAGGTCTCTATTAAAAGATACTGAGTAAAACAGCTCATGTGTAAAACCCTGCTTCATGTAAATGAACCATTATCATAATAATATACTTTTTTAGTAGTATGTGCCATTGGGTAATCATAAATAGAAAATTGCCATTTTAAAAAATAAAGGCCGCCTCCTGGGATCGTAGGATTCACTGTACTCACATACAAACCACATGTAAGGTCACATGAGCCAATTAACAGACAGAGTTCTGCCTTTTGCTTCCTCACTTCTTCCTGTTACAGTTAGTGTTGTAGTATTTCTGGTCAGGTGATCTCTGAGGCAGCACAGATAGAGTCACAAAATGGTGGTTCAAGGCAAGGGATGTAAAAGGGCAATATTTATGTAAATATATATTCCAGTTTGGTAAGATTCCAGTTTGGTAATATGTCATTCAATTTGATATGAACTATCTGTTGCTTAAGTATTCGTTCTGGGGGTATAGTTTTCCTTTAATGTCTGCAGACTAAAGGGATCAGTTACACACTCAAATTAATACTGCTCTGAGTCCTCTGTCAAAAGAAACACAGCATTTCTTTCCTTCTATTGTGTACACATGGGCTCCTGTATCAGACTTCCTTTTTTCAGCATAAACCTCCAGGGCTAGGGCTTGAGTATGCTCAGTTTGCTCCTCTCCCCCTACTTTTTCCCTTGAACTATGGTGGTTAATTTATTGGCAATAAACTGCTTCAGTAGCTGCCCTTCTCCTGCAACTCAAAGTCCCATTTATCTTTGGAAATCGTTGAAAGCAATAGGACTTAGGGTCTAAGAGCAGATCCTTTCTGCTATATGTTCATATATAAGTATATGATTTGCTAGTAAATGTTAATTTGTTAATTAATGAATGCGTATTGTTTTGGTTTGTGCTGCTAGTTACAAATTGATGTCCGGAAGGCAGGGAGATTTAGTTTCCTGAGTTCCAGAATTAGATCACACCTCAAACATTGGAATTGAAAAACATAATTTGTTTTCGTTTTGCTAAGACTTCCAGACAATGAATGTTATTTAAATACATTCCACCTTTTTTCCCGTTTAGGCCTAAGTTTTTTCCATTAGAAACACCAACAGTTTCTGCAATTGGCTCCCTGCAGAAATGGCCAGTGATGAATGAATGTGTGGAAAGTTTCTGTGAGTTTTAGTGCAATCAAATAAATGTGTTTCCTCCGGGTTACCGATACCTGTCAGGTTTCTTTCTGTTGCCAGAGAAGATGGATGTTAATATGTTTATTTTCAGCAATGTAGGGGCTTAGTGACCAAATGCTAAGCTTCCTGACATAAATATGCATTTTCTCTGCACATGGCGTGGAATAAGAAAGCGTCCCTTGGTCCGTAGTTTCCGTCACATACATGTGCTTGGAATTTCAATTCCGAAGAGAGCTGTAGTGTTTATAAGCATGCATTTCCGCCCTGAACTCTTAACATTAGGAGGAGTCGCACTGTTATTAGTGAGCAGTTCCTATGTGCCCGATGATGCTCTCATTAATATCCATTGTCAGCGGATACATTCAGGGCAGTGATGAATTCGACTTTAATTGAGAAGAGCATGAAAAAAAGTGGAGCCTTCCAATTACAGTACAGTTAGGAGTAGTTATTTCACTTTCATTATTTCAAACTTGTAATGAGGGCTTTCATCCTAAATTATAAATGTGATGTTAACTAGAGTAATATGCCCTTTCGTTTCAGTACCAACTGCTTATAGCTGTGCCGGATTCTAAAAATATATATATATATATATACTTAGTTTGTTTTAATCAATTAACTACACTTTGAGATGAATCACAATAATTGGATGGCATGAAGTTCTACCTGTCTGCAGAACTTTCATCTTTTCCACAGGCAGCATGAAGCTAGATATGCTACATATTTAATTTTCTTGTCACGCACTTTCTTTCTGGTCATCAGCACTGGTCCTGTGAGAGTGTTTCCCCCCCCAGCCCTCCACTGGCTTCTCTGTTCAGTAGAGCATCTGGGATCCAATACAAATGGTTTATTTATTTGGATATTACACGGAAAACACCATTCCCTGTTGTGGCAGAAGAGCAAATAAACTGTGGTCATCAATAGCTCATTGGCCTCTTGAGTAATTTGTGCTCCAGTATTAACCTTGGCTTCACTAACTTTATAAAATGTAACATTTTTAGCAGCAAGTACCAGTTCTTTATACTTTTCCATTTTTCTATTTCCAATTATTTAGCCTTGGTTTTATTCTCTGCTAGTCTGGAGATTATATCAGATCATTCTATGGGAAGGAGAACACATAAAGAAATTAACATTTGGAAATGACAGAACATTTTTTTTCATAAATCAACCTTTATACTTATAGTCAGAATGTTATTAATGCTGAATTATTAAGACAATTTATCTCATTTTTAGCATTCTGGTAGAAAATTTGAGGAAAAAGCATGGCGGATATCAGCATGTACAATCAAATCTCTTTACAAATTGCCAATAACCCTTAGCGAACATTGTTACTAGGAAACAACATCCTTTTGGAAGGGACAAAATTGACCCAGTGAATTTGGAATATCCTCTTAGTACACAATGGCATTTGTGTTTCTATAGAATGAAAAAGCAGAGAATGTGTATTGTGGGCTAATGCATAACAAAACAAGGACAATTGCCTGGAAACATTCCATATCAAATGCCTTAAATTTTAAAAAACGTAGAATCCCAAATCCTCAATTTCAAGTATATTCTCCTTCTTTTAAATATACATTTTTAAGTTTAAATATAGAGTGCAATGCATTCTTTCTTAGCATAGTGTCCTAGGGTCTCTGGGTAAAACATAGACTATTGTTCCATTTGTATTCCTGAAATGTCACCCCCCCCCAGTTACTACAAGTGATTTAATCTCAGCCTGGACTGTTTTTAATAATGATATTTACAGTACCTGTTGTAATGTACTTATTAAAGTAAACTGCTACATAATGTAATAGGTTATGTTGTATATTTGATAATGCTGCACTGACTTCTAGAGTCTTTTTGGCCCAAAATAGTGGTCCAGGTTAAATAATATATAAGCATGTTTTAACACTGGAAATACTTTCCTTATTGTTTCCCTGAATTTTAAATATTTACAGCAATATCTCCACTGGGTAAAGGAGAGGTTGTTTGTATGTCAAATCATCTATATTAAAATGCCTAGCTGAGAGAAATGGTGTTGCCCATTACATTTGCTGTTACCACTCTAATATACTGTAATATCAGGCCTGTGCCCACAATTTCCTGGAAAGACAGTTAGGTTTAACAAGATTAGCTTCCTTGCAAAAGCCCTAGGCATATGGATTATCACTTCATAAAATGCATATTTGAGAACAGAAATATGACTCGTCACATAGAATCGTGGGCCATTGTACGTGGGGGGACCAAAGTTCTGAATACAAAGATAGTCGTTGACCTTCTCCCAAATGTAATGATGGCTTGCTATATGTGTCCAAATGATATATGGTAGTATGAAACAACACTGCAGACAGTAACCTGAGATATGGAGGGCCATTGCACACAGGACCTAGTTTGTGTTTTTTTGCACAAAAAGTAGTTCCTTGGTCCTTGGCCTCATCCTGGATGAGAGAATGTTCCTATGAAGTTTCGTTGCATTTGGTCTTTCTGTAGGTGTATGCATAAAAAAAACAAAATCACAAACAAGCAAAAGGACATTTTCATCTTTCTATACTGTGTAAGATACACAGAGAGAAGGAAGTGACATGTTTGCATCCTCTCCATACACTTTTGTTTGTATCTTCCTCCCACTCTCCAAAGACACGCAGGTTAATTGGCTCCTGATAAAACAGACAGTATAGTGTGTATATGAGAGACTTTAGATTGGGCCTGAGACAGATGTGAATGATGTATTATGTCTGTAAAGTGCTGTGGAATATGCACCATATAAATAAAGGTTAATAACCATTATGTCCTGTGCATTTGACATTTTAACAAGATTCTACAAACAAGCAGCCTTGTTAAGTCCAATAAAATATACTGTATAGTCATCCACTCAATTCTTATATTCTGTCTTTATTATTGTTACTCGGAAAAATCCAGCAGCACACTGTTGAATTTGCAGAAGTGCTCAAATGCAGAGTTTATTTAGCCCATAGCATACATAAAGGCAATGTTTCGAGCCTAACAGGCCCTTTATCATCCTTCAATTTCCAGTTTCTGCCCCCCTATCTCTTAAGTCTTTATCTATTTGCTAGACTTGACATACTGGATCCATAGGCTGACTAGGTGGACAAGCACATGGCCCGACAGCTTACATTACATTTAACCTAGTAGTCCATTGGGTTTATCATTTAGATCAATACATTGGAACAGCCTCATTCTATTCTACATTTTACAGAGATAACATCAATATACAAGGGTAGTTATCAAAGCTGTTTTTTTGGGGGGGATGATTCATTTAGAATGAAACCATTTAAAAACAAAAAAAAGATGCTCCAATGGGATCGTTATATGATTTAGACAGAAACTAACAAGTTGTATGAAAACCCATTATTTATCCTGCTGAACACCTCCTGCTTCTGTGATGTTTGCATCTATGTTATCAAGCCTGGATTTGTGGATAGGCCACCAAGGCCCAGGCCTAGGGCAGCAGGATTTATAGGGGCATCATGCTGCCCAACCATGCCCACATTGGTTCAGAAACACTGGAGATGTGCAGGAGATTAACTAGTTTTATATATATTTTATATAATTTCCAATGCACCAATCCCCATTGCTCTGGTCCCGATGAAAATTAGCTGAAATAAAAAGTAGGGGACAGGGGCGACGAATGGAAGCAGGCCTAGGGGTGCCCGCTATGTAAATCCAGCCTTGTAAGTTATTACATGTCTAGCATGTCTACACATTTAGAAGTAAACTCTTGGAAGGTTTTCTTACTTACTTATAGTATCTAAACAAGAGATTCAAATAAGCAAAGGAGATAAAATAAGTATCCTGAAACTGTAGTGTCTGCAGATCTGGTGAAATGCCCTTCTCTATGAAAGTATTCTGCATGCATGTATTATGTTGCAGGCAGGTCTGGACTGTGAGTCAAAATAGGCCCTGGCATTCCAACTACAAACAGGTCCCAGCAGCCCAATAAATTCTTTGGCACTTGATAGCAGCCCTTCTGGCATTTGCCAGAACTCAAAGATTGCCAGTCCAGCCCGGTTGCAGGAAGTGTATACATTAAAAGATGTTCTTGATCTGCTCCTACCAACAACCATTTCCCAAGGCTATTTTCTTTTTAAAACTTAAAGCTAACTCTTAGCTGACTCAGGGCTTGTTCATTATAGTTCGAACTGGGCAATACAGAGAAATTCCTACAGGTTCGATCTAATTTTAAATTTGTCAAAACTTTACTGACTGTCAGAGACAATCTTCTGGCAGCTGAGAAAGTTTTTAATTGAAACATGTATCAAACTTAATGCCTGTTTCAGTTTGGAACAATGTATTTAACAGCTTAGAGCAGTCAAATTTGGATTGATAGTGCTCAGGGCTGCTGACTATCACCATTTGAAAATGTGAATATACACCAGGGAGCAAGGATGTATTATTATTAGGAAATCGTTGTTATCTATGTTACTGTTCATAGGAATGTGGATAATCGATAAACCAGGGTCTCGGCTTTAAACATTTTATAAGATCCATCTGTATTTATTGGTCTTGTTGGAATGATTCTGCTCCCATTGAGTTAATTCTGAGGCTGTATCTCTGTATTCAGAACAGAGCTTTCTAGAACTGGTCTAGCATCTCCGTTTGGCTGAAAGCACGTCTTAGTACTAAGTGGACTTGTGGGACTGATTAGCCCCATTTTAAAACTGGTTACCAGGGCCCCTTCTTTCTCACTCTTAAATGACAATGTCCCCAATGACCTCCAGTTTCTTCTTCATTTATAGACAACAATATTACTGATCATGTGGGATTGTGTGTTGACCCCTGCACACTGCAGTTTATCTTCTCCTCTGTGATGAAATATTTAATTCTTGAAGAGCATTGTCCCCCTAAGGTCACCATCCTTGTTTCTGCTGTAGCTACTGCACGTCCAATGAGTACAGTAACCAGGCATTCAATCTGATGATAGCATGGGTGCATCTTTATGTAAAATGAGGGTTGCACGCCACAAACCAAGATAGCTATAGATAGGAAGAGGTTCTACACAACTGAAGTTTGTATCAGTCTGCTCCTGTCCATAGTTGTAGTGTGATAGAGGCTGATTTCTTGCTTTGCTTCATTGCACACCTGGGTAAAGTAGATTTCTCTTCCCATACCCATGAAGGAAATGCTAGTTAATTGTGCCATGAAAGACTGCGATACATTTCTCCATGCAAACAGAGTTAACCGCTGTGCAGTTCTATTCAACAGAAAGTGGCTGTTTGCTCAGATTGCAGGGCAGGGGAGATCTGGCACTGACACACTACATTTAAAGGTGTCACTTTGAGTGGAGAGGATAGAGGCATAATTCACAAACCCCATCCATCTCGTATCCACCTGTCACTGAAAAAAAAATGCTGCTATTGCCACAAGCCTGAAAAAATATATAAAGCAGGAGTTAATAAGACAAATGCAGGAGATGGGAGGGGGGATTAGAAAAGCAGAGGAGCTGATACAACAGATATAATAGGAGGAGCATTGGGAATTCAGAGACAAAAGAAGTGCTATAGGGTATGAGGGACAGAAGATAAAAGGGAGGAAACCTCTTCCCAAGGCCAAGGTAATGATAAGGAGCAAACTGAAATTAGAATTTCTCTAAAATATGATTATTGTTAAATATCTCATCTCAACATTCTCTCATTATCACTGCTTATATCGTTTTCTACATAAATCATCTTTATTTGTCCACGTTTCTGGTTCTTTAAATAATGCTAAACAAGGCTGCTGTCACTAGGATTCAATTCTTGTTACTACGAAAGCCTTATAAATCCATTAACACGTTCCTCTATAAAGCAACCTAAATTTGCAAATAATCTCAGTGCGTTCGTCACTGGCTCACATTGCTTAAAGAATCGAATAACTTGGGAACTGGCAGTATTGATGTGACTTATACAAGCCAGCCATTTTTCATATTTCAATAACAAAGTTCCTTTTTCCCTATCTGTAACATTGTTATCTCTCCCACCTTTCTACATTTTTCAGCTAAATGCCTTATCTTGCAGCAGTAATATAAACTGTCTCCCCTAGAAACCTTAGCAGGACTGGTGTCTCTATGGGGCTGGCTGCTCTGCCATAAAATAAGAGACTGTTATTTTTGATCAATGGAATGTGGCTACAAGTCACATAATTACTAAGTCTTTCTCTCCGCAATGAGAAATACAGGATAGCTTATTCAGATAGAAACTCAAGAGTTCTGTAACAAATTTGTCAATTTACCAGATTCATAGCATGCAGCTTTTCTTCTTCCAGGATTGTTCCCCTATAAATGTTAGATTATACAATGCGAAGGAGACTGAAAGGAAAGGTTTGATGGGAAGAGGGGAGAGGATAAAGGAAAGCAGATGAAGATAAGCACATATTGTTAAATAGTGATTAGTTTGGGACTGAAGTGCTAATCAGCTGGAGATAGAAATCCAGCTCGCTGTGCTCTGAATGGGCTGCCTTGGTGGCATGGGCATATGAATGAAGCTTACATCTTCCTTATCAGATGAAGAATAGTTTCGCTCTATGTAAATGGGAACATACAATGAAAGAGTAAAAATAAGCAGCAGTGTACGTCCAAGAAAATTGAGAAAAAAAATAAGAGTTGCTGGGAGAAACAAAATATAAATCATGATTGCAATGTTATCGCATGAAGAGTCCTTTTTAAAGCACATTAAAAGGAAAATATACCCAATTAATAAATATGGCTTATCTTCTTGTACTGGTTTTCCTCATAAACAATATAAATTAATTGCTTGATATGGGTAGATAGTTTAGCTTTCAATGTATGCTATTTGTAGATATTTCTAAGAGTTGTCATGTTGCTTTCACAATGCATTCTATACACTGGTATGGGATCCATTACCCAGAAAGTTCCACACTACAGATAGGCCATCTCCCATGGGCTCAATTATGATAAATGAATCCAATTTTTTTTAAATGATTTCCTTTTTCTCTGTAGTAATAAAACAGTACCTTGCACTTGATCCAAACTAAGACATTAAGATATAAGATATAAATCCTTACAGTGATGGGAAATATGTTGGTGCTATATAAATACATGTTAATAATAATAATAATAATAATAATAATAATAATAATAATAATAATAATATTGGAAGCAAAAGTAGCCTATTGGAGTTATTGAATGTTTACATGATTTTCTAGTAGAAGAAGATCCTCATTATGGAAAGATCCATTATATGGAAAACCTGAGGCCCCGACCATTCTGGATAACCGGTCCCATACCTGTGTATAACAAATGTAACAAAGGTTTTGTTGCCATTGACTGTATCAAAGTTATATTATTACATGCAATCTGTAGAGTAGCACATAGGGAATTTATAACACCCTGAGAATGGAAAAGTCTGAATCAGAAAATCCAGCATCTCAGACCTGTCGAGGTTGCATATAACTCAATGGGAGAAGTACAAATGATTTTTTGATGTGCGCTGGGTTTCGTGCAATACCCCGAAATTTTTTCGGGAAAAAAATCTACGTTTTTTGGGTGAAGAATCCAAAAGAAATCATGAAAATCGGATGAATAATCCGAAAAAATCGTGAAAATCAGATTATTTCCCGCAAAACAAATTTTTGGGAAAATGTAATAATAAATAAGTGTAAAAAAACGGAGCGGATTTGATCAGAGTTTGTAGCAGAAAATATTGAGATCAATTCAGACTCTGATAAATAACCCCCCATAGTGTCAAATAGATGTTTTATTTAAATTATGCCCTCATAAACCAGAATAGGAAAGGTAATAAAGTTATACAGGTATGGGAGATGTTATCCAGAAACCCATTATCCACAAAACTCCAAATTATGGCAAAACCATCTCCCATAGACCTTATTTTAAACAAATAATTCAAAATATTTGTAAAGTATTTCCTTTTCATCTGTAATGATAAAACAGATATTTGTACTTGGTCCCAACTAAGATATAATTAATCCTTATTACAAGTAAAACAATTCTATTGGGTTTCATTTATGTTTAAATGTTTTAAACCTTTATATCTGGATAACAGGTCCCATACCCTTATACTTCAAATTCTGCACTGCAGGCATAGTTTAAAAATGTACAGTATAGAAGGAAAAGATGAAAAGAAGAAAATATTTCCTTTATATAAATAGTCTTGCCAAGTTGGTATAGTTTATAGGGGAAATTGCTGCTGGGGGATATTCACACTTTAAATAAATTAGATAGCCACATAATAAACTGTCTTGAGGCTTATTTAGAAAGATGTTCCCGGTGCACATCAGAAATAACTTCAGATTCCTTTTACTATGCATCAGAGAGATGCTGCCTAAAAAAAGAGAGTAAGGGATTAAACCTGATAGACTATGTTAATATGTTACAAGCCTTTGCTGTGGGGAATCATTTCTTTCTGCACTGGTGGAGGATACTGCAGACAATCACACTAAGAATAAATAAGTCAGATGGAAAGGTGCAAACTTGCTTTTCTTTCATTATTAAGAGAGTATTAGACATTGTATATACTGAGCAGAACAGCACATCAATTTACTCATTATTACGAGGATCATCTTTAAACTGGCCTTATACTCACTTACTACCATGGACAAATAGGACAAAAATGCAAAAAAAAAAACAAAAACCACACACATATACGGTATATATGACATCAATACGCTCCTAATCCTACACAGGTGAATTATAAAGCGATGTGTAATTTTCCATTGGCAAACTGTGACATGTCTCTTTTCACCTTTTTGAGAAATATGTCTCTTTGTGTGTTGTTAAAGGAAAACTATACCCCCCCCCCAAAGAATGCAGGTCTCTATAAAAAGATATTGCATAAAACAGCTCATATGTAAAACCCTGCATCATGTAAATAAACAATTTTCATAATAATATTCTTTTTTAGTTGTATGTGCCATTGGGTATCATAAATAGAAAATTGCCATTTTAAAAAATAAGGGCCGCCCCCTGGAATCCCACGATTCACGGTGCATACAAACATATCATACATGTTAGGTCACATGAGCCAATTAACAGACAGAATTTAGTCTTTTGCTTCCACATTTCTTCCTGTTACAGTTAGAGCTGCAGTATTTCTGGTCAGGTGATCTTTGAGGCAGCACAGAGACCATCACGAAATGGTGGCTCATGGCAACAGATGTAAAAGGGCAACATTTACTTAATATATATTCCAGTTTGGTAAGATATAGACTACCCGTATATACTCGAGTATAAGCTGACCCGAGTATAAGCCGAGGTACCTAATTTTACCTACGAAAACTGGGAAAACTTATTGACTCTAGTATAAGCCTAGACACAACTACAGCCCTGTCTCCCAGCAGCGCACATTCTGCCAAATCGACCCCCCAGCGATCAACCGGACTTCTTTGCAAAGTTGATGGTGACAGAGAATTGCGGATTACTGTGTGCATTGTTCCACTGTCCCACTACCATGTGCAGAGGGTGCTGTGTGATATTACCATCACTGTTAATCCTTCATATAACCAACAGAGGGCGCTGTGTGATATTGCCATCATTGTTAATTCTTCATATAACCAACAGAGGGCGCTGTGTGATATTGCAGTCAGTGTTATTCTTTAATATAACCAACAGAGGGCGCTGTGTGATATTGCAGTCACTGTTAATCTTTCATATAACCAACAGAGGGCGCACTGTTATTCTTTCATATAACCAACAGAGGGTGCTGTGTGATATTGCAGTCACTGTTATTCTTTCATATAACCAACAGATGGCGCTGTGTGATATTGCAGTCACTGTTATTCTTTCATATAACCAACAGAGGGCAAACTGTTATTCTTTCATATAACCAACAGAGGGCATTGTGGGATATTGCAGTCTCTCCCCAAGTGAACTGTTGGTATAGGAATGATTAAAAGTGACTGCAATCTCAGCTACTGCCCGCTGACCCGAGTATAAGCCGAGGTAGACTTTTTCAGCACATTTTGGATGCTGAAAAACTCGGCTTATACTCGAGTATATACGGTGTTCATTTTGGGGGTATAGTTTTCCTTTAAAGGAGGTGATAGTTCAGCTATCAGTTATTTTACCTATTTCTGTTAACTTTTAGTAAGTTATAGAATGGCTAATTCTAAGCAACTTTCAACAGCCCTTCATTTTTATTTTTTTTTTATAGTTGATGAATGATTTGCCTTCTTCTTCCCAGGCTTCAAATGAGGGCACTGACCCCATCTAAAGAAAAAATATAAAGAGCTACAAATATGAGGGAAGGGTTAGGAAGAGTAGGGTGTAGGACTGTCTTGCATGATAGTGTAATGGGGCTTCCAACACAGCTTGGACCCAGGTACAACTAACAGCCCTTGGATACTGACTGAGAATTCCACAAGCATTATTGATACATCAGAATTATTGTGATTTAGAGATACATTACAGACAGGGAAACAATTTAATTGTTGCACCCCCCAAATGCTTTCATAAGATAAAATTATTACTGTAGACTGGAATGTGAATAGTAAGTATGACTAACCCTTATAATAAAATGTAATTAGGTGATATGCAGGACATGTTATCCAGAGTGTATGGGAACTGTGGTTCTGCTTCCAGTAAGGATTAAGTATATCATGGTTTGGATCAAGTACAAGCTACTGTTTTATTATCACAGAGAAAAAGCAAATCGTTTTTAAAAATTTGTATTATTTGGATGAAATAGAGTCTACCTTTCTGTAATTCGGAGCTTTCCAGATAAAGGGTTTCCGGATAACAGACCACATACCTGTAGAAATAAACATTTAATTCCCAATCGCATTTAAATACACATGGCCTTCTGGGTTCTTTCTGTGTAGAATGTCTCTAGATTAATAACATTAATATTTGTTAACATATTATTACTTGGTCCTTTATATCGTTTATCCTCATTAGTTGCATCTAATAAAAATAAAAAAAAAAAAGCTAATGTATTAAAACTGGGCAGTGCATTATACAGGCACTATTAGTATAGACTAGGGATGCACCGAATCCAGGATTCGGCCTTTTACAGCAGGATTCGGATTCGGCCGAATCCTTCTGCCCGCCGAACCGAATCCGAATCCTAATTTGCATATGCAAATTAGGGGTGGGGAGGGCAATCGCGTGACTTTTTGTCACAAAACAAGGAAGTAAAAAATGTTTTCCCCTTCCAACCCCTAATTTGCATATGCAAATTAGGGTTCGGATTCGGTAAGGTATTCGGCCAAATCTTTCATGAAGGATTCGGGGGTTCGGCCGAATCCAAAATAGTGGATTCGGTGCATCCCTAGTATAGACAGGCCAATAAGCAGTAAAACTATTGCCATGATTCTATGCATCACATCACTAATTACAAATTACACATTGTTCTGCCTATGGGGCTTTCTTCTAGTGCTCTGACTTTACTAGATTTGATGTTATGTTGTGCTGACATAGCTTTTATTGATTGCACAATGTGATATATAGGCTCAGACATCTCTACTGTAGGATCTAACCAACAATAAAACAAGTAAACCATCTATTGCAAGCCACACAGTTCAAAACAAGGGCAGATGTAACAAGACTATTAAAAGTCAATATGCTGAAAACGTAGTAGCGTGACAGATGTAAACAGACATGACTGGAGACATACAATCCAAGCTGTAAAGCAGAACTGTGTATTTTATTGGAAAACCCTAATTTCCCTAAGTTTTTGCAACCCCCAATGTTTCTGGCGTAGTTCAGCAGCTTTGAAATCACTATAGAAATGGTGCACACACGTCTTTAATATAGTAGCATCTGAAACATTTGGGCCAGTTCTGGAAAGACTTTTGCCAAAGCAACTTATTTCTCCCTTTCAATTTCAAATTCTGTGGAGCAGGAATCACAATGCCAGTTCCGGCTGATGTGTCTGTTTCTGATTCTATCGTCTCTCCTGTGTTCCAAAAGCGGAACTGAAACAGTAACTCCCAGCCGAGAAAAGATTTAGAAATCAGAAGGGGACAGATCTGGCAGAATGTTGATACTTGTTTTGCTCATCTTAAATGTAGACCTTTTTTGTCTATTCAAATGTCTATTCAAATGCTGATTTTCCAGGTAAATAAAGGTGCACAATATTGGATGTTGACTTGCCCCCTCCCTATAGGCTTTTGGCTTGTGCATTAATAGAAAAAATTTATTTTCTTCACCAATATTTAATTGAGGTTTGCTCACATATTCATAGGGCAGGACTAAAAATCCCAATGTCCAGGGGTTTTATTGCGTAAGCCGTGAATGATGGGGTCCCTGGAAGATAGATCTGCATAGACCCTCCCTGTGTGATCTCAAACTTAACATCAGTCTGCACACACAACTAAAAGGGAACATTAGACACAGCCTATATATATTTATAAATACATAATTCTTTACAGGTATGGGTATCCATAAACCTGTTATCCAGAAAGCTCAGAATTACCAGAAGGCCATCTCTCACATACTCAATCAAATAATTAAGATTTTTCAAAATGTTTTCCTTTTTTTCTGTAGTAATAGATTAAACAGTACAATGTACTTTATCCCAGCTAAAATATAAATAATCCTTATTGGAGACAAAGCAACCTATTGGGCTTACTTATTGTTTATATGATTTTTTAGTAGATGTTAGGTATGGAGATCTACATTCATGAAAGTCCCCTTATATGGAAAACTCCAGGCATAGCAGGTGGCATGGATAGCATTCTGGATAGCAGGTGGCATGCTTTTACCTTCATTTTCTGGGAATAAAGTCAACAGCATCATCAGAAATAACTTATATAACCCTTTAGGACTGTTTCAAGTATCCATATGCAGCACAATTCTGTCTAGAGAAACATTTCAGAGAATGGTACACCCAGTACCTTTTCATATGTAAGAACTATCCACCTTATCTAGAGCACCTGGTGGCTGCTAGGAATACTTACTGCAGCCATGTACAAGACCCTTTCTGACAGCTCCCACATCATTTTGAATCAGGCTTCCCCTTTTGTTTATCCTGTAGCAATATAAATGACTCACACCAAAATGTAATAGCTGTAAATATAACCCAGTCTTCTACTTGAGTTACCAAATTAGTAATAATCTGGGCAGGTATAATTTAATTTAATAAACATACTTTTAAGCTTAACTTGTTCCAATAAATCAGGTAGGGATGTTTATGATAGCCCCACAGTTGGAATTGCCCAGAGTTCTGCACCGAACATTTTAAGTACATTTATATTGTTGGCCCTCTCTGTGTCCACTAGGGGGCCACGTCAGACTAGTCGCAGCTGATGGGGGCCAAGAGGAAAAGATATATGACAGTGTTGCCTTTTTGCACTCTGATAAACCACAATCAGGATCAGTAATGCTTGCACAGTGAGCAGAGTGATCGGAGAGAGACTGCAACAGATACCCACTGAGACAGACTGAGGCAGCTGAGGGAATCCACATGATACCAAAAGGCAGAAAAAACCTGATACAGTTGGATTGAGCCAAAGCTGCTGAAGGAACTCTCTACACCCTCAATCCTGAGCCTGTGGCAGACTCCTTAGCATCCCAGGGCGCTCTCCGCAGCCGGGTGAGTTCCAGTGTCAGTTTCAGCACCTTGGACAGCAGTCAGCAGCACAGACTTTTAGACTAATGCTCACAGTGGGGTGCGACTGCTGCTTCAATTGCTGCTTCAACTGCTTTATATGAAGATGTGAGTGAGCTATTTGCAGATTTATTTGTGCATGCTAAACCTGGGTGAATAGCTCTGCAATAAAATTCCTTGGAGGACCATTGTTGTGCTGCTTGCGATGTAGAACATGAAGTGATACTAGAGTAATAGGGTGCAATATTTATACCTAATCATCATATTTCCCTATTATAAATCTCTTCTCTGTATAACAAACCTTATATTTATTTTATTTAATTCTTTTGTATCAAATTGAACTTCTGCCTTGAAAGCTGTGTTGTAATGGAACGGCTGATGCAGGTTCCACTGTTTTCCTGTATAAGAAAAGATAGGATTTTTGTTGGCTCTTCCCATTAATAGGAGACCTCCCTCTGTTAAGCAGGTGACACTGGAACCCATAAATGTTTTGCAGAACTTTAGCTGGAGATAATGCTGCTTTGTGGCTCTAGAGCTTCACATAGACATTCTGACACTTGGCACATAAGTTTCCATCAGTTAATATAGGGAGGGAGAAAATAATGAAAAGAAGAAAAAAAAAATAGAAAGAAGGCAATTCATTGTAAGAACAGCTTACGGCAGCAGTTAGTGGATGGTATCGATCCATTACTGAGCTTTGAATGATTTTGTATTTTGACTGACAAAAATGCAGCAGATGCACAGTAGCTGTCGTGACACTGTTACCTTTTTTTGTACCAGAATTTCCTTTTATGAATGAGATGCTGGAAGGACATTGGACTCCAACCTCTATGTAGCTGCAACAGAGCATCACCCGAGTTTCTGCCTAGTTTTCTCCAATTTACACATCAGTATTAAGTGTAAACCCATTACAATGTTCAGCATAATGACACGTAGTATATGACCAGGGAGAAATTAATTAGTATGTGTATATTTTCACTTGCTAAAGGCATTTTTTCTTGTTTTTTTAGGCTGTGCTTTTAGAGATTCTTCCAATTGCCTTTAATAGTCTCTTGAGTCAAAGCTCCCTTGGTTCACTTGGTGCTTATTTAATTAGCAAAATGAAACACCCGGCATATTCCAGTCTTCTCTCTAATCTCTTGTGTGTGGTGAACATTTTAATTATTCCTACCCCATTCTGTCTGTCTCAGGCTGCATCCCTGCCATCATCTTTGGGAGTATCCCCCCCCCCCATTTCGTACTGATAGGCAAGGTCCACCTTAAACTCATCTTGGGTGCAAAAAGTGAAGCAGGTCCAGTCAAAAGCTTGTCATTTTGGTTAGAATCATTTACCCTAAGTAAAATAGCTATCTGTTCCTTAAAGAGCATTTGCATCAATGAAATAATCATTCCATCCTCTGAATGTAACTGCTATTTTATAGCTCCCCTGTCACATGTTTAGTACAGGTACCCCACATAGATTTCATTTCATGTTGTTGCACTACAACTTACCACAGCAGACCATTAAATTCCTTCCTTCCTCCTTCATAGGAGTTCTATGATAAATAATTTGAAACAATGATTCATGCTTACTCTCATTATCCCAAAGTGGTTAATTACTACTGGAAATAGAGTTATGTGTGCAATTATTCAGTGGGCAAAGCGGCTGCACGAGTCAAACGTCCCAAAGATCTACCATTGCTTATTTCTACATAGTCTCAGTTCTTGTATTTTCATATAGGTCATATAGAGTTTGCTGTTGTATATCATATATATTTATATAATTACATCTGTCAGCTTGGATTCCCACTGATCATTCATAAAGATAACTATGGAACTATTTCAGTTTGAGCAGATTGACGACCCCTCTCCCTAAGGAAGGAGCCAGTGATGTCTTTCAAGCAAGTCCAGCATTAAATGAGTTAATACCTGCAGTGTCAGCTCCTCACACTCTTATGCATTGCCTGATTTCCCATGATAGCAGCCTCACTCCTAGCCACTATATTGCTGCTGTAATGACACTGGACCATCTTATAAATTGTCTAGTAATAAGTAAAGATCAGAAGTTCAGAACTTCACATATATAAACTGAGTGGGGTGGAGACTAAAGACAATTTAATTACTGGGTGATGCCCGTCCAAAATGTCAGCTTGGTAATTACCCTGAGGGAGCCAGTGAAACTTTTCTGCTAGGATAATAGGAAATGACCAGCAATTTGATCCCTGCGCAGAGATTAAGAAGTCATTTTTTTAACACTGACAGAATTTGTCAATGTTTTTACCTCAGATGTTTCTGTGTATTTTATGTCAGCAAATAACAGATACACTGTAGATACCAATAAAAACAAATAGTAATCCTTTGCTTTAACACTATTGGTATAGATCATGTAGGACAGAAATTTGCCCTAATGCTTCTGCTCTACACTAAGAACTACAACCACAGGTATAACAATATGGAGAACTTAAAGGGATACTGTCATGGGAAAACATGTTTTTTTTCCAAATGCATCAGTAAATAGTGCTACTCCAGCAGAATTCTGCACTGAAATCCATCTTTCAAAAGAGCAAACCAATTTTTTTATATTCAATTTTGAAATCTGACATGGAGTTAGACCAGGGCCGGACTGGGAGTAAAAAGCAGCCCAGGCAAAAAAATCAATGCAGCCCACATGTAAACACACAGTAGTTTGGTACTCATCCACACATACAGTATATTGGGGTAAAACTGCAAAAATGATGTACATAAAGAGCTGCCTTTCTCGCTTAACTATAATTAATCTAAAATATTACAGTTATTCATTTATTATTATTATGTTACAGTACAGTAACATTTCTTTACTGGCACCACACAAATCTAGTGTGGCTTTATTAATCATTTTGTTGATTTGCCATTTATTATAAGCTGAACGTCTTATTTAAAAATTACAAGGATTCATTAGTTTACCATTACAGTAGGTGGTACATTACTTCTTTTAATATGCAAGTGATTCTCAGAAATCCATGTATAACTCAGCCTGCAGCCTTGTGCCTTTATATGGTCACATAACAACCCCTCAGTGACTTCTAATATCCTTATAATTTACAGTAGGGGGTACATTATCCCTTATAATACATGAGTATTTTGACACTAGTCATAATAAAACATATAATTCAATGGTGCAGAACCACATTATTTAATCAAAATACCACATGAATTCACCTTCAAGTTGGACTTGTGTGTTGCAAATAGAAATTGTATATGGGGGCCCAACACACACCAAAATTCAAATACTGTGTCAGCGTTTACTGTGACACACCAGAAAAATAGCACCATGGGGGCTGTATGCAGTATGGGAGCAGACTTACTGTTCTTTTCTCCTCTCCTGCCCAGCTACCTCATTCCTTAGTCTGTGCAGAAAGTTCCTGCTCGCTTCCCGACTCTGCCCCCGACTCCACCCCAATGTTCCATGCAGCAGCAGCAGATCTGCACACACAGGCTGTCTATTGTTGTGCATGCTTTTTTTCTAGCACGGCAACCGAGGGAGGGAGGAAGGTGCCTCGGAGCAGCCCACTTTTATAAAAAATTGAGCTGCCCGAACAGGTACATTGCCAGTCCGGCCTGGGCTAGACATATTGTCAGTTTCCCAGCTGCCCCCAGTCATGTGACTTGTGCTCTGATAAACTTTAGTCACTCTTTACTGCTGTACTGCAAGTTGGAGTGATATCACCCCTTCCCACCGCCCCACTCAGCAGCCTAACAAAAGAACAATGGGAAGGTAACCAGATAGCAGCGCCCTAACACAAGATAACAGCTGCCTGGTAGAACAAACTCAATAGTAAAAGCCAAGTCCCATTGAGCCTGATTCAGTTACATTAAGGCTAGGGCCACACTAGGCGATAGCGCCGCGATTAGACCCGCGGCGACTTTTCACCGCGACTTTTAATCCGCAATCGCTGGGGAAACTTTTGCGCTGGCGTCTATGGGGAATCGCGAAAAATCGGCAGCGTAAAAACGCACGCGGCGATCTTTTTTCTACTGTCGCTCGAAATTGCCTCACTAGGCGATTTCGAGCGACAATAGAAAAAAGATCGCCGCGTGTGTTTTTCGCCGCGATTCCCCATAGACGCCAGCGCAAAAGTTTCCCCAGCGATTGTCAAATCGCGGCGCTATCGCCTAGTGTGGCCTTAGCCTTAGGAGGAGAAATAACAGCCTGCCAGAAAGTAGTTCCATCCTAAAGTGCAGGCAGAAGTAACATGACATGGGGCAGCTGGGAAACTGACAATATGTTTAGCCCCATGTCAGATTTCAAAATAAATATAAAAAAATCTGTTTGCTCTTTTGAGAATTGGATTTCAGTGCAGAAGTCTGCTGGAGTAGCACTATTAACTGATGCATTTTGAAAAAAAAAAAAACATGTTTTCCCATGATAGTATCCCTTTAAACTGCAAACACTATGTAGGTAAACTATTTTACCTATTTTGGCCCATATAGTAGATCCTCCTAAATTACAATCCCAATCAGTGTCCTTGTAACCTCCTTGAAACCTTTTTTTGCCATTAATTGATGATACATCATTAAATAGTCATATCACTGCACACAGAACTTGCAAAGGGAAACAACACTTCTCACCGGCACTTCTTAATTCACAGGGAATCACTTGTGGCTTCACAAACATTAGTAGAAATGAGGTTCATGACTCACTGTGCCATATCCAACTGTACTATTTGTACTTCCTTCTATAGGCAGCTACAGAAATGACTGCTGGTGTGTAACCTCGGAGGTGGGGGCAGATAGTTGAGTTGTTTTTGTGTAGAGGCATGTTCTGCCTTTGACCCGAAATGCTGCAACTGCCATGCAATGCTTGGACAACTGAATGTTAGGTTTTACCATTTTTTTTGTAAAATGTATTCTAGAGGCCAGTGAAAGGCATCTGTAAAGGGGCCATGCCTAATGCTAATTGCTGACTTTGTGACATGAGCCTGGATTTTATTGGATGAATCAGTAAGTTTTTTTTTCCTGCTTTGTCCAAATTGAACTTGTTATTAAAATGTTAAAATGATGCAGAGGGCTGCACATCTTCTGCACTTTAGTTGTAACTGAGCTACTTCTGCAAATGTCTTTCCATTGCAGAGAGATCTACATTTTCGCAAATGACATACTGTATAACTAGTGGACACTGTCTTTCCCAAGGTTTATCCAGTGTCGAAATCCTCAGCACACAAGCCTTTCTTGTGCCATAGAATGGCACCAACCCATATTAATATACTGTTCTTTTGTTGTATCCTCGCAAGGGCAATGGTAGTTGTTTTTCTTGAGCCGGTACACTTGTCAGAATGCCGACACCACTGCTCTCCTCACCTCTGCTTCGGTGAGACCTCCTGACTTGTGCAGTTGGATACAGCTAAAGGTTTAACTCTGAAAACAGTTGCTTTAGCAGAGCAAGTCTGAAGCCTTAGGTGCCAGAGGGGAAGCACAAATCTTCAGCTCTTCAACATCAGCATTAGCAGATCAGTCAATTTTTGACAGCTTCACCTGGACCTTTGTGAAATGTATCCTGCTGTGAAGTTGTTGAGAACATTTTAAAAGCCTTAGTGCTAATCTATAGCTTGTGCAGAGCGGCGTCGTGCTGTCAGTGCTATATATGTGAGATGCCTACAAAAACACCACATACCTACCATTGAGCAGTCCCTTACAGTACGCGCCTGCTGGCATGGGTTAACCTACACTGTATTTGCACATTATTTACACAGCTGAGCTATTATCCATGACCTGGAATTTATGTTTGAAAGTGCTGTTCCTTCTGCTTTCCCTTTGTCCATGGTTCATTAATTTCCGAGTAGATTAGGAACATAAAATAATATAGTTACAAGCTCCTTTTTTTCATGCCTGTGCAGATTTATTTTTTGTTTAACTGCAGGTTCTCAAATCTGGAATAAATATTATGCTGTGAACTGGAACTCAAGAAATTTAGGGCCCAGCAATCATTACCATTTATACTGCTGCGCTTTGATAGAATGAGTACTTTGAGTATGGAATGCCCCAGTATATTGGAATATGGATTATTCTTCTATACTTATAAGTAATAAACAGCAATTGCTTAGTGTGCCTGTGATTGGTGCATAATAATAACTGTGTAGAGAACTTCAGTTGAAGGCAATCCTTTATTGCAGAGAATAATGTTTTAAGGATTTGATTGGCATCTTTAGCTATACTGTAGGCTGGAAGTATAGCACACCTGCTCCAATGAGAATGCTGGGGGAGGTATTCAAGCTGTTTTACTCCTCTTGACTTTTATCTATACAACAAACGCCTGTCCCTGTTACTGTGTAATACTCTGCTATATGCTGTTTTTATCCAAATGCCCCTACTGAACTACAGCTCCCAAAAGTACAGGTATTAACTATCAATAAGAGATGCTGGGAATGGTAGAGCAGCAACATTAGCTTGTTAAACCTGTTGGTTTACTGGCATCCAGTCATACTATAAAGGGTTGCCTCCTGTAATTGGGTAATGCTCTATTAATATGTCAAGTTAAAAGAAGGAGTTTCTAAAATACAGTAATGTGAAGGGGCTAATGGAGCATTGACAATACAATAACCATCTGTGAATCATTTCTTTCTGTGAACCTGATTGATAGAAAGGGTTTTGGCAGAACATTAACAGGGTCAGCGAGTGAGAGCACCTTTTCGGACGGGGGCATTTAATGTGACTCGAATTGGTCCATTTATCAGACCACAATTGAGATAGATGCATCTTGTTCAGATGGAATATGACTGGCTACAGCTTGCACCTATGGCATATAATGCCTTATTGGGTATACAGCCGTGCTTCTGACATTTCTGATTCTATAGAACAAGTAAGGTGTTAGTCACTTTAGGAGATATTCAGGTTTTCAGGATTGGGTGCTTTAAAATATGAATATACATGTTACCCCTAAAATCACTGTGCATTTGCAGTACTGTATGGCATGCTGGACAAGAGATTTATATTGAATGGTTCACCTGACAACAGACAGTGGAATAATTCAAGTCTTAAATATCCTCTGACTGTTCTACTGAGACTGGAGAGGATGAAAACTTTTGTTTATTTGGGGCAGTGTAAGTTGCCACCATCTCTTGTCTCATGACACAGCAGTTTGGTCATGCCTTATGATAGAGATTCTAGCTATCTCTTAAAGGAACAGTAACACCAAAAAATTTAAGTGTTTTAAAGTAATGAAAATATCATATAGTGTTGCTCTGCACTGGTAAAACTGATGTGTTTGCTTCAGAAACTCTACTATAGATCATATAAACAAGCGCTGTGGAGCAATGGCGGAAATTGAAAAACGGCTATATGGCACAGGTTAACGAATGGATAACAGATAACACCATTAGACAGACAGAGCTTATTTGCTGTCTGCTGTGTAACCTGAGCCTTTTCTCCTTTGAATGGCTGCCCCCATTGCTACACAGCAGCTTATTCATATAAACCGTAGTAGTGTTTCTTAAGCAAACACAGCAGTTTTACCAGTGCAGGGCAACATTGCATTATATTTTCATTACTTTTAAACACTTTTATTTTCTGATGTTACTGTTCCTTTAAGCAGCATAAAGCCTTCTGACAACAGAAGGTATTTACTTGCCTCATGCCATATTGTCACGGTCGGCACCCTAAATTCAGAACCAATGCTAAGCACCCTGTTCTCGGCTCTTGCTTCTGCCTTTAACAGCCGCCTTTCACCTCAGGTGGAGCCCTCGGCTAATCGGATGCCGCCAGGTCTTAATAAGAGAGGTGCCAAGTGAAGGGTTCTGGACGAGCAAAGGGGCACGACGGAAAAGCAAAGTCTTTAGGGCAGAAGGTCGCAGTAGAAGGCGTAGGCAGAAAGCGGAGTCAAATCAGGCCGGGTCGGGGCAGGCAGCATACAAGCGGAGTCAAACAGGCAAGGGTCAAACCAGGAGATCAATCAGGAGGGATAAAGATAAGGAGAGTCGGTTGCCAGGCTGGGTCAGGATTTTAGAGATCAGAATCATCGAAAACAGGCAGGGGTCACAACAGGAATCAGGAAACAGACAAAATCGCAGAACAGAAGCACCAGGAACTCAATACAGATGAACCTATAACGGGCAACTAAAAAATACAAATATCCGTCTGAATTTACGCCATTGCGCACTTCCCATGCCCTTCACATGCAAGGCATGCAGCATAAAGCCTTTTTGGCTCTTTTTAGCCTGTATCACCCTAACCAGGCTAGGTTCTCTGATTAGCTATCTTTTAACAAACCGTTGTCCATCACTGATATCTGGCGGAAACAATTAGGGGACAAATTGCCCCTCTCCAGTAGTCATCCCTCAAAGTACTAATGAATTATTTCCATCCTTTTGGACACAAATGGAGCGATGATGGTGTCAGAATGGATACTTTCTATTCTCTAGTATCTGGAGCAATGACAGGCAGAGTGAGGCATTTTGTACACACTGGTTTGTAGCAGTGGCTGATGAAATGCTCTGGGTTTTAAAAAAGGCTTATGGCAGCCTAAAATCTGTTTGTTTGGAGTCATAAAGTCAATGATGGATAAAGGCTTATAAAGATAATTGGTTGGTGCTGTGCAAATTCTTGACAGCACCCATTTGCTATAGCCCTTAGACCACAGCAGCCCAAGTTCTAGTTGCAGATCATTCTTTGTATCTCTGCAGGACAATGAGCATTTAACAGGATTACAAGATCTTAGAAAGACAAAGGAAAGAACTCCATTGCATTTTTAAAATATGTTATTATATAAAAACTGGCAGTATTTAATAAAACACTGACCGGCACTGACCGGTGCATAAAACAAAAAGACATACCCCCATATGTAATATAAGACACTAAGTTTGCCCAGGAGCAGTAATCCAAAGCAACCAATAAGATGTTTGCATTTAAACAGGTGACCAGTAAATGCTACCTGCTGATTGGTTGCTATAGGTTAGTGCCTTTTATTATAAAACCCCCTTAAAAGGTAGATTTTGGTATAATTGTTTTGCCATGCCACTGCAGCAGCTACCTTGCTTAAATAACAACCTTATAATTAACAAGACCAAAGGAAAATGAATTCATGTTGAGAACATAAATCCTAATTTACAACACAGACATATAGCCATAATTTACTGTCAACAACAGATGAAATATAATTTCAAGCAATACAATGCAATAAAGACCTGGAGGAAGCAGAACAAATGCTAGGCTAGCAAGAGGAATTAGTTCAGTAGTAGAAGGATTTGCAGTCTGACCTTGTGCAAAATAGACTGGGAACAGAGCAGTCTCAGGGTTAATTAACCCTCGATATTCGACCCTTTGTGAATCGGCCCCTAACTGTCAGCAAAATCTGAAGGGCAGCAATTTGCCCATCACTATGATATCCACCTTATATCCAGTATTTTGGTAGCCTTTGATATATGCCACCTTCAATATTAAGGCCAAATAGCTTGCTCTCCACGGGAAGCGATTATCGTTCTTATCATACACATTAAAGGTGCCAGATACCAACAGCAGAGGTTGGCAGATATGAAGCATCCTCTGTATTTCAAACTAAGCCAAAGCTTCTGCTGCCTTTCCCTCCTATTAACCCTGCAGCATTTGGTTTGAAGTTATTTGAGCCATGGCTTACATCTGCATCACTGATTGATCAGGTGATCAATAAGTTCCATTGCTTATTTCATTTAATCAGGAATGTCATGCAGTAATTGTTTGAAAATACAAAGAACAATGTACTTTACATAGGCCTCTTGAATGGCAGAGAATTCACAGGAGAAATCAACTTTTTGTGTTAGTATAGAGAGCTCCAGTGCACTTTCCTATGGTAAGCAGTTCCCCACTACAAAGCTAGCATATAAGCATTTTTCTTACGTAGTAATAAGTGCTTTTTTTAAGGTATCAAAATGATGGGCAAATCTATCTATACCAGAAATGTCTGTAATTTTATTATTTTTACACTGAGAAGCACTTTCCTTTCAAAAAGATGATTTGGAAATACTATTGTTCAGTGTTGGAGTATTTTCCAGACTGTTTCAGTTCAAGCTCATTGAGTTCTCATATTTATTCTGGCCCCCTTAGCTCACAACAATATTAGAGATATATGAAACATCATCCATTTAGCCATAGTTCCAATAATATCTAGGGCAGTAAATACGTTTTTACATCTAGTTTGAACATAAATTCCCAGAAATAGCTAGGAGGACATAGGCAGGTTCACACACTAGGAACCGCTGATCTGCTGATTCTGTAAATGGTCCAACAAGAAAATATAACCATTAATTATGACTTTATTTTCCTATCTAATACCTATTTAAATATTACCCAGTTTTCAGGGACAGTTGTTTTCAATTCTCTGTCCTAGGAAGAGTTTGTCCTTGGAAATCGTCAGTTTTAAAAACTGGCAGATTGCACAAACTGACTCTGCCAGAAAGCAACTGTAAATGTACAGTTGTTAGAACTACGCAAGTTGGATAAGTGTAGTCAAAAGTCCCATTTCAGAGCATGGTTATGTGAAGCAGCCCAACTGCAAAGTGCTGCATTTTTTTGTAGAAAAATTACTTTAATGCAGAGTTCTTGTTAGAAGACCATAATGGAATATCTTCCCTGAGTTATAGTTTATAATAGCAGTTGTGCATAAAAGCGTGAAGAATAGCACCTATGGTACAAATCAGAATAGCAATATTAAAATAATAACGGAAAATTTGGATTACACATTGCTATATAAATAATAGGGTTCCACAGTGCGTGTTCTCTATATGCTCTAGCTGTCAGTTCAGGAAAAGTTTGCGTATTCTGTGTCTCACTTTAAAGGCAGGACAGTTCAATACTTGAAGGTCTTTGTCCCTAGCCCTGCCACTACTAGAAATAGCTTCCTACAAAGTTTCCAATTTGCACAGAGGGGAATTACAGATAGTAGATGCCACAAGATGTTCTGTCCATGATGTTTGTGAGCAGAACATCTCTGCTGTGATGGCACTGTAAAAATTCAAGCTCATACAAACTGAATAGTATTTCCATCTGGGCCTCCTCCTTTAACTAGACTGAATAATACCGGATGCAGCGAATACCCAGTCACTTGTCCATCAAATGGAGATATATTTGAAATTGACCAGGTAATTATTAAAGCTTGAACAGAGGCAACACATAGGGGGCTATTTATGAAGCCTTGACTATTTATGAAGCCTTGACTTTTTCTGGATATGTTTTAAAGGGGTAAAGATTTTGAGAATTTTTAGAGAAAATGCAGTACAACATAGAATTTTTCAAGATTTATTATGATCCAAATCCAAAATTGTTTCACTAAACAGATTATGATTATGATTGTCGTAAGAATCCAGGGTATTAAACATATATTTGTTCAGGTCATTCTGAATTGAGAAAGTCAGGTGACTAGCAAAATATACAGTAAGTCCAGTTAATTTGACTTATTACCATAGATATAGCTTGACCTGGATGAATGAGAACCTTTACAGATTCAGGTTACTGGCATTTCATTTCACCTCTGAATGTCGTGTCAGGAAACCGTAGCAGCAACCAGGGCTGACCTTATCACAAGTGCAATGCAGAAATCAGAATGTAACACCATAAACATGAGCCCCCAATAAAGAAATTAGTACTGGAATGCTTCCCATAGAAACCAACCGCATAATCAATGAATAATCTACTAGGACATCTTCATTAGGGTTCTTAGACAAAGTGGGCCTCATTTACCAACACTGGGCAAATTTGCCCATGGGTAATTACCCATAGCAACCAATCAGTGATTAGCTTTTTAAAGCCAGCATGGAAGTAGAACAATTTGATTGGTTGCCATGGGTTACTGCCCAGAGGCAAATTTCCCAGTGTTGAGAAATGACCCCCAATGTGGATGGACGTTTTGTCACATATTTATACTGATGTGTAATACACAAGATAATGTTCTTGTACAGTTGGCAGTGAGTGCTCCTCAAAAGAAAAGTCCATAAAGTAAGTGCTTCGTAAAATTACCACTTTGAAAGAAAGGCAAAGCTGGATTGGAAGCACTTTTCTTTATGACACTCAGATGGTTCATAGGTGTAAGTCCTCTAGAGACCAGTTATAGTGACAACACCAGAAATTGTTTCAATTCCTTTGCCATTATGGGAATGAATTATAATATGGCACTTAAATCACAACCACCATCTACGCTTCCACAATGTCATGTTCATATACACAGTTGTGTTCAGAATAATAGCACTGTGTTTCAAAAAGTGAATAAAACTCAAAATCCTTATACAGGTATGGCATCTCTTATCCAGAATGTGCAGAGTTTTCCAGATAATGGATCTTTCCATAATTTGGATAATCATGCCATAAGTCTGTTAGAAAATCATATAAACATTAAATAAACTCAATAGGCTGGTGCTGCTTCCATAAGGATTAATTATATATTCGTTTGAAGTACAAGATACTGCTTTATTGTTACAGAGGGAAAATAATTTTAAAGATTTTGGATTATTTGATTATAATGGAGTCTATGGATGACCGACTTTCCATAATTCTGAGCTTTCTGGATAATGGGCTTCTTGATAATGGATCCATACCTTTTATTTCCATACACGCAAATGCATTGTGAACACTGCACCACACATTCTATTCCAAATCAAAAACATGAAGAACAATTTATAAATTTTGTGTTATTCCTTTACAGCAGGGAATATTAGGCTGTTCCCAAAAATAGCAGTCTCTGCATTCTTTAGAAACTCAAATATTAATGGTATAAACTGAAAATTCTTCTATCCATTTGAATGGTAATTTTCCATTTTGTTCTACGTCTTTCAGGTTTTGGTTGCCATTTTAAAGTATTTGAGATAATTTTAGCTGAGCAATCTATCATTTTCTCCACTTTGTTATATGTTTTTCCCTCTCAAATCAACTGTTTAATCAAAATTCTTCTGGACAATGTCTGGAATGACCCATTTTGCTCAGATTTTCAGAGAGAAATACACTATAACCAGCATGCACAACATTTGCTGTCTTCCTTCCTTAAATAAGGGCCGTAATTGACATCTGTTTTTCACAGAATTAATGACCTCACTAATTAAAATCCACACTGCTATTATTTTGAACAAGCTATTATTATTTTGGACACTGCTATTATTTTGAAGAAGCCTCAATTAATGATTCAATTACACAGAATCAGCAGCATGCATGTCATGACTGTTGGGTCTGTTGGTTTTGTATCACTCTACTACTCCTACTAATAATTATTTGCCATGTAGAATAATTTCTACCAAAAACAGTGATTGATCAGGTTAGTGGTGTCAGACTGCTATTATTCTGAACACTAGGGATGGGCGAATTTGACCCTTTTCGCTTCGCCAAAAATTCGCCACCGGCGAAATGTCGCAGACGCCCATTAAAGTCTATGGGTGTCAAAAAAAATTTGACGCACGGTGAAACTGTTTTGACACGCGTCTTTTTTTTTTTGACGCACGCCGCCATACAAGTCTATGGGCGTCATTTTTTCGGCGAAACGAGGCGAAAAAATCCGCCCATCCCTACTGAACACAACTCTACAGAAGAATCCCAATTCCCACCATGCATAAGATGTAGCAATTGGAGGTATTTCTGATACTTTGTTCCTTCACTTCTCCTGTTGAAGGCAAAAGTCAGTCTGTGCCATTGGTATTAAGATGTTGTATGTGTGGAAGTTTCTATTCTGGACTCTTGGACTTATTGCAGATGGAGGTTATTTGATATTATTACCCTACACACATATAGAATAATATATAGGCATTGTACCTGTTATCCAGAATGCTTGAGACCTTTCTGTAAATTGGATCTCAAAAGTTTTGAATGGTAAGTTCAAATTTTCTAATTTTTTTTGGGGTCAAAAATAACATTTTCGCACACCGTTTCAAATTTAAAACCACCAACTTGAATTTGAATTTTATTACAGTCAGACCCAATCAAAAATTGGAATTCGAATATTCACCACCTAAAACCTGTCAAGCTCATGTAGAAGTCAATGGCAGAGGTCCCTTGAACAATGTGAAGATGTAAATATTAGTGATAAGCGAAATATTTTGCCAAGTTTCGCTGAGAAAATGACCCCTAGAATCCAACGGGCAATACGTGCAATATTTAAGATATTTTTTTTGGAGTTTGAACTCAATTTGAGTTTTCAGGTCGGTACTATTCGATCAAATTTTAGACATTCAAATATTCAAATATATTTTTCATATATAATATACCATTTAAAATTGTAAATAAAATAAAATTTTGTAAATTAAAAAAAAATCACATTATTCTAAAATTTGACCTTTGATAAGTAACCCCTAAAGTCTACTCAAAACTAATGAACCCATTAGGATTGTTTTACCTCCAGTAACTCAAATAAGGATCATAGTTGGGATCAAACACAAGGTACTGTTTTATTATTACAGAGTAAAAGGGAATGTGAATTATTTGATGACCATCCCATCATTCTCAGCTTTTTGGATAATGGGTTTCCGCATAAATTATCCCATATCTGTGCTTCATGATACTAAACAAGACTTTTTTGTTGTAAACAAAGTTTCTCTCTTTATTCCTTTAATAGGATCCAATAACAATTGTTTCTCTTCTGCACTCTCTATTTCATTTTCTGATTGCTAGCACAGTAGCTTTTCATTTACTTTTTGCTAATTCTATTGACTGTGTTTAAAACTGTGTATTTAAACTTCATTTGTGTTTTTTTTTACTACCTGTTTCTGCGCTAACACTTCAGAGTTACAATTTGTTTCTATTATAGTTGCTTCACAGGGGACTGAACTGAGATGTGTTTAAAGGCTTTCCATTTATCTTCTACTTTTATTCTTATGAAAAATTTGTTCCAGTCTGTGAGCTGCAGAGCTGCCGTTCCACAGCTCAGCTTAACCCGACTTCAGTTTTCTTCAATACTTTTTGGATCTGCTTCTTTAACTCATATAAAAGTCAAGCTTGAGGTTGTGTTTTCCCAACTGCCTCTTTAGCAGTAACTTTGATGTAAGTCCTTGATTTTCTTTTTGTTTATACTAATAAGGATGGATGCACTAGGTTGAATACTAATTATTTGGGTATAATACCTGACCATCTTGTACCCCATTAGACTTCCCTGGAAAGTCCGCATAACTTAAGAATTCAGATAGCTTGAAAAGAAATCATGCTTATAAACTGCAAATCCTGCTGAATTAATGTACCTGTAAAACATAACAAGGTTATCCAGTCCTTATGAATCACAAAATTCCTAACCCTGAACCCATTCTGCAGATTGTTAATCCTAAATCACTTTGTAAAACACCATATTGCTAAAGGAATGTAGCAGTTACAGTTTGTGTGGGTATGAATAGTCATAGTTAGGGGTAAGGCTCCAGTCTAAGCACAAAGGTTTCCTCTCATTTTGTTCTATTGCAAGACCATGTCCTGATATTGCTCCTGGAAACTTTTATAGAACCTCATAGCAATGCACTGCTAAAGCCAAATGGCATTTCATTGTCTAGCAGGGTTTTATATATAGTAAATAATGTCAACAGTTGCCTTCATCTACAAACATAAAGAAATCAATCACATGTAGACAGCTGCCCAGTAAATGGTATCTTCTGATGGGATCTGTTATTTATTACCTCCAAAGGGTTCTAGGGGTCATATATTTATATTAATATATTGTTTTATATTTATAGATGCTTTTATTAGTTTATTAGTACAGGAAAAACCGATATGGACAGATAGAAATAGAAAAAAAATGTGTTGGTTGATGTGATCATAAAATGACTCATATGTGTAAACCGAATAAATAAATAAATAGATTAATAGATAAATAAATAGATTTTCAGTAAGGAGGTGTAAGAAAAGGATACAGAGGGGTGACAACTATCAGACAGGTCAACCAATACCAGGGCAGACAGAAGCACCTTCCATATAGATGGTTCATCCAGGTTCCAGAACTGCCTTACAGATATATTGAAATCAATGGTCATTTGCTTTGTTGTGATTTTCCATTTTTAGCAGAAACAACCCAATTGAGGGAGTATTGTTTTACAGTGCACCATAGCAACAATTGTTTTCAGTTTGTTCCTAATCCCTGATGCCCATTAAGTGTAATAACACATTAGCTCTATGTAGTGCTACATATTTTGATGGTGAGCAAAATAATGGGTTCTGAGAAGTGATGAGCGAATCTGTCCTGTTTTGCTTTGCCGAAGAATTCAGGAAACTGTGAAAAAAATTGTGAACGCTGAAATTTCGCAAAACGCATTGAATTTGAATGCATTAAAGTCAATGGGTGTTTTTTCTTATGGTGACATTTTTTTGTCCTAATGCATTAAAATCAATGGGTGTTTTTTCTTATGGCAACTTTTTTTGTTCAAAAGCATGTGTCAATGGGCGTTTTTTTGCTGCGTCTTTTCCATGGAGATCCATGGCGGGTGAATAAATTCGCTCATTACTATTTCTGGGAAACCTCAGTTGGACACATACATGGGCAAACTGATGTCAGACTATTGCTGGTATAAAGAAAAGCAAGTACCTACTACTGCAACATTTATTCTGAACAGAGGGCAGGTGACCTTTGGGCCTACTGATGCCATATGCAAAAACTTCCTGGTTGCAACATGGTACAATGCTGGCAAGTTAAAATATATGATATGGCCTTGCCCATACTACTGGTGGGTTTGCAGAAGAATCTCTGATAGACGTTTATGATTATGTTTCCTATTAAAGTGAATTGGAAGCAACTAACCACACAATACATTGATCCCTATGTTTTTTCTATGACTGGACTGTGGCAACCAAAAATACCATAAGCTGAATTTAGCTATGAAATTAAAATATAGAGCTTTGGTTGAGTCTCTATGAATATAAAATTGAACTATAAATATTGTATATTGATTACTGAGGGAGACTGATGTACGGCTATTACAAGGTCCAGATTTGCCTAAGGCGGAATGTTGCCCAGCATTGGGGATGAACAGGAGATTTGACAGTTTTTTTTAATTTCCCAGGTCAATCCCCAGTGCTTCTGAATCCACGGAAATTTGCACATGTGGAGGAGTGAAGGGGACCATAACAAAGGGTGGCAGGCCAAGGAGTTCCTGCTATGCAAATCTGGCACTGACTCCTATTACTACTACTACTACTTTTACTGTGGTTGGCTTCCACAACAGCTGTAGACCCTTAGGCTAAATATTGCCACCTTATGGTGAGAACTGATCTTATTGTGAATGATAAGGGTTATTGGAAGGAGTACGGGGCATTTCACGTGAAAGTGACCAGGGCTGTTTACAAGATATATGTGGGAGCTTTAGATTTGCAAACTTCACCAGGTCTCTGATGGATGGGCTAACGTTTGCTGCAGCCTTATCTTATTATACAGAGTATGTAACATCATGAAAATTGCAATATCAATATTGGCTTTAAGTCATCAAATACATTGGTACTAGATTTTTGCAGGTGACAGGTTCACTTTAAAATGTACTATACAACACTGAGAAAAAAAATCTTCCTTTCTATAGAGTTCTGGGCCGTTCATAAAAATGTGATGAGCAAATGATTTTTACAGACCAGTGTTGGCACAGAGTCACATTTCTGTTCAGCAGATGAGGATTTAACGTAGTTGGTAACGTGCCCTCTTCACCATCCACCCACAAGAAAAAACATTTGATAAAATGTGTAGGGATCTAGTAAATTTCTAGTTAACATCTCTGCTAGTAGAATTTTGTCTTTTGTGGCTGTTCAAAGTCTTCCATTTTATTAGCAGAGTCTGAAGAGTTGGTTTCTCTACTAAGTATTGACTGGCAGGAGCAGGTCTGGACTGAGAATTAAAATAGGCCCTGGCATTTCAGGTACTCAGAAGCGAAATCCGCCTACGTAGAGGCCCAAAAGAGCCCCCACCAGCCCACTAAATACTGACTTTCTATGGCAGCCCCTCTGGCATTTGCCAGAACCCACAGATTGCCAGTCTGGGCCTGGGCAGGAGGACAGCAATAGGATTGATGGGTAGGTAGTTCAAATGCAGTGTATACAAAAGTTTTTGAAGTTGTCCTTTCATCTTTTAGTCAAATAGCTAATTGGCAGTAAAGGCTGTGACTTTCAAAAGAGAATAAGATATTTACAATGTTCAAGTCAAACAGTAAGGTAACACTGTGCCTCATCTTAATGGTTTACAGGGGTGTAATGTACTAATAGTCTTAAATTTGTTACTTATCTGGTAACCCAAGGAAACCTGTGAGAAAGTTGCATTTACTGGTTAATTGTTTACATACAAGTATTTTATTGGTTGCTATGGGTTATTAGGTGTGGGCAGTGTTTTCATTACATTACCCCATTGAGTTGGCCCAACTGAACTGAAAACCAAGAGCAAATTCAGAAGGCTAAGCTTTAACAGTGCTGTTAGCTTTATTATTCTACTTTTTTGTGCTTTTCTGTTTGGTTAGCTAATAATGAGAAATGCTGGGATCCTGTTGCACATGCTAACCCACACTCACACTTGCACCTTATGTGTTATATTGCCACCAGCATTACCACCAGTTATCAGGCTAATTAAACCAACGAACCTTTCATTATCATGCTAAGAAAAAATAGTTTTCTACTTACAGTATGCTACTCGAATCCATTTAATTTCAATATCTTATACTTTAGCCTGGAGTACTGTATGTACTCATTGAACAGGAAATGATGAGAATACGCAAAATTCCTTCCCTAGTTTGTGTATATATTATAAGTATATAGCTGACAAATGGGTGAATATTGTATAGTCTATATTGTATATTGCTTGTATTTTCTATTATGCTTTATGCTAGTTATTCATTTCTGTTCCATTCTAATTCTCACTAATATGTGAAGTTGCGTACATTGGCGTCTTTTCGCTAGCGTTACTTCGGCATTGCAAGCATTTCATAGTGAAGATGCAAAATCGTTCATTTGTGCCTAGCAAAAATTCACTAATGATCTTGCGCTTAGGTCAATTTGCATACAACGGTAAATTTAAAGTTGTATTATTATAAATGTTGGTGCAAATGCTTGAAGTTACCACTTTTTCTTATACATGTCCAGTGAACCTTAATAAAGACAAGAGAGTTAATCTAATCCCCTACACATGAGCCCAAATAAATGTTCCATATGTTAGGAAATGTCTGGAGAATACCGGTTACCCAAAAAAAAGTTTGTCAGCCAAAAAAAAAAAAAAAGTCAGGACTTTTTCAGGCAATTCCACTTCAAAATGGGAAAAGTTGCCAGCGTTTTTGGAACTTTAATGCATTTTTGCCACACAGGATATGATGTAAGTGACAGAAGATTAAGGAAGATCTGGCTTCTTTTAAGCACTTCATCTGGTCTGAGGTGGCAAAGACAACTGTGGTTAAAGAGGTAACGTTCAGTAAAATCCGCACATTAGTGAATTTGCAGAGTAACCATCGTTTGCCAGAGTGAAAAGTTCCCTGGCTATAGAGTGCGAATGAACGCTAGCGATTATCCAGTTCGCTAGCGAATTGCCACCTGCGCCTATTAGTGAATAGGGATGTAGCGAACTGTTCGCCGGCGAACTAGTTCGCGCGAACTTCGACTGTTCGCGTCCGCCGCAAGTTCGCGAACGTCGCGCGACGTTCGCCAATAGGCGTTCGCTTCAAAATCGTTCGACCATTCGACCATTCGATCGCTAAAATCGAACGATTTTCGTTCGAATCGAACGATCGAAGCCATTGGATTGAATGAAATCATTCGATCCAATGGCTTCGATCGTTCGATTCGAACGGAAATCGTTCCATCGAACGATTAAAATCCTTCGATCGTTCGAATCGAACGATTTTCGGATGTTCGAAGTTCGCAAACTGTTCGCGAACTGTTCGCATTTTTTGCCGGTGTTCGCGAACGGCGTTCGCGAACACATACTCGGCAGTTCGCTACATCCCTATTAGTGAATTGGCAATGTACCTGTGGGTGGCAACGCTGGTGGAAAGTCGCTAGCGTTAGGCACTTCACACTTTAGTAAATCTGTACCCAGGATGGATCTTATATGTCTCCAGGGTTCTAGACTGCAAGTCTAGCCAGGTGCTTTGTGTCTTACCTGAGGCACCTCACATGGAAAATTAAAAAGGCAGTTCAAGCCAGAATGAATAGCTCCAGTCTAGGGGAAGGACACAGGAAAGCTGTGTATAAGCTCACTGGCAATGGCATAACTAGGCTCAGACATGAACTGGGTGCAGGATGTGCTCCCATGCCCCTCCCCAATCCAGACTTGTGTACTGCCCCCCTCTGGACAGACATGGTGAAAAAAATCCCCCCTGACACCTGCTATATACTTATTGCACCCTGTGCACCCCTGATAGTTTGACCACTGTCTGCTGCTCTAATAGGCTTTGCCCCTGCTGCTGCCAGCTGAAAACATGCCATGCATGACACTTTCTCTGAGGTTAATTCATGCTATAGCGCTGGAGGAAAGGCTTTCCAACCTGATACTTTCGCAAGGGGTTCTTAAAAATACAATTAACATAGTTACATAGTTACATAGTTAAATTGGGTTGAAAAAAGACAAAGTCCATCAAGTTCAACCCCTCCAAATGAAAACCCAGCATCCATACATACACCCCTCTACTTTTAATTAAATTCTATATACCCATACTAACTATAGAGCTTAGTATCACAATAGCCTTTGATATTATGTCTGTCCAAAAAATCATCCAAGCCATTCTTAAAGGCATTAACTGAATCAGCCATCACAACATCACCCGGCAGTGCATTCCACAACCTCACTGTCCTGACTGTGAAGAACCCCCTACGTTGCTTCAAATGAAAGTTCTTTTCTTCTAGTCTAAACGGGTGGCCTCTGGTACTGTGATCCACTTTATGGGTAAAAAGGTCCCCTGCCATTTGTCTATAATGTCCTCTAATGTACTTGTAAAGTGTAATCATGTCCCCTCGCAAGCGCATTTTTTCCAGAGAAAACAACCCCAACCTTGACAGTCTACCCTCATAATTTAAGTCTTCCGTCCCTCGAACCAATTTAGTTGCACGTCTCTGCACTCTCTCCAGCTCATTTATATCCCTCTTAAGGAATGGAGTCCAAAACTGCACTGCATACTCCAGATGAGGCCTTACCAGGGACCTATAAACAGGCATAATTATATTTTCATCCCTTGAGTTAATGCCCTTTTTTATGCAAGACAGAACTTTATTTGCTTTAGTAGCCACAGAATGACACTGCCCAGAATTAGGCAACGTGTTATCTACAAAGACCCCTAGATCCTTCTCATTTAAGGAAACTCCCAACACACTGCCATTAAGTGTATAACTTGCATTTATATTATTTTTGCCAAAGTGCATAACCTTGCATTTATCAACATTGAACCTCATTTTCCAGTTTTCTGCCCAGTTTTCCAGTTTAGACAAATCACTCTGCAAAGTGGCAGCATCCTGCATGGAACCTATAGTTCTGCACAATTTAGTATCATCTGCAAAAATAGAAACAGTACTTTCAATGCCCACCTCCAGGTCATTAATAAACAAGTTGAAAAGCAAGGGACCTAGTACAGAGCCCTGCGGTACTCCACTAACAACATTGGTCCAATTAGAAAATGTTCCATTTACCACCACTCTTTGTAGTCTATCTTTTAGCCAGTTCTCTATCCAGGTACAAATACTATGTTCCAGGCCAACATTCCTTAATTTAACCAGTAACCTTTTGTGTGGCACTGTATCAAATGCTTTAGCAAAATCTAAGTAAATCACATCCACTGCCATCCCAGAATCGAGGTGTCTACTTACCTTCTCATAAAAAGAAATTCACACAAGTTCCTTCACAGATCTTACTTGATTGTAGATGGTATGTTGTCTCTAAAATGTTACAGACTTATGATATTATTTAAAGCCAGAACTCGTGCCCACTTCTTGGGAATTCTTGGTCCCTATTCTAACCTAGAGTACTATTGTAACCCTGCTGCTCTAGCAAATAACCTGACTTTCATTCCTAGAGTGAGCAATTACAGTATCTAGCCCTTCTAAAATGTAAGTTTATTCCACTGTCCCAGAGCAACTATTACAATTATAATATATATTTTGATTTCTCTGACGCTGTTAAATATGTATCAAGTAGCACGTTTTAACAGACCAAGTATTTAAAGTGATCCTATAAAAATCATAGTAATGTGTCAGTATCAAGAAAATGCTGCACCCGTAATCGTTCCCCTCAAAGCCCCCCGCAAAGCCACCCCTAGCCCCCACAAACTTGCATTCACCCGACCCTCCGACACTGCTAAAAGACCTTCTGATCCATTTCAGTAATGCTGGGCTGCAGGCGACGTGATCCTTCCATAGCCTGATTACGAATGAAAACAGGAATTCAGCCTATGGAAGGATCACTCCGCCCCCAGCCCAGCGTCACTGAAGCAAGCAGGAAGATCTGTTACAGTGTCAGCAGGTCGGCAACATACAGGGTCGCGGGCTGGGAGTGGCTTTGCGGGGGGCTGTGCGGGGAACAATTTCAGGTGCAGCATTTACGTTATACTGACACGTTCCTATGATTTTTATAGGAACATGTCAGTATCGCTTTAAAGGATGACCCCCGAAAATATTTTCTCCATCTGAGCTTCCGGCTGACAGTGCCCACTCTCCAAGTTTGGGGGGGGGGATATTGTCATTGATAGTACCCCACTGTTATTAGCAAAAATAGAGACCAAACATGCTTATATTGTATGATATGCCTGGGGGACAGTATGTGCTCCAATGTGTCTGCTTGGGTTCTGCCCAAGTGCATGTGTTCTCTATGAATGTAATAGGAACCTTGGATTGAAATCTCCACTGGGGCAGGGACTGAATTTCTGTGAAGCGGTATGGAGCTTCTTGGGTATATTTAAATGAAGGAAACATTAATTAAAATTGCCTACACATAATTTTTTTAATGAAACTTTTATTCACACTGTGAGTATTTAAGCCTTCCAAGGCAAATCTCTTGCTATTAATTTAGGAAGATTAGCAGCACTCCAAATAAACGTATATGAAATTGGTTGGGTGTGCTGCCTCACAGTGCCAGATTCTCAGTGATAAAATGCATATCAGTTGGTGTTATATACAGTATATCTGGCTGTTGGATGGAATTTGCTGGAATACACTAAAACGTAAAGTATGGCAGCAGGATAAATGCATTGTGAGGACAGACTTGTGCCTATAGGAGTAAAACAACAGTAAAACTCCACCAGGAACTCAGAAGCTTTCCCATTTTTAGGATTAATCTATCTGAATATACTGTTCATTCTCCATTGCAACATTAGTTGATATCCACACAATGTAGAGCTTGCGCGTAAGACTGGGCAGCTGCCAAAAATCAAAACTGCAGGGCTGTGGAGCCTGGTGCAGGCCATTTATCACACACAGAATTGGGAAACTGCCCTAGCTTTAGAAATCATGAGACTGGATAAAGTCTGCTTAAATCCGTAAACCTATTTTCAAATTCATATATTTGTGTGACAGAATATTCCATATCAAAGCAATTGAAGGCTGCTCTGAAATTTCACGGTTGCTAGGATTAAAAAATTAGGCCTTAGGGGTCATTCACAGCAGCTGGAGGAAGAAGCACATGAGCACACCCATTAGAGCTCATTCAGGCAACACTTTTTCCACCGGTTTGGCTGCACCTCGTGCCATATAAAAAAAATCCATATGGCAGTTGTTTAGTAAGGGTCTCATTGCAGTCTGTCCTTTGCTGCTCCCTAACTTGCACGTCTCAATGACACACAAGATAGAGGGCATGAGGGGTTATGCCGATATTACTCCCATCTTCTGCCCCTCAAGAACAATGCTCGGCGAAATGCAGGCTGCAATAGGTGTAACCGCAGGTCTCTGCGCTTCCAGATAGAACCTGTAGCAATTTTTCAATCAAGGAAGGCAGTGTGCTAATGCAAACAAGGAACACGTCACTCCCATTTTTTCACTATGCACACTGCCTTCATAATAGTAAATTGTCATAATAGTCTTAAGTTTTTTTTTCCTGGCAAGAAAAAGTTAAAAAAAAAAGACAATTTTATTTGTTAAATTATAGTCGGTTTCCCCATCTGCAGATTTTTTTTTCCCAGTGTGGGGATCTTTACAGCTGGTGTGAACAGTTCTGATAGTGTGAGTTTATTTATCCTGATATTCTGTTTCAGACTCTAGTCATGTCTTCTAGACTTCCAAAGGGTTTTTTAAAGCTCCCCTGGGACTTGCAAAATTGAACATCCTAAAATTATTTTATCAGAACATTTTGTTCCCTGTAATGCTGCCTAAGCAAATCTGTGAAACTCCAAACTGGGGCAAAGGCAACCTACAGAGTGAATATGAATTTAAAAGACCCCAGCCCTAACTTTATAACATACAATACTGAAGCTTTCATTTCTACCCTATAGTCCTCTGAGATGAAAAACGAATATGTTGTTATCAAAATGTTCCTGTTTTGATGAAGTAAGCAAATCCTGAATAAATATACAGAGACAGTGGCCCTTGTGTTTAGGGGCAAGGATCATGTCATAGAAAGATGAATTGTGTTATTGTCTAAGTCTCAGAGAAAATGTAGAAATGTTTCTACTGCAGACAATAATATGCTTTTTCCGGCAATAAAGTTAATCGCTGATGGGGAAACATTTTCAGCTCTTCATTTTCTGAAGACGTGTTCCACTGTGACAATACCCTAACCCTAGTTGTAAAAAAGTAAACCCCGCATTGAGCTATGCTATTTAAGAAGTGGAACATCTTCACCTCTGATTCATACCCATTTCATGTGTGGGTACAACAGTATGTTATTTAAAATGCAAACTACTTGATCTCTCTAGTTACATTGCTTTTCTGGGGGAAGATGTTTCTTACTTGTAGCCTTGACAGTTTTATGTCATAAAATTATATCAGGGAGCTGACCTGCTTAATCACTGATTGCTTGGTAATTACAGTTTACATGAAGGTTTGATTAAAGTTCTATGGTACCAAATCCAGTTTGTGCTGTACATCAGCTCTATTTTATATCTATCATGAAATAACACTTTATAATTATAAAGATTTCAAAAACCACTTGAGTTACTTTTTTTCAAGCAGCATTCATATATTTTACGTAATCCGTATCCACCGCTGTGTATACGTTGATCTTGTGGGCAGTATTTGCACAGTGTTTTCTTCAAACCGCCATCTAGCTGTGTGAGCTTGTTCACATTTTGTCTAAATATTGATAATATTATCGTCTCTAGAAAAACCACTTGAGTTACTTTTTTTCAAGCAGCATTCATATATTTTACGTAATCCGTATCCACCGCTGTGTATACGTTGATCTTGTGGGCAGTATTTGCACAGTGTTTTCTTCAAACCGCCATCTAGCTGTGTGAGCTTGTTCACATTTTGTCTAAATATTGATAATATTATCGTCTCTAGAAAAACCACTTGAGTTACTTTTTTTCAAGCAGCATTCATATATTTTACGTAATCCGTATCCACCGCTGTGTATACGTTGACCTTGTAGGCATTATTTGCACACTGTTTTCTTCAAACCGCCATCTAGCTGTGTGTATTATCGTTTCCAGAAAAACCAACTGAGTTTTTGTTGTTGTTTTTTTAAAAATAATGCCAGGCAAAGGCAGGCCGCCACGCAGAGGCCGTGCTAGGGGCCGTGCTGCTATGCAATCCTGTGGCCCTAGCAAATTGCCCAGTTTTAAAAAGCCAATGACCCTGAACTCCCAAAATGCTGAAGAGGTAGTTGACTGGCTTACACAGCACACCCCATCCTCTACCGTTTCTAACTTTACCACAACATCCTCCTCATCCTCCACTGCTATGGCCACCCCACGTAACACTTCCTCCACCACCGGTGCCCCTTCTTCACTGGAGTCAGAGGAGTTATTTTCCCATGAGTTTCTTGAACTGAGTAATGCGCAACCATTATTGCCAGAAGAAGATGAAGGAGATGAGGACGTTACACCAGATTTAATTCTGGCAGAGAACACGACAGAGATGGACATAATGATGAGTGATGAGGAGGAGGTCCCCGCTGCTGCTTCCTTCTGTGATGTGTCAGAAGAAATTGATGCATCTGAGGAGAATGATGATGAGGAGATTGATGTTTTGTGGGTGCCTAGTAGAAGAGAGCAAGAGGAGGGTAGTTCAGATGGAGAGACGGAGAGTCAGAGAGGCAGTAGGAGAATAAGACTTAGAAGAAGCAGGGAGGACAGCCCGCAGGGATCAGTAGGGCAACAACATGTATCGGCACCTGTGTTCAGCCGGCCAACGCACCCGCCATTGCCGCCAATGCCGCCAACTTCTACTCTTACCGCCAGATCGCACACTTCCAAAAAGTCAGCAGTGTGGGATTTTTTTAATGTGTGTGCCTCTGACAAAAGCATTGTAATTTGCAATGAGTGCAGTCAGAAACTGAGCCTTGGTAAGCCCAACAGCCACATAGGTACAACTTCTATGCGAAGGCACATGAGCGGCAAGCACAAAGCACTTTGGGAGCAACACCTCAAAGGCAACAGGCAAACTAAAAGCCACACTCCTTCTGGTCCAGCATCTTACTGCTCTACCTCTGCTCTCCTTGACCCGTCTGAACCACCCTCCACTCCGCCTTCCACCTTGACCACCTGTTCCCATTCCCAGTCATCTGCCACCAGCCAAGTTTCTGTGAAGGCCATGTTTGAGCGTAAGAAGCCAATGTCTGACTGTCACCCCCTTGCCCGGCGTCTGACAGCTGGCTTGTCTGCACTCTTAGCCCGCCAGCTTTTACCATACCAGCTGGTGGACTCTGAGGCCTTCCACAAATTTGTAGCAATTGGGACACCGCAGTGGAAGGTACCCAGCCGCAATTTTTTTTCTAAAAAGGGAATACCACACCTGTACCAACATGTGCAGAGCCAAGTTACCGCATCTCTGTCACTTAGTGTTGGGCCAAAGGTCCATATGACTACTGACGCATGGTCCTCCAAGCATGGTCAGGGCAGGTATGTCACCTACACTGCCCACTGGGTGAACTTGGTAATGGCTGGGAAGCAGGGAATGGGTAGCTCAACAACAACAACAGTGGAGTTGGTGTCACCGCCACGGATTGCACGCGGTTCTGCCACCACCTCTACTCCTCCATCGCTCTCTACCTCGTCTTCTTCCTCTTCTTCTTCTTACTCTGCTGCTGGGTCCTCCTTCTCCTCCTCCACACCTGTGCACCCCCAGCTCCCCCTAGGCTATTCGACGTGCCAGGTACGCCGTTGTCACGCTGTCTTGGGGATGACGTGCCTGGAAAGCAAAAACCATACCGGATCTGTACTCCTGTCATCTCTGCAGTCACAGGCCGATCGGTGGCTGACCCCACACCAACTGCAGATCGGAAAAGTGGTGTGTGACAATGGAAGCAATCTGTTGGCAGCGTTGAGACTGGGCAATTTAACACATGTGCCCTGCATGGCACATGTGTTAAATTTAATAGTCCAACGTTTTGTCTCCAAGTACCCAGGATTCCAGGACGTTCTCACCCAGTCCAGAAAGGTGTCGGCCCATTTCAGACGTTCCTACACAGCCATGGCACGCCTTGCTGACATTCAGCAGCGCTACAACATGCCAGTCAGGCGTTTGATTTCTGACAGCCAGACTCGCTGGAATTCAACGCTCCTTATGTTGGAACGTCTGCTGCAACAACAAAGGGCCGTCAACGAGTACCTTTTTGAACTGGGTGGTAGGACTGGATCTGCAGAGCTGGGGATTTTTTTCCCCCGTTACTGGGTGCTTATGCGCGATGCCTGCAGGCTCATGCGACCTTTTGAAGAGGTGACAAATATGGTCAGTCGCACCGAAGGCACCATCAGCGACCTAATACCCTTCGCTTTCTTCCTGGAGCGTGCCGTGCGACGAGTGACAGATGAGGCTGTAGACCAGCGTGACGAGGAGCTGGAAGCGCACGATTTCTGGTCGGAATCACCAGAACGAACCCAGGCACCTGCTGCAACGCAGGGAGAGGTGCCAGAAGTGGAGTCAGAGGAGGAAGGTGGCTTTGTGGAGGAGGAGGAGGAGGACCAACAGGAGCAGGCTTCCCAGGGGGCTAGTGGTGACCTTTTGGGGACCCCTGGTCTTGTACGTGGCTGGGGGGAGGAGACCGTGGATGATGCAGTCCTTGATAATGAGGAAGCGGAGATGGATAGCTCTGCATCCAACCTTGTGAGAATGGGGTCTTTCATGCTGTCATGCCTGTTGAAGGACCCCCGTATCAAGAGGCTTAAGGAGAAGGACCTGTACTGGGTCGCAACGCTACTAGACCCTCGGTACAAGCATAAAGTGTCAGAAATGTTACCAACATACCACAAGTCCGAAAAGATGCGGCATTTACAAACCAGCCTGCAAAACATGTTGTACAATGCTTTTAAGGGTGATGTCACTTCAGGAACTCATCAACATTCCAGGGGCAGAGGTGCCAGTAATCCTGCCACGAGCACACCTGCAAGGACAAAGCCCTTTGGCCGGTCTGTAACGTCAGACATGCAAATGTTTTTCTGTCCAAGGCAGCGCCACAACCCTTCTGGGTCCACCCTCAAAGAACGCCTCGACCGGCAGGTAGCGGACTACCTGGCATTAACTGCAGATATCGACACTCTGAGGAGCGATGAACCCCTGGACTACTGGGTGCGCAGGCTTGATCTGTGGCCAGAGCTGTCACAATTTGCCATGAACCTCTTGTCTTGCCCAGCCTCAAGTGTGCTCTCAGAAAGGACCTTCAGTGCAGCAGGAGGGATTGTAACTGAGAAGAGAACTCGCCTAGGTCACAAAAGTGTCGATTACCTGACCTTTATTAAAATGAATGAGGGGTGGATCTCGGAGGGTTACTGCACGCCGGAAGACTTGTTCTGACTTCTATGCAGCAGTCCTTCTCTTCAAGCCTCATGACTCCACACACAGCTGTCCTTTAGCGTCCTCCTCCCTCCGCCACCGTTACAAACTAGGGTGCAAACCCTACTGGTTTAATTTTTTCTGGCCTCTGTGCTTCAGTGGCTGCAACCAAAAAAACGGGGCAAACAATGTCTACAAGGTCAACGTATGGCGAAAAATGACTATTTTCAGCATTTATATGGCATATTTTTTCTGGCAACTGTGCTTCAGTGGCTGCGTCCAAAAAAATGCATATTTTCTGCATTTATATGGCATAATTTTTCTGGCCTCTGTGCTTCAGTGGCTGCAACCAAAAAAATTTATATTTTCAGCATTTATATGGCATAATTTTTCTGTCAACTGTGCTTCAGTGGCTGCGTCCAAAAAAATGCATATTTTCTGCATTTATATGGCATAATTTTTCTGGCCTCTGTGCTTCAGTGGCTGCAACCAAAAAAATTTATATTTTCAGCATTTATATGGCATAATTTTTCTGTCAACTGTGCTTCAGTGGCTGCGACCAAAAAAATTTATATTTTCTGCATTTATATGGCATAATTTTTCTGGCCTCTGTGCTTCAGTGGCTGCAACCAAAAAAATTTATATTTTCAGCATTTATATGGCATAATTTTTCTGTCAACTGTGCTTCAGTGGCTGCGACCAAAAAAATGCATATTTTCTGCATTTATATGGCATAATTTTTCTGGCCTCTGTGCTTCAGTGGCTGCAACCAAAAAAATTTATATTTTCAGCATTTATATGGCATAATTTTTCTGGCAACTGTGCTTCAGTGGCTGCGACCAAAAAAATGACTATTTTCAGCATTTATATGGCATATTTTTTCTGGCCTCTGTGCTTCAGTGGCTGCGGCCAAAAAAACTGGGCAAACAATGCCTACAAGGTCAACGACGTTGACCTTGTAGGCATTGTTTGCCCAGTTTTTTTGGCCGCAGCCACTGAAGCACAGAGGCCAGAAAAAATATGCCATATAAATGCTGAAAATAGTCATTTTTTGCCATACGTTGACTCAACGTATATGGCAAAAAATGACTATTTTCAGCATTTATATGGCATATTTTTTCTGGCAACTGTGCTTCAGTGGCTGCGACCAAAAAAACTGGGCAAACAATGCCTACAAGGTCAACGTATGGCAAAAAATGACTATTTTCAGCATTTATATGGCATATTTTTTCTGGCAACTGTGCTTCAGTGGCTGCGTCCAAAAAAACTGGGCAAACAATGTCTACAAGGTCAACGTATGGCGAAAAATGACTATTTTCAGCATTTATATGGCATATTTTTTCTGGCAACTGTGCTTCAGTGGCTGCGTCCAAAAAAACTGGGCAAACAATGCCTACAAGGTCAACGTATGGCAGTTGTTTAAAGAGAACAGTAGATTACTAGCCAGCAAAGCTACCTAAGCTAAAATGTCCCTCAAATCCCTGCAGACTTCTGTCCCTCCAATACAGAGCAGTATCAAGCAGATTACTAGCCAGCAAACTTACTATCATCTGTCCCTGAAATCACTAACAGCTCTCCCCCTACACTATCTCTTCCAAGCACACACAGGCAGATTTTTCAGATACATTTTTGCCCTTGATCCCCCTCTGGCATGCCACTGTCCAGGTCGTTGCACCCTTTAAACAACTTTAAAATCATTTTTCTGGCCAGAAATGTCTTTTTTAGATGTTAAAGTTCGCCTTCCCATTGAAGTCTATGGGGTTCGCGAACCGTTCGCGAACCGCTCGCATTTTTGCGCAAGTTCGCGAATATGTTCGCGAACTTTTTTTCCGACGTTCGCTACATCCCTACTGCCCAATAGTCTGCTGGAAAAACCCCACAGATGTCATTGTCATCCACCCCTAGTTTCACATTAACCTGTGGGATTGGAGACTTTCCCAACCCTCCCACTGATTATCTAGGGAGCTGTCTATGTGTCTTTTATTCAAGGAAGAACAGTTGCAGTCTAATATCAACCATTATAAGGTGGCCATATCAGGTAAAGATCCGCTCATGTGGTGAGGTATATGGTCACTTCAAAACTGTCTAAATATACAGTTATTGTGTAATTAATTAACAACTTTGAATAAGTTTCCAATAATTCCTGTTTTTGAGTTTAGATTGCTTTAAAAAGGTGCATATTCTGAAAATGCAACACATTAACCACTGGTGTATCTAGAGCAAAATCACTTTAAGGCCATCTAAATTTGAAAATAAGACATTTTTTCATGAACTTACATTGAAACTACGTATCAGTCTGTGACTCACTGCCCTGCCAGGAGTCACATGGTATGCTTCCTCCATAGTTACCTGATGCGTCCTCAATTAGATGTTATCAGAATAGCAAGCTTCTAAGTATACAGTAGCCCTGCTGCCCCATCCTGCATTATACCTAATCCTTCCTTCCCTCTCTCCTGCCAACTAGTCTCCATATGCTTTTACGCTACCTCCCTGTCCTTCCATTCTCTATCTCATGTTCTCCCTATTTCTAAATCCTTATCGCTACCTGAAGACTTTTCTCCCTGACCTGACTCTTTTTCTTTGGTGGCTGGGTATTTTTAATAAAATTTAACCCTGAGGTGTCTGCAAGAGGCAGAGAGAGACATATGAAGATAGTGTGGTGCCAGAGGCCAGAAAGATGTATTGCCCATGAAGTCAGCAATAACAGGAAATCCACTGAATAATGTAGTTAACAGCACACTCATCCATAAGACACAGATCCATAAGGTTTCATTAACTTGAGTGCTTGCCTTTCTGTGCTGTTATAAGTGATGTTTTTTTTTGTGTGAGCACCACTGACACTTACAGATAACAAAAGCAGTCCATAATTTCTGCATTGCTATGGAACATTTCAAGAGCAACCCTGCTTTATCTTGTTTTCCTTTAAGTAGATAACATGTATAACATGGTTATTTGTTTACATAAATAGATTATTTTGCAGTATTTCCTGTGACATCCCCCATAGTTCTGCTTGTTTGCAGAAAAAAAATCTGTGCACGCTACTTCGCTGCTACAACATGTGGCTTTTCTTATTAAATTCTTATTGTGGTTGTAGAGACCTGGAGATTAGGTTTCTGTGGCAGAGAGATGTGTACAGGGTACGGAAGTTACAAAAGAGGGGCTTGTGGCAATTCTGAAGGACCAAGGAGCCCATGCCATTTGTTAAATAACAAATCCCAGCACCTCTAGTAGTCAGGTTGAGGCTGTTTATAAGTGTAGTACCCCTATACAGAGGCTATGCTTCTTCATAAGATTGAAGCATATTCCATATGTACAAGGCATAGTTCCTCCCAGTGCTGCCTAGTTCCTAAAAAGGAATTGCAGAATTCAGGTAAACCACTCATCATGCTTTAAAATGCTGGCAGGATTGTGGACTGAGAGTGATTTATGGATTGAGACCCATCATTTATATGTGAGGTCTTCTGAACTGTAATACGTTTCCCCAGAACCTATGGGCATTATTGGAAATGCAGTAACATCAGAACCAGGACAACAATGTAAACATAGATCGACTGTCCGGGGGCTGTATGGAAAATATCACTATATCTTTAATTTGTGGGTGGCTTTAATTCTTTAACATCTCTGCAGTAAGGGGACGGTGTAACTTCTAACTTGTGTCTTTATGAGCCAAGCTTATAACTCTCAGGTCAATCATGCAAAGTGCATTGGGGCCCAAGAGTCACCGTAAAGTCTGCTGAGATTTATTGACTTAAGAGCGATACACGCTCATCTATTTTACTTCCCGTGAAGGTACATGTAGGCCCCAGCTGCTTACCAGAATGAATGGCATATTAGTTACACAATGAATGATTTGCCGTCTCCTACATGCAAAACAGCCAGAGTTTTGCACACTTTACCAACGTGTAATTTAGACTTATTGAAGTGGAAGATTGATGGTGAAATAGATTTCCTATATCAGATTTCTTTTCTTTCATTCAGTAGCTTCCTGCCTTATATTCTTATTGACTCTCGTGTCAAAATTTGCAACACAATTTAACACATTCTGTGCCAGGTATGCTTGCAGTGGCTGTGAGCTTGTAACAGTTATAGGTTTTTATTGCTACTTTCTTGGATATTAAGGGGCCAATTCACTAACTTCGAGTGAAGGATTCGAAGTAAAAAAACTTTGAATTTCGAAGTGTTTCTTGGGCTACTTCGACCATCGAATGGGCTACTACGACCTTCGACTACGACTACGACTTCAAATTGAACTATTCGAACTAAAAATCGTTCGACCATTCGATAGTCGAAGTACTGTCTCTTTAAGAAAAAACTTCGACCCCCTAGTTCGCCATCTAAAAGCTACCGAACTCAATGTTAGCCTATGGGGAAGGTCCCCATAGGCTTTCCTAAGTTTATTTGATCAAAGGATATTCCTTCGATCGTTGGATTATAAACCTTTGAATCGTTAGATTCAAAGGATTTTATCGCTCGATCGAAGGAATAATCCTTCGATCGCACTATTTGGGCTAAAATCCTTCGACTTCGATATTCTTCAAATTCATTTTCCTTTGTGCTTTAGGGGTTACACTAATTCTCTTCTTTTGCTTCAAACTTTTCATTTATTGTATTTTTGTCACAGTACCACTCAGTTGTTCAATATGCATTTCTATCTTATCCTCCATGTTCTTTAATATTATCTTTCTGCCTTCCTTCTCAGTTTCCTTTGGCTACTATCTTTGTCCTTCCCTTTTTCTAACCTACTCTGATTTTCCCCCTGTACTGGACCTTCATTTCCTTCTTTCTCCTTCCTCTTCCTCCTCTATGGTTTCTTCTCATCTGGCCTCTATTACCTTCCTTTCCTCTACCTTTGCCACCTGGTTTACCCATACTTCTCCTTTCCTTCCTTGTTTTCTCTCCCTTTATAATGCCCCCTCTTTACCTGCACACTTGCTGTTCTCACCTTCCTTCCTCTTTTTTCCCCAAATGTGCTCCCCTGTCCTTTTATAAGAGATGTATCAATGTGCAATGGTTTGCACATTGATTTATTTTATTTTACTCTTTGCTAATTTGTTTTCTACCATACATATGTAACACCATCTCATCATTTTAACGAACAGATGGAGCTTTTATATTTGTCAGACGGTTCCCCTATGTGTTCACCATCTACTCACAGGGAAATCCTTTGTTTATAAATAAGCATCAGGAGAGAGATTAGTGAAATGCATCTATTAACACGAAAACAGGAATTCAATTCTTCCAGGACTTGTTTTTGAGAGATGATCATAGTAATAATCCAGTGGAAAATTAATGTAATCAGTTGAACAGTATGTTAATTGTAAATCTCAATTATTTTCTATTGAAATGAACTGAACATTGTATTTTTATTGTTAGTAATGAAGCACCCACTGCATGATAAAGTCCTGGTTTGGCCTGGGTGAAACAGAATCTTTCCAAGGGATAACTAATGTACTGAAATGGGTAAAATGACACGGTTTACTCTAATTTGTAGTAAAGAAAACATATGGGGCATGTTTACTAACATTGGAAATAAATTCTCCACAGATTTCCAGAGATGTTGCCCATAGCAAGCAATCAGTTTTCTAACTTGTAGGCGACTGTTTAAATGTAATTGCTGATTGGTTGCCATGGGCAACATCTCCAGACATCTGTGGAGATATTTATCTCCAATGTTAGTAGACCACAGTCCTTGGGCTCATTTACGAATGCAAAGTACAGTTGGCTCTTTTGAAGTCATTTGTCAGGAGTCGGGTTCAATGCCACGTTGGCACCACTGTTAGACTGCAATTATAGGAAAAAACAAGTTGGGGTTAAAAAAAACATGACAAATTGTACATTAATATATAAGCATGATTCAGAGGAGCAAATTTACTAAAGGGTGAATTGTGGGTTTTTTGGTGAAAATTCCCCAAAATGATAATTCACAGCGACATTGCTAATTTACTAATAGGCGAGAAACACACTTCCCTAGCAGAAAAAACACAGCGCTAGGGAACTTTCACATAATTTCGCCAGGAGAATTAGGTGATCAATCGTAAATCCACTTATTTATCAAACTATAAATGTTTCTCCTCATTACCCTTTTCACCAAAGTCTATTTTGCCAGGTTCTGTCTGGCGAATTGATAAGATGAAGCTACATCCTAACATTAGAATGTCAGTGACATCATATCCAGTATTCCAAAAATAATAATAAAAAAGACAAAATGCTGGTGTTTTTCATATTTATAAGGTGGAATTATTTTTACAAGTTGTAACTGTTCTTATTTATCTTATTTATACTTTTTAAAAAGATTGAAGTTCATACAACATTTGTTTTAGGGTGGCTCATGGACTATTTCTCTATTCTCTTGATTTTGCTTCCTTGGACAATAATAATAAAAAGTGGCCACTTCAAGCTATTTCACCAACATCACTAATAAATACAACCATGTGACCTTTTTTAACCTTTTTGTACCCATGAAAGTAAATTGACATAAGCGTAAGTAAGTAAACTTGGGTTTGCTAGGAAGAAAGTAACACTAGAGAGAAATCTTCACTCGAACGAATCTTCGCTGATGAAAGTATGCCATTGTTGTTTTGCGGAGTATTCTGATGAATATGCGTAGTCTTCACAAAATGATGTGGGACTTCTGTAGTTGGCGAAGATTTCTGTCGCAAAAATTCACATGTAAATAAATTTGCCCCTGAGAATCACTTTTCTTGACAACAAATAAATGCTCACTTCAAATGTCCACCCAACTCTACCCAATGCATTGCAATGATGCTCCTTAACTCAATGACCCATCCTTACTTAGGGAACTTAATGCTATCAACTTAATAAATAGCACTACTGAAATAAAATGGGGCAAAATTACTAAAAATGAATAAAACATTAGTATATAATGATGCACTATTTTATTGTCCATATAAGTTAAAACTATGTGCAAAATAAGCCCTGAACAAAATACGGCTGTAAATTGGAGGTGTTGCAAGTTTGTAAGTTGCAGATTGACAGGAATGGGTCTAGGAGAAGTGAAGGAGCAGTAGAATCGATTTTTTTTCAGGCCCAAATAAGACTATGAAAAATGAAGATAGGTTGGCTAATGGTAGATGTTAATTTACTGGTATATCAATAGACAACAGAAAAATGGACAGTATAAACAGAAAAAGAAACAATATTGTTAGTCTTAATCATTAGTTTAGAGCAGTACTGTATATGCAATTTTTATGTTTGTGAGAGTAGCACAAATTGTAGCGTAAAGTCAAAAGTTGAGTCAAATTCAAAAAATTCAAATTTCGAGCTATTTTTTGTGTACTTAGACTAGGGAATAGTCCAAATTCGATTTGAATTTGAAAAAAAATTGAAAATTCAAATATCGAAATGTACAGTATTATGTACTCTCTCTTAAAAAATTCAAATTCAACCATTCATCATCTAAAACCTGCCAAATTGCTGTTTTAGCCTATGGGAGACCTCTTAGAACCCATTTGGAGTCAAGTCATCACAAAACATGCCTGGTGCTAGAAAATGTAAAAACTCACCCTGCAACAAAGCAGCCCATTTATTGTACAGTTTGGATATGTGATAAGGCCTTAATGAGTAAAGCCAGAAAGAAATCTACTTGAAAAAGTCTGTTTGGCTTAATTTGTATTTCCAAAAGATTAATTATAGACTCATAGAAGATTATAAGTGGTAGGAAAAACAGAAAGCTGGGTAGAGGGTTTATTTACAATAAAGCGAGTGATGGATGATGATCATGGTGAAATTAGAGGGCAGTTCTATTACTGTGTATTTAGGAGGAAATAGAAGAAATGGGGGGTGGGTATAATGAGTTAAAAGAAGACATAGCCAAAGCCAGTAGAAGCTTGTGGTGTTAGAGGGTCATTTATATACTGCCTTCCTATACAGTTCTGTACTTATTAGCTATTCTGCTCAGAAGATAATACGGGAATAAAATTTTTTGTTACATTTGCTGCAGAATATTCTATTAGCGATCATTATCTTTCCCTTTTCTTCATCTCTGCTTTGTTTTATAATTCTAAATTATGCCTGCTGTTCTTCCTCTAAACTTCCATAAGAGATTTCTAGGTCAGCGTATTTAAGTGACTTGTAGTCATTAATTAAATTAGTTCAAGTAAATGAAAAGAAAAAGAAAAGTATTATGCATGGAGCTGCACAAGTTTCTTAACTAATACAATGAAAGGTCCACTCAAGCTCCATACAAAAAAAGGTGAACTACTGTATCTGCAACAAATGCAGGGGGTGGAAAGAGAAAGGAACCGAGGAGTCTTTTAAATTTCATACCCAAAGTTGAATACACATGTAGTTGCTAGAGCAACAGAATGAACCCAGTGTGACTTATTAAAACATACAAAATAAACTTTTATAAAAATGAAGCAAAGTAATTAGAAAACGAGATACGATAAAATATACAATTACAGAAATCTAAAAAGAAAAAAAAGATCTACACTAATGGATTAGTTGGTTTTTACTTATTTAATTAATAACTATTAACAGTAGAATGTGATTGTGCTTACACTACAGGGGTCATTTATGGACACAAGTACAGTGTCCTTAATGTAGTTTGCCATGTTTTCACCTAGAATGCACCATTTCTACCATCATTGCGTCCGTAGAATTAGTTCAAAGTTATTGGGTGTAAGACTGGTGCACCCATTGACATAACATACTGAGGGAACCCTGCAGCTACCCTCTGGGTTCCCCAGCATCAATAGGCACATTTGTGCTTAATTCTTCGTAAGGGGCAGTATGAATGAACAGACACTCAGCCACTATGTGGAGTTGCAAAGAGTAATGGCCGTGGCTATCTTTGTGTGACTGCAACTACAGTTGCACTTTGTAAATGAGCCCTTATATGTTTTGAGGACAATTGCCCTTTGTCAAGAATCCTCTATGGTTCAGTGAATGGAACAACGGAACAGACTGAAGATCTAAAGAGTGTTAAAGGTGAAGCCTAGGGAATTTGTCTACTGAATCCCTATATTCACCATAAAAATACTAGGTAAAGGGTGAAGCATGTTTTCTGTGCCTCTGTCTTCTGAGCATTTTCTGCTACTCATTTTTATATTGTTGTGTTGATTTCATAATAAAGTGTGTTTGTCTAACCACACAGAGCTTGGGTTGGCATGTACTGTAGTTACCTATGAATAAGAATGTATTCAGGAAGTGGGGGTTCAGTGTGAGCCATCAGTTTTTAGCTTGGAGCTACAGAATATCCACTCCAGGGCTAATATCAGGCAGCATGTTAGCAAGCAATGGAGAATGCTCCACTCTCACATCACAACAGAGAAAGTTTATCTTGGAACACAGAATAAGATTAAAACTAAAATCTTTTTAATCTTTTTGATTTTTAAGGACACTTTAATGTTAAGGGACGTTTTAAGGACATTTTAATGTTAACTTTTGCTATTACCACAGCCCTGCTATAATGCTGACCTGGCACCAACAATTAAAACATGGAAATGATCAGAAGGAGGAAATGATATACAACTGCAGACAATATACGGATTAAAGATATTTAAAGATTTAATAGGAAGTCTGCATAAAAACGAATCTAATATTTTAAAATTCAGTCAATAAGTGGCAACATACATTAGGGCTGTGACATACAGAATTTAGTTTATAGGGAAAATTTTGCTAATTGGTCAAATACTGCATGTGTGAGAAGAGTAATATTTTATGAAATTGAATGTTTTTAGATTGGGAATGGTATCACAGAAATCAGTTCTCTACCCACTCTTTTGAATCACTTATTAATGACTTTTTAGTTATTTGCACAGACTTGTTTGGTTATCAATGTAGAGAAAATTGTTTTTAAGAAAAAAAGTCATTCCTTTAGGTTTACTCTCTCCTGCCAATATTTACACAGTCTCTCAGCCGTATCCAAAGTATCCAGAAAAAAAGTATGTAGATCAACAGAGAAAGCAGAAACAAAATAGCAAGTTTAAATATTGCATAGGCACCCGGTGTTAAAAATGTTCACTTAGGTGTACTTCACCTTTAAATTCTCTGTTAATAGTAGTGATGCATGCAGTTGGTTCTTTACTATATCACGAGAAAGGAAAAGAGAGGGTGGACAGTCTGAAAGAAAAATATTCCAGTTTACCAGCTCCCATTCTTGTTTCTTGCATCCACTGGGGTGTGTGCAGGGAATACTGATAGGTTTTCTGATATTCAGACAAATTAATCCAGGTGTTATGCAGCTTTCCACTTATGATCTAATTTTCTCTGTATTACAGCCTTGTACTCTCAGTATGTCTCTCTCTAGAAAGATAAGGGCAGGTGGGGAAAATGTCCACACAAGGTAAATGTAAATGAAGGCCCCTTGGGTACAAAAACATAACAGTCAGGTTACAGACTTATTGCAAACAGTGACTGACAGATGCAAGGTTTCAAAGAGAAATGCTTAGTCTTGTTCAGATACGGCAATATTTGTTATTATTCTGACTCCAATTGCTGTAATAATGGCTGAATCCCCATGAGACCTCCCTGCTGGGCCTGTATGGAGCTGTAACAACCACTGAGGGCAATCTTTGCCAGATAGCTGAACTCACCAGACACTTGTAGTCCACAAAGCTGCTTTATATGAGGTGGCTAAACAATATAGCAGTGGATGAATAAGTGCTGCAGGTCAAACAGAATATTTCCTTCCTAACCTCTGAGCTGTAGCTCCTCACTCATGGAAGGCAGGAACACAAGAGGATGATGGGAGGAACTGACGTCACACATAAGGAAGGAATAGGAGGAGGGTTTACAAACAAGGAAATACAGAGCTTGCAATACAGCCTTGGTCAGCAGGTGGCAGCATAACAATCGTTATGTATATAAACATAAGCAATTAAACATATATTTTCTAACCCTGATAACTTTAACTGCTGGGGCAGCACACTCCCCGTCTGGTATTTTTAGATACCACTATATTATAATAAACATAAAATGCAAAATAAACATTCAGCAGTTTTGCTTGAAGATCTTTCCTGTGATCTGAAAAACAAAGAGAAAAACAAGCATGCAATGCAATAAACATGGCATTGTAAAATAACCCAATGTCCTTAGTAGGTTCTCCTGTTAAAATCCGTGGGAGTCTCTGTTTTAAGTACTGATGCAATAAGAGTTCAATCCCAAACGGTAAGATGAGTACAAGTTAAGTAATGGGCCGATTGAAAGTCTCTGTGGCACCATCCTTAGCAATTTTCGTGACAACAGTGGAAACTTCAGGATGAATCTCAAAATCTCTGTCTGGATCCAAGAGACCGAAGATATCTGCAGAAGTTATAGATTCTGAGTGATCTTTTAGGTAGACCACAACCACTATGTCTTCAGTAGATGCATCTGAGAAAATATGGATTTCTCTCTCCTGGTTGGCAGCAAGAGAATTTGAAGTATAGCACCTAGGTATGTGAAGCTCTTCCAGGGCCTTTAAAGAATGCTTCCACGACTCCCATTTTGACTGCTTATCAATTGGTAAAAGAGCATCCCATTCCTTAACAGTCTCTGATAGCTGTCTTAGCAAGGATTTACCTTGTATGGTGATGGGTGCTACAAACCCCAGTGGGTCATACAGGCTGTTCACTATTGATAAGACAACACGTCTGGTAAATGGCTTATCTGCCACGGTAAACTGGAAGCCAAATGTGTCATGCAATAAGTCCCATCTTAAGCCAAGGCTTCTCTGAATGGGTGGCTCATCTGTTCCCAAATTTAAGTCTTTAAATTCTGTGGCATGATCATCAGAATGGAAGGCTTTTATTACAGCTGTACTGTTTGAAGCAATCTTGTGTTGAGGTTAGCCTCAGAAAGCATACATTGTGTCCTTCTGAGTAAGTCAATAGCCTCTTCGTCTGTTGGTAAAGATTTAAAGCCGTCATCCACGTAGAAGTCTCTCTCCACAAAGTGTTGAGCATCTGTACCATACTCACCTTTACCTTCACGAGCAGTCCTTCTTAGACAATATGTAGCAACAGCAGGTGATGGACTGTTACCGAAGACATGCACTTTCATGCGGTATTCCATTACTTCGCTGTTGATGTCATTGTTGCGGTGCCAGAGGAATCTGAGAAAGTTTCTGTGGTCCTCTCGTACGATAAAACAATGCAACATCTGCTGGATATCGGCTGTGATTGCAACTGGCTCCCTTCTGAACCTCATAAGTACTCCTACAAGGTTGTTAGTTAGGTTAGGACCAGTGAGAAGAACATCATTGAGAGAAGTACCTTGATATTTGGCACTAGAGTCGAATACCACCCTGATTTGTTTTGGTTTGTGTGGGTGATACACGCCAAAGGAAGGTAGGTACCAGCATTCATCGTGTTCTTGTAGTGGTGGGGCTGGTTCAGCATGATCATTGTCAAATATTTTCTTCATAAAGGCAATAAAATGTTCTTTCATTTCAGGCTTGCTTTTAAGGGTTCTCTGCAGTGAGGCAAATCTGGACATGGCTTCCTCATGATTGTTTGGAAGTTTGGTTCTTGTAGAGTGGAATGGCAAGGGTGCAACCCAACTGCTAGAGTTGTCTTTAAAGAATTCAGTGTCCATAATTTTTATGAACTCCTTGTCCTCAATGGAAGGTGCAATTTTGTTATCATCACTTGTAGTATGAAACACTGTATCCCCAAAGTTGTCATCACAGAAGATGGGAGTGACACTGGATACTGGGATCATATACTTAGGATACTCCTTTACCTCGAAATGATGTGGGCATGGTGTGAAGTGAGTTGCTTGTCCACTTTGCAATACATGAGTTTTAAAGGAGTCAACTTCAGATGGCCTGTGCATTTTGTCTAGACAAACATCGCCCACTATTACCCAGCCTAGGTCAAGTCTTTGCGCATAGGAAGCATCATGAGGACCATTGCACTGTTGCCGTACCTTATGGACTCTAAGAATGTCTCTTCCCAACAAGAGCAGGATTTCAGCATCCTTTTCAATGGCAGGAATCTGACTGGTGAGGTGCCTTAAGTGGGGTTGGTGGTGTGCAGCTTCTGGTGTGGGAATCTCTTCCCTGTTATTAGGTATCTCACCACATTCAGTTAGTGTAGGTAAAGACAGATGAATGTTACCTTTAATTGAGGAGATAATGTACCCATTAGCCCTCCTGCCCAGAGTCTCTATATGACCAGCACAGGTATTGAGTGTATAGGGTTCTGCATCTCCCTTGATGTTGAAAATCTCAAAGAACTGCGGTCTTGCCAAAGATCTGTTGCTTTGGTCATCAAGCATAGCATAAGTCTTTACTGCTTTCTCTGGTCGACCTTCAGGATATACCCGGACTAGGCATACCTTGGCACAGCATTTGGGACTATAGCCTTCTCCGCAGACTTCGGTACATGAAGTTGAAATCTTTGTTGAAGCAGGAACACATTCTTGTTCCTCCCTGCCATGATTTGAGATGGGGTTTGGAGACTGTGGACTATCAGGAAGAGGTGTTGGGTGCATTGCTGCAATATGCTTGTCACTGCTGCATTCGGTGCACTTAATAACAGTCTTGCAATCCTTAGCAAAATGATCTGAGGAGGCACAGCACTTATAGCAGACCCCAAACTTCTGGAGAAGCTCCTTGCACTCCTGTAAAGACCTTGCCCTGAACCCACGACATTTCTTAAGTGGATGTGGTTTCCTGTGAATTGGACACAGACGGTTAGGATCCTCGGTTTTCCCAACAGAAGTTTTGTCGGCTAAAGAGTTTGTAGCAGGAGGGATGTCTGTCTTTCTAACAGACACAGTGCCACGCAAATCTCTGTGTTTAGTAGCTGTGTTATCATGCCGTGCAGATGATGAGGCAGAAAGGTTGGGTTCACTAAAGCTGAAGCTTTTATCATTCTTGACCCAGGCATAGTCGCTGATGAATTGGCAAAAGTATGAGAATGGAGGGAAGGATACTCTATATTGTTTCTTGTACTTTGATCCCACTGTGGCCCACTTCTCTTGCAGCCCATATGGTAGCTTCAATACTACTGGGTTCACCCCGTGAGCAGTATCCAAGTAGCTGAGTCCTGAGAGACGAGGGTCTGCCTTAGCTAACTCCAGCTCAATCAGAAGGTCACTGAGTTCTTGCAGCTTGTGATTGTCTTTGTTGGTTATTTTTGGGAAAGATTGTAGTCTCTTAAACAAGGCACTTTCTATGGCTTCAGAGCTACCATAGGTTTGTTCAAGTCTTCCCCAAGCAGCAGCAAGACCTGCATCTGGGTAGTCAACATGCACAGCTCTTAGTCTCTTAACATGATCTGCAGACTCTGGACCTAGCCATTTGATGAGTAAATCAAGTTCCTCTTTGGCTGTGAGGTTGAGGTCAGCAATTGCAGCTTTAAACGTAGATCTCCAGACTCTATAATTCTCAGGACAGCCATCAAACCTTGAGAGACTAACGTTAATGAGCTCACGACGTATCATATACCTGCAAAGTCAGACAGGTCTGATCGCACACTCTTTGGTGCCTGGGTAACTTGTGGAACCTGGGGGTTGTATAAGCTTCCCGGTGTATAAAGGTGAGATGAACCAGGATAAAATGAAGTGGCGTAAGCATTCAGCAGTGGTTTGGTCTCTAAGGCACTTGCTGGCTCTAGTTTAAACTGAGGTTTGTCACTGGAATTCACCTGAGAGATGGTAGGGGGTATCATCTCATGCTGAGTGACTATGTCTGTGTGGTTGGTCTGTCGCTGTGTCAGCAGTGGCAGCTCCATGGTTTGGGTACTGTAAGGTACAGCAGTGTTAGTAGTAACAGGTAAAAGAGACTGAACTGTGTTATGAGTTGCAGGAGTTATCCTTGGATTTTGTAAGATTGGTTGGTTGTCATTAGATGCATCCTGGTTTAGTACATATTTACTTGTGCGTTTAATAGGATCTTCAGACTCTGCTGGGATAGGGCAGTCTGGTTCATGCCATTCTCCCAGTGCTTGCTCAAAGACCTTTAACTTTGCAATAGCTGCTGCTTTTTCCTTTTCCATTTGAAGAATTTCTAATTCGGCTTCCATTTCTGCCCTTTTAGGTGCAGCTTCTACTTGCTTCTTTGCAACTTCTGCTGCTGCTTCTGCTTGCTGGCGTGCAGCTTCTGCTGCTGCTTCTGCTTGGTGGCGTGCAGCTTCTGCTTGCTGCCTTGCAACTTCTGCTGCTGCCTCTGATTGCTGGCGTGCAACTTCTGCTTGCTGCTTTGCAACTTCTGCTGCTGCCTCTGATTGCTGGCGTGCAGACTCTATAATTCTCAGGACAGCCATCAAACCTTGAGAGACTAACGTTAATGAGCTCACGACGTATCATATACCTGCAAAGTCAGACAGGTCTGATCGCTCACTCTTTGGTGCCTGGGTAACTTGTGGAACCTGGGGGTTGTATAAGCTTCCCGGTGTATAAAGGTGAGATGAACCAGGATAAAATGAAGTGGCGTAAGCATTCAGCAGTGGTTTGGTCTCTAAGGCACTTGCTGGCTCTAGTTTAAACTGAGGTTTGTCACTGGAATTCACCTGAGAGATGGTAGGGGGTATCATCTCATGCTGAGTGACTATGTCTGTGTGGTTGGTCTGTCGCTGTGTCAGCAGTGGCAGCTCCATGGTTTGGGTACTGTAAGGTACAGCAGTGTTAGTAGTAACAGGTAAAAGAGACTGAACTGTGTTATGAGTTGCAGGAGTTATCCTTGGATTTTGTAAGATTGGTTGGTTGTCATTAGATGCATCCTGGTTTAGTACATATTTACTTGTGCGTTTAATAGGATCTTCAGACTCTGCTGGGATAGGGCAGTCTGGTTCATGCCATTCTCCCAGTGCTTGCTCAAAGACCTTTAACTTTGCAATAGCTGCTGCTTTTTCCTTTTCCATTTGAAGAATTTCTAATTCGGCTTCCATTTCTGCCCTTTTAGGTGCAGCTTCTACTTGCTTCTTTGCAACTTCTGCTGCTGCTTCTGCTTGCTGGCGTGCAGCTTCTGCTGCTGCTTCTGCTTGGTGGCGTGCAGCTTCTGCTTGCTGCCTTGCAACTTCTGCTGCTGCCTCTGATTGCTGGCGTGCAACTTCTGCTTGCTGCTTTGCAACTTCTGCTGCTGCCTCTGATTGCTGGCGTGCAACTTCTGCTTGCTGCCTTGCAACTTCTGCTGCTGCCTCTGATTGCTGGCGTGCAACTTCTGCTTGCTGCTTTGCAACTTCTGCTGCTGCCTCTGATTTGCTGGCGTGCAACTTCTGCTTGCTGCTTTGCAACTTCTGCTGCTGCCTCTGATTTGCTGGCGTGCAACTTCTGCTTGCATCTCTGCTTTAAGTTTAACCTCTCTTTTAGCATAGGAAATTTGCACCTTAACTGCTTCCGCATTAGCACGGGCTTCTATAAGCTTGTCACTTAGTGTGGTTTTCCTAGAATGAGAGGTCTTGGAAGATCTTGATGTGAGCCGTGATGATGTGGATCTGTGAGACCTAGTCTCTTGCAGGTGTGTAATCTTGAGCTCTGCCTTATCCTTAGTGCTTTGCACCAAAAGGACTCTTTCTCGGTCTAAGGCTTCAGATCTGGTTAGCTCTGCTGAGGATTCCTCTATATTACTGTCCTTTAAGAAGGTAGTATATTTAGCAGACAGCCGCTGATAACTTTCATAGTTAGCAGATAAGCGATTTATACAGGCTCTTAAATCAGCTGCGTCATTGTTAGAATGTGAAAGAACAGACATGCATTGCACAGTTCTATCCCATAGTTCTGATAAATTGCTTGAAAACTCATCCCTTGTAATCTCATAATTTTATCTGGACTTTTGAGATGGCTTTATTATGCGCTTGGGCCTGACGCTTTGCTCTGCAGTAAATATGGGGTTTTCTCCCTGGATGTCTGTGAGCTCTGGTGCATGGTGCACTTGCTTAGCTTCAGGTGAAAATGAATGCACAGAGCCTTGCTGAGACATTTTGCACTTTTGCTGAAAATGGTTACTGTCTCTTTAAGAAAGTTACAACAGTGGCAGGAGTGTGGGGCAAACTGCAGCAGTGTTATAGCAGGACCCTGAGAGCAGTATATACAGCAGCTTGAGCAGCACAATAACACAATCCAGTTGCATAAAACAGTCCTGAACATTCACAGGGAACAGCATGTGCTTGTAGAACCATGTGCTTGCAGGGAGTTGTTAGACTGCATTAAACTTGGCTGCAGATTGAATATAAGTGACTTGCCAGTGAGTGGAGACTTGATGGAACATACAATGTGACAGCAGGTTATAGAATTTTATTATTTTTGACTATTCTGACTCCAATTGCTGTAATAATGGCTGAATCCCCATGAGACCTCCCTGCTGGGCCTGTATGGAGCTGTAACAACCACTGAGGGCAATCTTTGCCAGATAGCTGAACTCACCAGACACTTGTAGTCCACAAAGCTGCTTTATATGAGGTGGCTAAACAATATAGCAGTGGATGAATAAGTGCTGCAGGTCAAACAGAATATTTCCTTCCTAACCTCTGAGCTGTAGCTCCTCACTCATGGAAGGCAGGAACACAAGAGGATGATGGGAGGAACTGATGTCACACATAAGGAAGGAATAGGAGGAGGGTTTACAAACAAGGAAATACAGAGCTTGCAATACAGCCTTGGTCAGCAGGTGGCAGCATAACAATGGGTATGCATATAAACATAAGCAATTAAACATATATTTTCTAACCCTGATAACTTTAACTGCTGGGGCAGCACAGTTATATTCTCTAGATCTCCAAGGGGTCTCCGAAAACAGCATACCTCCCAACATTTTGGAAGTAAAAAGAGGGACAAAAACATTTTTCCTGCAGGTAGCGCAGCAATTTTTTTGACCACACCCTTTCTGTGGCCACACCCCCTAATTACCATGCTTGTTTTACAAAATTTGGCAGGTTATGAAAGTTTGAAAATATTTCTCTTTATCTAAACTGTGTTTTTGTGTCTCAAAATTGTTAAAAAGTATCTTATTTGCACCTGTTAGCTGTTCTGGGCTCTCTGCTAAAAGCCAATTAAGTGAGAAACTTTGTTTCTTTTTCTGGCTGTTCAGTGCAGAGAAAAGAGGGACTTTCCAGTACAAATGAGGGACTGCGGGTTGAGCTGTCAAAAGAGGGACTGTCCCTCCGAAAAAGGGACAGTTGGGAGGAATGAAACAGCACAACACCCACATGTTATATTGCCTAATTTGAAGAGAGGAATATACACAGAACTGTGTGAACAGGTGTAATTCATTACTTAGAGGACACCTACAAACTTGGCTGTACTGCAAAGATGCAGGCTTGTTTCAAGTATCTGCCATGATCTGACAAAAGCAGGCTTGAGAAAGGAACAACAGGCTTGTGACGAGCAAATCTGTTTGTTTCACATTGTCAAAATTCGCAAAACTGCTGCAAAAGGTGTAAATTTGAGAAACACATTGCAGTTGATGGGTACTTTTTTTGGTGCAGCTTTTTTCACACAAAATATATTGGTTGTGAAAAGAAGTATATAAAAAAAAAGTCACATTCAGTGACGGTGGCTTAATGTTGTGTAGTATAATTGGTTCAGAAACCATTCAGCCACATATATATCCTGCAAAAATAGGCCATCTGGCAAATCCAGGAATCAGTGTGAAAGATTTGTACACACACAGTCAGAGTGAAACTGAATTAATGCATTTAGAGCAGAAAGAGAGATTTTATTACCGGTACTGTTCAAAGTGGTATGGTCCTATTTTCTAGGAAATTCATACACAATATCCTGCATATCACATGCTATTTACTTTGATTTCTGTCCTACACAGCAAGACACACATATTAGGGAATATGTGAATAATGCTGAGACAGTCTATTGTACTGGGGTATAATGTGTATGAAGAGCTGATCAGCTGCATGAGGCTTGTCTGCTGTCCATGGTGCTGACTACAAAACCGCCTTTGGATTGAAGCAATGAAGTGAATGGGCTATGCATTGCAGGTTTCAGGCCCCTAACATGTTGTGCAGAACTCATTAAAACACTTTTTCAGTTATTCTGCTTCAGCCTATGCTCCCCTCCCTAATTCATTATTTGTACTAGAGATGAGCAGAAATGCCTGGAAGGTTTGATAGTTTTAGAATTAGTGCTAAGAAACGATGCACTCAAGTGTTTGGATTTAAGTTTTATTAGGCTGACAATTAAAGGTTAAAATTCATTAAGCCCACAAGAACCTTTAAAATAGCAGTTGTTTGAAATGCCAAATTTGACGCCCGGCTCTATGAGTTCTCCCAGAACAACAGTATATTGCCAGAGATACGAGGTCACAACTAATATAAATCGGTGAGAGCAGTTTGTGATTGAAATCTAAATAAGCACTAAAGGTCTAAGGACTTTGTGTTGAATAAAGAAGAAGAAATTATAAACTGGCCTGACTTTAGGCCTTTGCATCCTTTAGTGACAAAAAGCACCACCCCATAGGAGTGGGGATTAAGTAGAAAATCAAAGTCATGTCATCAGCCTGAATACCAATCTATAAAGGCCTTGCAGGCAAGCACATGTTTAATGATAATGCAACTAACTAAGTTTGATTTGTCCTGAAAAATGCCTACACTTGTGTTCTTTGGATATGTAGATAAGGAAACAGAGATGCATATGAATGAGCCCATTTGGATTCTCTAAGCAGCATCACAAACCTTCTGCATTTGGGCTTTCTTTCTCTACCTAGCCGAGCCTGTCACATTACACTGCATTGTTATATTGCACTTATGTTAAGTCCAATAGTACACTTTAGTTAACATTACTGTTTAAATACTGATAGAAGAAACAATTTATTTTTAGCATTAGTGTAACCCTAAAGGGTTGTTCACCTTTGAGATAACTTTTAGTATGATGTAGAGAGGCGCATTCTGAGATAATTGGTTTTCATTTTTTTATTATTTAAGGTTTTTGAGTTTAGCTTTTTATTCAGCAGCTCTTCCATTTGCATTTTGAGCAATCTGGTAGCTAGGATCCAAATTACCATAGCAACCGTGCATTAATTTGAATAAGAGACTGGAAGATGAATAGGAGAGGGCCTGAATAGAAAGATGAGTAATTAAAAATAAGGAATAACAATACATTTGTAGCCTTACAGGGATCAGAAAATAAAGAGGCAAATAATTTAAAAAAACTATTAGAAATAAAAAATAAAAACCAATTGAAAAGTTCCTTAGAATTGGCCATTCTAACAGCCAGCCCACAGATACACAGTTTTTACTACAAGTCGAATCACCCACAGAAACTAACCAGCAGTTAGTATTTACTGCTCAGCTGTTTAAAAGCAAATATCTTTTGCTATAGTTTACTGCATCTGGACCTTCTATTACATATAGGGTATGAGCATTGATGTTATATTACATACCACAATTCCCTTTGCCTGCCTTGTGACTGTTTTGCTTATTAAGGGACATTTTCCTCCCAGCATGCCACGCATTAACAAGTGCTTCCAAAACCATAGTGAACTAGTATTGATTATTTTTTGTGCAGATTAGTATAAAATAGAGTGTAGCAAACACTTGGATGGCAGCAGGACAGATGTTTTGTACAGTACATGCAGGATTTTTTTCGTGCTTTGTGTTTCAGTGCACAAATCTTTCATTTTACAGGGCCTAGCAAATAGCAGCAAGAATGAAAATTAACAAATGGTCTATAGAAAGTAAAATCATATTCAGTGTGGTTGTAACCTCTTGTTACCCCCAACCCTGGGGTCATCCCATTATATTTTGGTATCTGTTGTTGGAGATATTAAACAGAGATCTGTTTCTAATTCATAATAGCTTCCCTGTGCCTTAGCCACACCCATTACCTTCATAATCTCTGTTTTTATCCTGCAATAACTTAACAACACCTAGCATCAACGCAAGCAAGCATTCTGTACTTCATATGGCCACCGAGGGGTGATATTTCATTGGAATCAATGGATGATAGCTAAGATTATATTCAAGTCATCCAAATAAAAAGTCTCTTTTTGCAGAATAATGTCAGTAAGTCATTCTGAGCAGTGTTATAAAAATGTGAAAGAATTCACTCAGTATAATTCGGATCTATTTTTCTTTTACATTCATAGCTTCAAATTTTACTTGACCTCAAGAAACCCCAAAAAATGATTGGCAGGGTTTTTTCGAGCAGATGCAGCAGGAGGCCTTGCTGGAAAAGGTCCAGTCTCTCTAATGCCATGGATACAGGCTGAGGGTTACCAATATCAGAATCAGTAACAAGCATTTGCCTTTGACTATGAACATTTTCATTAATCCAGGTCATGGTATATCTAATATAAGTAATTCTAAAACAACTGGACTTGCTGAGTAATCATTGAATTTACTAAATTCTAATTCTAATTAAGTACTAAATTTACTAAATACTAAATGTACTCAGTAGGTCCAGTTGTTTTAAAATTACTTATATTATATATACCATGACCTGGATTAATGAAAATTTTCATAGTCAAACATTTGCCTCCTTTCATTCTCTCAGTTACAAAGCTATCAGCCAGCACCTGTCTTCCATTTTTTTCATCTCCTCCTTTCATCTTCTTTTCTCTAGTCTTTCAACTCTTAGACCCCTTGCAATGCAGTGTTTAGTCACATGTATAATTGGATGTGCTCTGCTAGCTCTATTAGGCATTAAATGTTTGTCACAATCCAATTAAAAAATCCATCACAGCAGAGTAGTTTTCTGGAGATATTCTACACTGATGCCTGGTTCTGCTCTCCTGACAATAGAATCCTGCTGAATGAATTCACCCCTATTTAAACAAATATATCTTTTCTCTCCCTTCCCTCTGAAAAACAGCATTTCCATATACAGTATAACTGGGATCCATAAGCTAAAATGTATTCATTAAATGAATACATATGCGCAAGTGACTTGGAAGCCTACGGTTAAGTTTTATCTATATGTCTATTTAAATAACAGATTATAATAACTTAAATTAATTAAACTCAGTGAATTAAACTCATTTTTTTGCTTAGTTAGGTGAAAAATGCAATGTCTGTGAATCTGCACAATTGTTGTTTCCATCTTATTTTGTACATATAAATTGATGCCCGATGTCATCCAGTTCATTCAGGGTCACAAAAATGCCATTAAACATTGAGTCATAGTCCTTATATGTTGGATTGTTGCTGTAAAAAACATTCAGAAGGGAACAAACACACATGATGTAGGTATCATATATGAACTGAAATACAGTATGATAGAGAGATGAACCCACTAAACTTTTCCTTACTAAAAGGAGGTTTTGCTCAGTGAAATGGCAGGTTCAACTGTTTGATAGTTTCCTGCACAGAGAGAGGGGCAGTACTTCTGTAATATAAAGAGAATCATATGGAGAGCTTCTTATATGAGAGCCTGTGCCCTTCTTGTGAAATGTAGGCATAACCTGGGATAATATACTGTAGCCATTATTGGGCAATTCTGTTCTGTTTTACAGAAAAATTCACTAAACGGATTGAAGTCAGTGGGTGTCAAAATTATTAGGCGCATGACAAATTTTACACGAGCGATCATTTTTACATGCGTGACTTTTTTGTCCAAATGCATTCAAGTCAATGGGCGTCCAAATTATTTTGACGTACGACAAATTTTACACGATCGACTTTTTTGGCGCAGCAAATTTTTTCACTTGGGAATTTTTGCAGCAAAAAATGTTGGTTACCTATGTATCCATAGTGATGAGATTATGAAATAAGAACTTGCTGTATGGAATTGTCATTGATGTCTGTTTTAATTTGTTAATGAATAGTATATGACTCAGAGTGATCAAATGTGCAACTGACTCCCAAAGCTGCATCTCTTTTCTGTTTTTATACATAGGCTCAGGGCCATATTTCAATGTATTCATTCAAGGGCCTGTGCCTAGGGTGCAGCTTTATAGGGGCAACCCTTGGGTGCCTATATAAACTTTTTTGTTTTAAAATAAATAAATTGTTTTAAAATAAAGTATACTTTCCCCAGCCCTGTCTAAATCCTGTGATGGAGCAGGGGGGGGGTACCTTGGTCATTGGTGGAGGTGAAGTGATGTCAAGTGAGCAGAAGTGATGTCACTCATACAGAAGTGATGTCATATGCGTAAGGGCAATTGGCTGACTGGGCATCCTTAGGTCTGGGGTTTTAAGTTGGCACTGGAGCCAGGAGCGTAAATACAGAGGAAGCAGACCCTGTGGCTGCAAGGGGCCCCAGGAGGTATAGGGGCCCCATGAGGCCCTAATTCATATACAATTTAAATAAATATTAGTAAAACATGTCAACCTCTAGATATTTTGGGGGGCCTGAAAAAGAATTTGCTGTTTGGCCCAGTAATATCTAGCACACAGCACAGCACAGACCAGGCTGCTTTATGGAAACCTCATCCGTAACATGGTCACTAGTAAGTGTTATACAGAGAAGAATGACTCCATGAGAATAATGTTAGAATCTTTTTTCATAACAGGCTTTATATACTGATCCTGTCTATGTCCATTTGTGTGGATTTCAATAGATCATTAGGAATGGTTGAACAACAAGTGCCCTGAGCCAGAAAGAATAAACACGGACGAAGTGGTCAGTTCTTCTAGTGTGCCTTATGAACTGAAAGAAATTGGAATGGGAGAATAATCCAGTGACAGTATTATGCAGCCTACTAAATCACCAAATGTTCCTACATAAAATGTTTAAGTGTCCTAAGAGTATAAAATCATCAGGTGTATATTATAGGCTACAAATTCCTGTTTTCTTTCTGCTCCCACCCATGTGTTGCTCCTGTATTTCTCCTTATCCACAAAAAGCAAATTCTGACCCAGGCAGCTCTGTCTTCCCATCACTCACTAGATTAACAGCAAATGTCACAAGGTGAAGGAGCATCTGCGACTATGTGATCAGTTACTCCATACTGATTGTTATGTGGCAAGATTTAAAGTATTTTGTGGATTGTTTCCCAAAGCACCGGCAGTATCATACACATAACTGGATCAGGATCATTAAAAAATGAAATTCCAATTAAGTCAAATATGTTGAATGCCATCATTCCTTAATAAAACTGCTTAATGCATGTTGCTATAAATAAACTTACAACTGTAAAGTGTAAAGCTGGGCAATATGCCACTTTTATTAGATCAGTTCTGAATTTTGTTGTCTGTAATTGGTTATTTTTTATTGGAAAGATATTTTTAATTTTATACTTTCATTTCTGCTTCTGTTTTCTTTGTATCCCAGCAGATTAAATCTCTGGGGACATTTCAGTATTTTTTACTCGTTTCTTTTACTTTCCAGTTATTTTATTTTGTTATTAGATTTTTTTTTTTATATTTTTGTGTATTTTCTCTGTGTTTTTATGTGTTTTTCTATATCTTGCAATAAAAACATCTCCACAGGAGAAATCTGGCATCTTAACTACTAGCAAGATATAAACGTCAGCCATATTTTGCAACGTATACAGTAAGTCTAGAGTATAAGCTTTGATTTATCAAACAATTTATTTACAATTAAAAATCAGCATCTCCCTCTGATAACTGCTATTTTCTATACTAATTATAATCAAGACATAATCAGGATATTATAATAATAATTATAACCAGGACCCTCAGTGTTGTATTGTGTATGGCATTTTTAAAGCTCTGTGTTACTTATTAAACTTACTTATTTTCCCAGATGTTCACAGTGCCGATTTAGTCATTTTTGAATTTGCATTTTTTTCCCCATAAAAAAAGGTAAGTAACATTGTGCATCTCTGCATTTGTTTTGTTTTATTTTTTTACCCTGGTGCATTCATTTGTGGTGCTCTTTAATCCATGTTACCATGAAATGTAATGTGATGTGCAATACAATCTTAGAAAGGCTAAATAATTGTGTTTCTGATGACATAAAATTATTGATGTAAAAAAGCCACTTGTTTAGCTGTTCTTATAGTTTCTTTGTTAGTTTTCATGGATGACTCCACAAAAGTCAACCCAGAGATCAATGTGGGGTCTAACCAGTAATCTATAACTAGATAGAATATACTTGCTTCCCTTGAATATAATCCATTGGAATCAATTATCTTTTATATGCCCTAAGATTTTATTAATGTCTACAGCCGTCGCACACAGTGTTGTTACCAGGCTTGTTTATTATAGTTAAATCTTTTCCATCTCTGTCCTACCTACATTTGTGATACAAAATGTTCTGGTGATTCTTTTTAGTGTTTTATTTAGCCAGTACAAATGTTGTAGGCATTAATCATAAATTCAGCTTGTTCTAATAGAAGACAGACTATATTAACCTATAATCTCAGGAATGGCCTGGCGATGACAACATTGATTCCCTGGGACCAGGAGCAATAATACCAGTTGGGAGCACTTTTGGATCACTATCATTAATACTCATTAATGAATGAACATACTAATGCCAAATGCCAGTGATAATCATACATGCATGGTCTCACCACAAAGGAGTCATAGATGTCCACTTTTTTCTTCTATGCTATAATTTGTAGATGCCAATCAATTCTTTTTTTTATAGTTATTGTAGCTAACAATAACTAATGCTAATATTGAACAAAAAAAAGCAAAGGAAGGAAAAGGAGTTAACGTTTAGAATGTGTCCTACATTGCTTATTGGTCTAAAGCTTGGCAGAAAATGAAAGAGTTATACCCTAATTTAAAATTCACAGGAAGTTCAAAAACTGCTCTATGAAGACCTCTCCATATGATTTTCCTTGTGTTCTTAAAGGATTGCCACTCACTGCAAGTACTACTGCCTATCATCACTTAAAGACCCCAACTGACTGGTAGGAATGCAAAATGCTACAATATCTTTCCACTGCTAAACGAGTCAATGTCCCTGGTTTTCACCTGTCAAACAGTTGAGCTGTCAAGAAAAAAAAATATCTGTCACTTTGGTACTGTGTGAAGTGACATCCCACTGTGTATGTATTTATCCAGCATGTATAAGCAAAGTTTAAGCCAACACTGTATGCAGTATTCAAAAAAGTATCAAGCAGAACAAAAAGGTAAAATGGTCCACGAGATGAATATGACTCCTGTCATGGCAAAATACAAAGCGCTATAAGGGATAATTCTTAGAAGGATCACTGTCTCTCACTGATATACTCTAAATTCACCTAGACTTTGATTCTACAGGATAAAATATAGAAGCAACTGATTTTGTCAAATTTTTATTTGGACTTTCTTCTGTCTACAGGAATTATAAAGGTCTATCCTGCCTGGTAAAGGTTTCACATGCAAAACAATGAAGCTGGCTTTTTATAAAGGTTATGTTGCAAAAGATTCCATGTAAAAAAAATTGGTATAAACTTTGCAGAAATGTAGAGCAGCAAAATAAGACACTGGAGGGTTTTCTCATTTTCATCAACATTTTACTACATGTTGTACAATAATTTAAACACATTATAAACAGGGCTTAATGTATTTTTAAATAGCTTTCAGCCATATAAATAGCTTTCAGCCATATTTTGTATTCTTACAAGTGTGTTTTTAAAAATGACTTAAGTGAGGAGGAATAAGTAAGTCTCCTGTGTGTTTGCGTCTCCGTTGATTGGCTTGGAGCAAAGATTCTCACTGTAAGCTCATTGTGCCTGTGGAGATCTGAGGTATTGACTTTCGTCTGTCAGCACTGTGTCACTTGGAAAGGGAGAGAATACTATAATAGAGGTGAAATGGGAGACGTTATATGGGGTAAAGTTTCAGATGTGGGATCAGGAGACCTATAAAAGATATTGTGCATGGGGAATCTATTGATGATTTTATATTAACAAAGGTATAGGCAGAACCATTATTTCTGCATCTTTGTTTCTGACAACAGTTTATGATATAGCTGGTGACTACAATGTTCTGTTTTTTTCCCTGTCTAATCATAAAAATATCCACCTCCCAGCTAAGTAATAGTGAGAGGTGTTTATTCTTGGAATTAGTAGTTTTAAAATAATGTTACACAGGTATAACATCCAATATCCAGAAACCAATTATCCAGAAAGCTCTGAATTACAAAAAGGCCATCTCCCATAGACTCCATTTTACCCAAATAATCATTCATTATTTCCTTCTTCTTAATAATAAAATAGTACCTTCTACATGATCCAGACTAAAATATAATTAATCCTTAGTGCCAAAACCAAACCAGCCTATTGGGTTTATTTAACATTTAAATGATTTTATAGTAGACTTAAGGTATAAGGATCCAAATTAAGGAAAGATCTGTTATCTGGAAAGCCCAAGGCCCGGGCCTAGGGTGGCACGATTTTAGGGGGCGGCATGCTGCCCAACCACACCCACATTGGTTCATAAATACTGTGGATGCGCAGGAGATACAATAGTTTTTTAAATTCCCCATGCGCCAATCCCCATTGCTCTGGTCCTGATGATAAAAATTTGTGCGAATAAAGGGGAGGGGACAGGGGCGATGAACGGCAGTGGGCCTAGGGATGCCCGCTATGTATTTCCGGCCCTGGGTGCTATATGCTAGATGCTTGGAGATGGAAAGCTACAGTATACTTAAGGTACTTTCAAGGCAATTAAATGTTTGCTGGTCAGAAAAGTATGACAGCAGGTCTATGCCCCATGGTTCTGTAGGGCTGGAGATAAATCTAAAAACAAGACTAGAAAGATTATATAAGATGTATGGTATAATTACAAACAAAACTGTACAAATAAATATTACAATTTACAAGCTATGCTCGCAGTTTGTTCTAATTTATGTCAATGTGGTAAGTCCAGATGCAAGAGCTAAAGCAAAAATAAAATCAGCAAACAAGTAAATACTTGGATTTTATTAATAATAATATAATAATAATAATATCTAAACAGTATCAAAATTACAAAGAATCAGATACTGAAACCAGGTGTGAAACAGATTAAAACATATGATAAAAGTATATTCATAACACACAGAAAATGTGTGTGTAAGGAAAAATATACCCTAATTATAAATAACGTGTATCTTCATATTTTTCTTCATTAAACAGGCAGTAGCCTATTGTGTTAGGAAATGTTTTTTTCCTCCTGTATATTTTCTTTTAAACATATGGGAAGTGTCGCATTTCTTGGCATTTCCATTTTGCAGGACTCTTTGTGAACATCAAACAGTACTATTTTATTAAACTCTATGGGGCATGCCATATCCCAGTCAAGCAAAATGGCAGCTGTCCCACATTCATATAATTACAAAAAGGCAAACAGGAATGTTCTGTACTTATGCCATCGTACTTAACTCTCTATTTAAGCATAAAACAAAAGCACAATAACCTCTACAAAGTATATTATACACTATATGACCCAAAGTATCCCAACTAGCCAAAAGTATATAGATTTTCCCTATAACATTACATGAGCTGGGACACTCACTGTTCAGTTCCAAGCTGTCTTCTTAAGCAATATCAGCACAAGAATTATTCATAGGGAGCATAGGATTCTTATGTATGATCACAGGCAAACAAACCCAACCACCCTGTTCAAGAACGGGCTGGAAAGGTCTGAAGATCACTGCCACTGGACCCTGTCTCTGCAGTGTTAAATAATATTCCACCAGCTTACAGTCTGCTGGAAGCCTGGTAATTTTTCTTAGTGGCATGCCATGGGGCTCTTCATTTTCAAACTCAAGGAAAATGTAGATGGTCCAGGAAATTAGTTATTATTTTTTTCATTTTTTCATTTAATACTTTAAAGACTTGCCTACAGGCAGAATGCCTCAAACTACATACACTACTTGATCAGCAATCTATTATCTGGCTTTTCACTCTACCTCCTGTCGACACTACAATAATATATGAATGCTTACACCAGAATTTTTCAACTTATCAGCTAGTTCTTCCTGTTCCATCACAGACTCCCTGCCGCTTTCAAAATTACCTTTAATCTACTTCTACTTACATTCAGCACTCCACATTCCATGTGCCGTTGTACATTCCTGCTCTTGTTTCAAAATGCTCTGCTAGTTTTTTCTTTATTCTTCCCTTCATCATGATCATCGTCATGCATGGACTTCTTGAGAGATGTGCCCCAACTCTAGAACTCATTTTCTTGCTCCCTTGCCTACCTTCAAAAGATACCTCAAAATACTAAAGTCAGAAGTTTATTCTGCCCCTCATAATAATGCCCAACTCAACCTCCCCTTTGCTGTTCAATAACTTAAGCTTCTAGCACAGCCCTTTTAACTTGCTGAACCTATTGTGACTTGCATAACCCTTGGCCACAAAGGCCCGGGGCTAGGGCGGCAAACTATTAGGGACAGCATGCTGTACAGCTGCTTTCCGAGGAGCACTGTAGAGCACATCTTCCCAGTGCTCCGTTGTAGGTGCGCATTTGCACTCGCGGGGAGGGGGGTATGTGTGTGCCGGTAGAACCGTGCGGACAGGTGCTAGGACCATGCCGGCTTCATTTTTTGGTGCTGCACAAAATGAAGTTAAAACAAAAATTTTTTGCTAAAATGAGAATGGAATAACTTGTCTGGCTGCTCAGAATCCTGACCTCAAACCAACTGAACACCTGTCTGATCTCCAACATTACCAATTTAATATTAATACACTTGGTTTTTGTCACGGTCGGCACCCTAAATTCAGAACTAATGCTAAACACCCTGATCTCGGCTCTTGCTTACGCCTTTAACAGCCGCCTTTCACCTCGGGAGGAGCCCTCGGTCTTGGCGCCAGGTCTTATAAAGAGAGGTGCCAAGCAAAAGGTTCTGAACGAGCAAAGGGGCATGACGGGAATGCAAAGTCTTTTGGGCAGAAGGTCACGGTACAAGGCGTAAACAGAAATCGTAGTCAAAGTTTTGATAAACACTTTTACAGAAATATATCTGCATCTTTAAACCTTTTGACTGCTAGAAGTCAGCCCTTAGAAATTTTTTTTTTCCATTCACTAGTGATGGGCGCCGTTTTGAGAATTTTTTGCTGTTTCGAGAATTTCGCGCAAAATTCACGAATTTTTCGGCGAATCGAAACGGCGCAAATTCGCCCATCACTACCATTCACCAATGGATTGTGGAAACACAGAGTCTGCATAGATACATGTAGACACTCTGTCACTCATTAGCCAGCAATGAAGATTCTAGGGTTTAATCAAATCCCACATTTATATAGAGCTAGAATGCAGCTACAGAGCTTGCTAACTATTTTTCTAATTCTTTTTCCATCTCTGCATTGTCAAAACTAATTAAATGTAATCTGCATAATATGATTAGCTTCCACGTTCCCAAGATAAAGGTGTACAATCTTTTATATAATGTTCCAATTGAACAATATGTTCCAATTGAACATTATACGCCTTAGTCTGCATGATTCACAGTACCTTAAGCTTTTTTTATATAATGAGTGTTGTTTAGCAACCTTGCATAACTTATTATACTTTTAGATTGGGAGAACACACACAGTATGACAGACACAAGCAAAACATTTTCAAATGATGGAGCATAAACAAACTGAAAGATGATATCAGAGCACTCTGGTCATGAGGGCTTACAAGCTAGAGTTTGATACAAATGATACAAGGTCTGTAGCAGTGTAGCCAAGGGTTATGCAAGTCACAATAAGTTCAACAAGTTAAAAGGGATTGAACAGCAAAAGGGAGGTTGAGTTGGGCATTGTTATGAGGGGCAGAATAGACTTCTGACTTTAGTATTTTGAGGTATCTTTTGAAGGTAGGCAAGGGAGCAAGAAAAGGAGTTTTAGAGTTGGAGCACATCTCTCAAGAAGTCCATGCATGAGGATGATCATGATGAAGGGAAAAATAAACAAAAAACTAGCAGAGCATTTTGAAACAAGAGCAGGAATGTACAAAGGCACTTTCTACATGGAGTGTGGAGTGCTGAATGTAAGAAGTAGATTAAAGGTAATTTGGAAAGCAGCAGGGAGCCTGTGATGGAACTGGAAGAACTAGCTGGTAAATTGAAAAATTCTGGTGTAAGCATTCATATATTATTGTAGTGTCGACAGGAGGTAGAGTGAAAGGCCAGATAATAGATTGCTGATCAAGTAGTGTATGTAGTTTGAGGCAATCTGCCTGTAGGCAAGTCTTTAAAGTGTTAAAACAAAAAAATAATAACTAATTTCCTGGACCTACATTTTACTTGAGTTTGAAAATGAAGAGCCCCGTGGCATGCCACTAAAAAAAAATAATACTTTTTCCTACATCCTTTTATTCTTATCATTTGCCTCAGATTTTTTTTTTATCTGCATATGCATGAATAACTGTTCTTATAACAACTATTCTTTGTAGATACATCAATCCCTTAGGGTTTACAAACCATGGGTCAGGGGGCAAAGTGCAAAAAACAGGTACATGCAATAAATGGAGTATTGCCTGTGTTCAGCAGTACTGTATTCATGAAAAGCAGGCGGAGGGAGGCACTATGCTAAGGTGTTCCCTCTTCTACCCCCTAACATGTCATTCAGATATGCAAGTTTGGGGAGAGCAGCTGGTAAGTACCAGTTTTTTTCCTATTTAATTCAGTCTTATTATAATTCCCCTGCTTCTCTGCTTCAAATTGATCTATGTCAGTTTATCCTCTTTAAAGCTTTCCTGAACTGATCAATGTTCTAACAACTCCTGTTTCTCTAGTTGCTCTATAAAACATTTTTTAATCAGTAGTAAAAACACCCATAATTGAGACATGACTCATTAATTGCACTAATGGTACAGTTTGGGGTGGGGGGGTGTTGACTATATTTTAATAGCATTGTTTGCACTACTGTGTATTTCTGTCCATAAAGTAATTTTTCACTTATATCACCAATACTGTCTGCAGGTCAACAGCAGGTTTCATAGTAAAAAGAATTTAAATAATAATGCATTCCCATTTTAGTCTGCACTGTCTTGGAATGGGATTTTAGAATGATCACCCAATCATACTGCACAATTCATATAGCCATTTTTCTATAATAGCCACCATATCATACATGTCGGAAAGACTTATCATTTTGCCATACACCTATTAATGTTGCTGTCTTGTGTGCTTTGCTCTTTGGGTTTATGCATTATGATTATGGCTGCTTTCTGACAATTTCATAGGCCCTAGGAACATATAAAACATAGGCTATTCGTTCATTTAAAAATTCATCTCAAAAAGGCATGGAAAGCCATAAAGGAAGAGTGAATGGTAATTTCAACCAATGTACATTAGAAAACATTAGTGTTTCAGTCATTTAGCAGTAGTTTCAAGAATATCAATGAAAGCAAATACATATCCATATTCTACAGTATAGACCATCAAGCTGACCTTTTCTGTGTATCTAGAAGAGAGAATGGTCATTCTACCAATAACTGGCTTTCGGTATGAGCTTCCATGACTGCTCCTTCCCCAAAGGGACCTGGACCACTTCTCTATAAGCAGCAGCCAGAGACAATGGACAAAAGCATAGGGCAGTAGTAGAAGGACTCTAAGAAAGGTATACTGTATTATAAAAAATATTTTTTTTAAAAATTTGAGCCCAATGTCCTCTAATCTTCATGTTTGTATGTAGTATTCTTTTAGGTGGGGGGTTGTAAGCAGAGGTCCTTATTGTATAAATTGCTTTATATTATCTGAGATTCTTTTAAATATAGGTATGGGATCCATTATCTGGAAACATGTTATCCAGAAAGCTCTGAATAGCAGAATGGCCACCTCCCATAGATTCTATTTTAATCAAATATTTAAACATTTTCAAAATTATTTGCTTTTTTCTGTAATAATAAGCAGTACCTTGTACTAGATCCCAGCTTAGATATAAATAATCCTTATTGGTGTTAAAACAATTCTATTGGGTTCATTTATTATTTTATTATAGGGTTTTTTTAGCATTGCGATCCAAATGACAGAAAGAACCTTATCTGGAAAACGTACTGTACGTCTTGAGCATTCTGAGTAACAGATCCTACACCGGTACCATATACTATTTGTGATGCTTATGATTCACTAAATTGAATAGTTCCACTTTTTGGACTGTTTAAAAATACAAATCAGTGTTAGCATAAACTATGATATATGATATGCCTCCTGCCAGCCCCCTCCAAAAATGGGCACATTCTTGATTCTTTAATGCCTTTTTTAGAGCAAGGACAGCAAATATTTTTGGAAAGGCTTGTTTATGTTTGAATAGACAAACTGAACTAGACATAAATATTGTAACAATATTTTTCAGTAGCTTCATAAATAGCTGTATAGTTTTTAGTAGAACTAGCAAAGCGTTTCTTACCCTGTTGTACACAGTTGTTTGTCATTATTATCAGTTCCATTATTTCCAATGAGCTGTAAATTAGTTAATTAGGGCTTAAATTAAATTAATGTTTCTGGCGTTGCTAAAGTTTGATGACAGATTTGCACTCAAATGTTGGTAATCACAGCGAGTGAACAATAAAAAACAAAAACTCATAAACTACCATTAACAAAATGTCACAGTACATTTTTAGCAACAGCCATCTTAATTTTGATGATATTTCATCATAATCCTGTTGCCTAACCCGTGTCCCTGTTTTATTTTAAATAAAATATTTACTGTTTCTGTAATGGTGCCTAATAAATATCCTGATACCGTAGAAATCATTATAATGGTAAATGGATGAGTTGGCTTTTGGGAGTATAATAATTTGGCCATTAAACTGGCGATAGTGAGCAAACTAATAAGCATATTATACCTATAATTCAGAGTGCATTGTTGTTGGGAACTTATTCCTGTAAGACATGTAAGTAGCAAAGACATCCTGAATTAGCTGTTTTTAGTTGCTACTTATGATCTGCCATTGCATTATGATGTTAAATTATTAGTTTTTGGATAAAAAGGGTAATATGTAGTGATGAGTGAATTTTCTCAGCAGGCATTGATTCGCTGTGAAATTCTGCATTTTGCCATCAGCAAATTATTTTTGCGAAACTGCATCAAAACTCTGCCACAAAATGCATTTGGAGTGAGAAAATGTTGTCTTTCACATAAAACTTTGTTGGGTGGAAAAATATTTTGACACCCATTGACTTCATTGCATTTTGTACATTTTTCACATTCACTCATCACTAGTAATATGCAATTGTTGGCACAATGCTCTAAAGAGTACATGTCCCTAAATTATAAATATTCTTGCCTTTCCCAAATGACTAGAACAGAATATGACCATAAGGCACAATGCCAAACTGCACAAAATAAGTGACTTTGTTCAAAACATATGAAGACAGATAATAGCTTTAATGAGGCTGTTCTTTCAAATTGAAAAGAAAAATGGAATCCCATGAGACATTATTTCTGATGACTTGATGACAGGCAAATAATGTACCATGTCTAAGGGAAAAGCTGGATATTATGTTCTGCATGTAGTGTTGTAGGTTTGCAGGCTATGGCTGCCATATTCCCCTTGTGCTTTGATTATTGCTTAAAAATCCAAGTTTAGACTGATTGTAGGTATAAAATTCCTGTGATTTGATTCTATTGGGTGTGCTCAGGCGTGACGCAGTGACAGTTTTATAGGATGTATATTGATGAATCTATGTGAATGGTTAGTATACAATTGTGCTCTGTGCACTGGTGCTTGCCTTCATAAATGAGCCTTGTTGGGTACTGCAATACCAAACATTCTCTAAAACATTAATTTCTTGGCTAAAGTAGCTAACATCTACTACCCATAACCACATAAAACAATTAAAACAAAGAAAGGTCATCCTTAACCCACAGAGGGGCTCCACAGACTTTGAATGAATTAGCAATATACACATGAATACTAAAGTATCAACAGGTCCACAACTGTGATAAATGCTAGAAAGGATTAAAGTTTATGTAAAAAAAAAAACACCCACATTTCTCATCATGCACTTCTTAATAGCTTTATGATTAATTTGGTTCTTCAATCCCTCCACACGCACACAGAATGGTGTAAACACCAGGGCCACTATTAAAAATCACAGGGTCCCGTACAACAGCCCCACCCCAAATCCCGCCCACTCCACACAACAGTTAAAAGCCTACACACATCAGTGCAGAAAAAGGTAACCCCCCAACACAAGTTATAAAAAGCTATTGATGGTCAGGTCCCCCTTATGAGTTAAAAAAACTGTGGTGCCATTAAAAATTTTTTAAAAAATTGGTGGTCAGGGCTCTCCTACAAGTTCGAAAAATAATTGGTGACCTAGGGTATTTCTGCACACTTCAGGACTTCAATTTCAGTTGTTTTTGTGACTTCGGGTCTTTTTACCGCTTCGGGAGTTCAGCTTTTCGGCACTTCCGCATTTCGCCTGTTTGGGACTTCGGAAATGGCTTAGGCATTGTCAAGTGTCTCGTGCCCGGGCCTGAAGGGGGGCCTGGCAGTGCTGCACTTTAGAAAGAGCCATCCCCACCTTCAGGCCCGGGCCCGGACCACTTGTACCCCCTGTCCCCCCCTGTTGGTGGGCCTGGTAAACACAATTGATATCCTGTGGGAATCAATTTGAGTAATTATGCAAGTGCTTGGCTGGATTTCTTTGCTACAGCATAAGATTCAATATCCCACTGATTTTATCGGTCATTCATTCATAGTAGACTGTATGCTTAATGCTTCCCTGAATTTTATATTAGCCACTTCACACACCTACAGTATGTGCTCTGCAAACCTTACATGCAGAGTCTGATGGGCTTATCCAATATCTGCCTGCTGGGTAGTGCAAGTCAACTTAACTAATTAGGAGTTAGATGAAGAGAACTGTATTGATTCATTTATATGTACTCTTCATATTGTATTCACAGTATCTGTCTGCAGATAAGATATTGGTGCCTTCATTCCAAAATGTTACATAAAACATCTCGATGCAGACACTTGTGAATTAGCCTAAAAATGGCAATACAACATATTTAAATTGAAAGCACACTGTATTCCTAAAAGTATCCAAGCACTCTAAATGGCCAAACGTATCCAGGCATCCGCATCTAGAAATGCATGTGCTCACTACTACTGAGTTCCAAATTGTCTCTGGTAATGTCCATGCAAGAATTATTAGCAGAGGCTTGAGTCTTTTGTGGGAGTTCAACTGCGGACCACATTATCATCATGTACATCATGTGCAGTGCCAAGCATCAGCTGATGCCACCATTGGACCTTCGGGCAGTGGAACCAACTTTTCTATAATCATAAGTCATGTTTCACTGTCTGGCAATCTGGCAGACCAGTCGTGACCAGAGGCTGGGTGCAATCTACTTGTCTGAATGCTGGCTCTCAAACTGGCGGAGAAAGAATAATGGTCTTAAGTTGTATTTAATGGTTTGAGCTAGGGCCTCTGATTTCAGTGCAAGCAAACTTTAACACTACAGCATTCAATAAAATAATTCCACCTCTGATTACCCAATATTGGAGCACAAACTCACTAAGGTTTTTGTGGCCAAATGGAACAAATCTCAACAATGTTCTATAATCTAGTGGAAATGGCTTCTCCAAAAAAAGAAAATTATAGCAGCCAAGAGTGGACCAACTTCATATTAATATATTTAGTTATTAAATAAAGTGTTGGACAGACAGGTGTCCAGATACTTTATCAATAAAGTATACATGCTGACACATTATGTCAGTCTTGATTTGGTCAGGTATTTCATTACTGTTAAGGATCTACTGAAATTAAAGTTCATGTTATCTGTGTATCATGTTAGTTTTTAGTTAGGGACCACCGTATGGGGTTTACCTTGACATGGTATGGAGGCTTACCAATTTTATGATCATAACTTTGTCACTAAAAACCCCTGTTTTTGTAAATACATGCACCTGCATAAATACTGAATTACTTATGAGACAGGGGACCAGGGAATGTGCATTGATTAATTGGACAAATCAGTTGCATTTCCATTGTATTTAAACACATTTTTACTTGGAGTGCTCCCACAACACCCCATGTATTTTTTTTCTTTTTTACTCTTCAAAAAGCAGCAGCCCTAATTTTCTTTGCATAGGTTAGGTTGTATATGTCATAGATCTGTCCAGAAACCCATATTTAAAAACAATAGCCCTTTACAGCCCTTACACTCTTATCGTTCAAATAAGAATGTATTTGAAAACTAAGGGGGTTATTTACTAAAGTCTAAATTATTCTGGTTGGACTTTTGGGGGTATATTTATCAAAGGGTGAAATTAATAGTGAAGTTCCACCACTAGAGTGAAATGCTGCCACTCCCCATTCATTTCTATGGGATTTTTAAAGGCGTATTCATCAAAGGGTGAACTTTAGTCTGATGCAAAAAGTACTCCAACCCAGACCTGTTGAGAACACATACTGTAAAGGTCAATGGTAGATGTCCCATTAATAATTGGAAGATTTTCTGAGTTGCGCTGGGTTTCTGAAAAAATTGTAGCTTTGGAGTGCAAAATTTGAATGTGCATGATTAAGCACATGGGGATATTAAAAAGGAGACACAATTGAATTCATTATCTCCTGTATTTTACTTAATAATATGACACAATGTTCTGTTGAGGAACCACTATATACCATACAGTTTTGGCAAGTTGAACTTATTCAGTTTTCTCCTTGCAAAGACCTAATAGAGCCAACTGAAAGAGGTAAATCTGTGCAGAAGGCTACAGGGAATACAGAGAGAGAACAATTTTTTTGAAAACAACATTTGTTTTAAACACCTCGCAATAATGAATAATTCATTCAAAGTAATAATCAATAACTACACATTGCCTTTCAATATCACTGCTTCAAATCCCCATATTTGCACATTTTTTTAAAAGTCACATTCTGTACGAGAAAAGAAAACTATACCTCTCCAAAATCATTTCCAACTCTGTAATCAGTGTCAAAGAAATATAAATATTTTACTCCATTGACACAGGTAGAGATGAAGGTTAATAATGAATCCCAGGGCTGTCTAAAATGGTTTTTACATGAGCAAGAGCTGTGCTTATAGACTGTAATTAACACTCACAGGTGGTATGTAAAATAAATCCTCTTACTCCAGCAAATACAGCTGAAATTTGACATTATTTGACACTGGCTGTGTTCTGCTTGGTAATTCTTCTCTGGTAATGTAAACTGCAGTAAGTCATTTTGGAATAGAATTACCTTAAATCTGTAGTTAATGCAAGTAAAATAATAATACTCTGCTGGGGTAATGCTCTGCTTGTATTGCTGTTTTAAAGGACATGTAAAGCCTGCATCGTCCTACCATGTATGTAAGTTGGGCATATTTTCTCCACCCAAACCATATCAGTTGTACTGCATATACCACCTCCATTTGCCAGCACCATCACATTTTCCTAAAACAAATAGCAGCTTTCACCTAGTGGCCATTTTCCCTCTGACACATCATCAGTAACATTGAGACATGTATGATGTAAAGTTCATGCAATGCAGAATGCAGGTTTACACAGGCACAACATATTTTGAGAAAAGATTCTGCTTGGGTTGAGCACTGTAATGGTTAAACTGAGCTCAGGAGAGGTGGTTAGGAGAAAGAAATAGGATCAGACAGCTAGAGTTTCTATGGGAACCAGCAATGCTATCTCTTCACTGCTTGTTAGACTGGAGGGTGTGTTTAGTAATATGAGCTGAGAAGAACTGAGCATGCTCATGAGTCAACAGCCTAAGTAAATTCCTGAAGGAGGGGTCTGAGTGGGTTAGAGGAGGAGAAGGAATGCTAAGTGATTAAGGGGATGCTGCAGCCTTACTGTTAACCTTTTAAAAGTTATCTAATGATTGCAAAGAGGATGTTCACTGATTACATTACATTTTTGTCTTTTACATGTCCTTTAAGATAACAGGCAAATTGAACTGGCTCATTTATTTGCACTTGTTTTGCAGAACATTTTCCTATATTACTTATCAATTAAAAAGCATTCTGCAGCACCAAGAAGAGGGCAATAACTGGATTGAAAAGGTAGCATTTTAACAACCATAATGTTCTCAGGGAGACCATATTAGTCAACAACACCATTTATAACCAGCACAAGTGCCAGTGAGTTTCCAAGTATATCAAACGTATGTCAAGGGGGAATTTATTTGAACAATTCAGAGTCAGGTACTAAGTAAGTGATGAACATAATTCCCATGTACAGGTATGAGACCTTTTATCCAAATCCTGTTGAGGGATTTGGATCTTCATAATTAAATCTACTAGAAAATCATGTAAACATTAAATACACCCAGTAATTGGGTCTGCTTCCAATAAGGATTAATTATATCTTAGATTGGATCATTTACAAAGTACTGCTTTATTATTACAGAGAAAAGGGGAATCATTTTTAAACATTTGGATTGTTTATTAAAATGGAGTCGACCTTTACATAATTCTGAGCTTTCTGGATAACTGGTATCCAGATAATGGATCTCATATATATATATATATATATATATATATATATATATATATATATATCTAAGTTCAAAAAGTACCTGCACTTTAACCCTCTCAGTTCGTAGTGGGTGCCCGGTCAAATAGTATTATGTAGCTTTTCAAGATGGACCAGCACTCCAGTTTATTCAATCAAATGTGAATATTTATTTGAGTAGTTACTCTCGTGTCCAACGTTTCGGCCCACATCTTTGATAAAGGCCCAGATGTGGGCCGAAACGTTGGACACGAGAGTAACTACTCAAATAAATATTCACATTTGATTGAATAAACTGGAGTGCTGGTCCATCTTGAAAAGCTATATATATATCTATATATACACACACACACATACACACATACATAGATATATACACATATATATATATATATATATATATATATCAAACCAGCTTCCTCAAAGGACCATCCTCAGGGCCCAAAGATAAATATTGAAGAAGCAGTGAAACAGATGAGATACACAGAAACTATTGGATCTTTGTAATAAAAAAAAGACCCCATCCAGCTGTGCCAAGAAGCTTAATTAACAATGATCTATAAACCCATTGATGTGCCCATTTCAAAATAGGTGGTTAAATAGCTACAAACATGCTGTGAAATATGCTGTGTGTCGATGTTGAGAAAATCAATATTAAAGGCAATAATTAGAGTATGCAAATGTATTAGGTGGACATGTGCACATGTGGGGTAGTCTTGTAAGTGATAATGACTCTGTACCAACCAACCAGTAGAAATAATATATTTAGTATCACTAGGGTCTGTTTATTAAGAACAGGAAAAGGGCATTACTAAATCTTCAATGCATTTGTACTGCACACAATCACAAACGAAATCCTAAAAAGATTTATGCTATAAGAAGGAGCATTGTGTGTTTAACTTTAATTTAGTTGTAAGTCTTGCATTGCTAACAAAAGATTCAGCCCACAGAAGAAGCTGTCGCTCATATTTTACTTATATTTTGCAATAAAACCCCTAAGTTCATCTTGCTAGTCGAAGTTGCACATTAGCGATGATAGATGGATCTGAAGCAATTTAGCAAGGCAATACCACTTGGGAGGAAGAACTTCTGATTATATTGTAGCTCTGCTGCATGACAGAGTGTGATTGACATTTCTGCCTCCCAAGAGGTGAAAACTGGAGGCTTTAATGTACAACATCTGTGATGGACCAAGGTGGCAAAAATAATTAAGTTTCTCCTTTCCTGCAAATACTTCAGGTAGTTACAGTGTGTTACATCCATACATGAATAAATTCTATTTAGCTATTTTGCAAAAACAACCCTACTCAGCAATGGCTCTGCAAGTTTTCAGCTTATTGCACAGCATAAGAGATGACAAGTGGTGTTCCCGGCTTCGTCAGTATGTGCTTAATCAAACCTGCTTCTGATTTAGCTTCTTTTTATGCAGAAGAGCTCATTTGCATTTGCTAACTTGATAACATTTCTGAATGTAATGACTTGAGCTGATGCTTGATTGAATCTGCTCCGATGACCAAGAACTGGCTAATTGAATGATTTTACTACAAACTGCTTAATTGATTCTATCTTTTAGCCCAGTGGACTCGGTGTTGCAACCATTTTCCTACATGCTGGCTGAGCTATGGGGCTTGGCGGGAACAGCTGGGCTGCAGGGACTGCTCTGCTCCCAGGACGCTCCAAGTACATATGTAACTCATGCCTTTGGCAAGCCAAGCGTGAAATCTTGTAATACATTGCAATACCGAAATGAAAACATAGAATCAATTGGAACATCTGGCTTTTTCTGCACTGTACTTTTGTTAGGCGTGTTTCGTAGCCTATTATATCTGGCTAGCTAAGTGCCTGGAAAAACAAGGTAAATCCAAATATGGGAAAGGAGCCAGAACTGGATAGTAATGTTTGTGATGTTACATTTCCTTCAACACTTAACAAATCTATTGGTTTATGTAAAGTGGAATTAAAGTGATCCCCAGTGTAGTGGCTGACAGATTTTTCTTTAGCTCTTATGCATATCTGAGAACATGCTGAGTTATTAATAAGTGCTGACAAACCAGTAACATACCATAGGATTAATTAAGTCTCTGTCACGGCCGGCACCCAATACCAGAACAGGTGCCAAGTACCCTGGTCTCGGCTCAGCTTCACCAGTAGTGTGACCACCGTTGGGCTTCGGGAGGAGCCCTCAGCTTACTTGGGTGCCACCTGGACTTAACGAGGGGTACAAGGCGAGATGTTCTGGCTAGCAGAGGGGCACGGCAGGTAGATAGTCTTTTAGGCCGAAGGTCACGGTACAAATGGAGCAGGCAAGAGAATCGTCAGACAGGCAGGATCGAGGCAGACAGATATCAAGAATCGTCAGGCAGGCTAGGGTCAAACCGGGTAATCAAACAGATGGGGTCAGGCAGAAAGAGTAGTCGAGATGCAGGCAAAGGTCAGGATTCGGATATCAGAATAGTCAGGAACAGGCAGGGATCATAGCAGATACAAAATACACAAGAACAGACAGCACAAGGCTTCAGGAACCACCAGAATCAAGATTCTATCATGGGCACTGGCTGGGGGGCAGAATGGGCTTTATATACATTCGAAATTGGCGCCAAAACGAGCGTCAATACGCGCTGGCGCAATTACGCCAGCGCACTGTACCTTTAAGAGGCGCACAGGCGCGCCGCGCGTGCCCTAGAAGAATCAAGATGGTGCCGGACCAGGAGCGCAGCGGCGTGGCGGCCGTTCACACCGCCGCACACCAGGTAATTTTATTGCAGTCTCTGAGACACCAAATCTCCTTTGAAAGACAGAATAGGCCTGTAGGTAACTAGTCGTTGGAACCCTAAACCATATAGTTCCCCTCCCTGCCACTGTTGGAGCTTTAGCCTAAATAACTGCTCAAAAATCACTAGATACAGTATATGTTACAGCAAGGCGTACGACGATGGGGTATCCTCAAGTGGCCCAGTTATTGCACTCATAGGGTCGAGTAACTAAGAACAACATATTATTAGATATTTTCTCTGTCTAACCTAGCCCAACATTTAACTCAATCTGTAGATTATTAGTAGTTAAGTGGGGTAAGCTGAGTAGCTATTTTAGGAAATCAAAAAGGGGAAATATATAAATGTGATTAATTTTCTATTAAATAGACAAAAAGAAGGAGAGTATAGCAAATTAGATCATTAGCAGTTGACATATTACTCTGCCAGTACTGAGGCATACTCCATTTCAAATATTACATCCTGTCATAACAAATGGGGCTGTAAATAAACAATGCCGTTAATTAGTGTTGGCAAAATGTAACCAGCAAATTAAATTGTTTATTGCATGTGAACATATCCTCTACATGTAGTCTCTGTAAATAGTGACACTGGTCACCCCTGGGCTGTGCAATACATGTTATGGATAGTTCATTCAGTGCAGTCTGAGTAAAGCAAGGAAATAAATGGTTCTGTAGCTTTTAACACAAACAAAAGCCAATCCGCTCCTCCACCACTACAATCAAATCAACTAGCTCAACTCGTTTTTCTTTTCAGTCTGAAGTAATAGGAAGCACAGGTGCACCTCCATTTGCTACAGAACAAAGTGTTATTACAAATGTATAGCAAAGGGTCCAGCCAATGCTAATGCACGACATTATGTAAAGAACTGCAGCACTCTGTGACCATAAAAGTGCCATATGCACTGGCGTGTAACATGCAGAAATGTACATAAAAATCTACATTAAATGCTGCTTGAAGAAAATGAAATCCCCATCTCGGAGAACAGATCATAAAGCAGGGGCCTAACCATCGCCAAAAATAAATACAAATCTATACAGTGCAGAATAAAGGAAAAAAACAGATAAACTGCACTGTAGCACTAGTTTTTAAAAGCATTTTGTCATTGAAATTTCACCCGAGACATTTCCAATATTTCTAAAATTCCACACTGAGAAATACAAAAGATGTATTTAGTTCAGCAAACAGACTGTCAACATAATGAACTGCCTTGAGCTGTATTTAATGAATAAGTCTGAATCTGGAGTGCAACTGAGAATTTTGTTTCTACCCTTGTTTACAACTGTAAAATCATTGTTTGCTCTGTCAGCACAGCATGTCAGTATTGATCAGTCTGCAAAAGGAGTGATTTAATCATGGTCTTTGCATATAATACACACATTCATCATATTATATACAGTATACACATCAGCATTAGAATGGCAATGTCAAAACACAGCCGTTTTTATTGCTGGCACTGCTAAATAGAATTTGCCTCCATTATATATGGAACTTTTTTTTGGCCCAAAACAGTGTTTAAGCTACTCACAAGTGCACTATGATCCTATAATAGCCATAAATGCAGGTTTATTATACAATCATAGGTAGTACTCGTGCACATTGGCATAAAGTTATATGGGTTGCAGCAATAATCATTCACAGAGCAGAACATACTGACACCACTAAGGAGGCACACTCAACAGGTTTTCAGTTTACCCTACTGAGAAACCCTTCAATAATCTGTATCGCTTCCAGTGGAAACCTCACAGAGACACTTTTAGTCCCCATTCAAACTGCAGTCCCTTCACAAAGTATCACTTGAGAGAGCTACCTCCAGCCTATAAATCCTATGTTGGAGCTTAATGCTGCTCTTTGTAGCTGGTCTGCTACTTACCCTCCTAGAGGCTACTAACACAGGTGCTATACCTATTCCTGTCTAAAAACCTTGTTTACTGGATTCCTGTTCCCCAACATTGGGGACCCATTGGGGCTCAAACACCAAGGGCCCTCCTTGCAACCAACAGGGCCCTCCTCCACCACATCCTGCCCACAGTGTGTCCCAACTTCATCCTTGGGCAGTCAACTGGGGAGTGGTCTGGATCATCAGGAACCATGTGGGTTGTGCCCACCAGGTTTTTTCTCGGTGTGCAACTGGCCCAGTCCAAGGCTGATGGTACACATTTGTATAAACACCACATTACTGGGGCCTGTGTAAGGCTCTCCAGCAGCATCCATCCCACCACCATCCATCCCCACCTAACTGCTGCAACCATTAACAACACACACACAAAGAAATAAACACTTTTTCTAGAGAAGTCAATATCCACAGTTGGTGTCTATAAAACAAAGTATAACCATTTAGTAAATAGAATATTAATAAAAAATAATTAAATGAATTTCAATTTCATACCAATTTAAGGTAAAGTGCAATCGGTATAATGTCTTTGTAAGGAATGGAGTGCAATATGCCATAGAGCATTTTGCCCAGGTGCTTCTGTCATTCCGAAAGCTACATGGAATGACAGGAAACAAACACTTGATGGAAACCTTATTGAATTGGTGATTACCTTTAAAAAAAACTAACCATTTATGTCACCTGTCAGTACATGTTGTACTATTGCTTTCAAAATGTAGTTAGCAGATATGTCAGGCAGAAACCCAAGTGTGTGTTTCTATATTTATATTCTCCCTGGGGTCTGTAATTGTTTGCTCAATTTGGTAATTGTAAAGTGCTCCATGTTCCAGTGGGAAAATTGTGCTATATGTACACAGCTATTATTATTATTATTATACTCTTTACTGGAGTCTTTCTTCCACTACTGGGTCCAGAATGCTATCAGAGAGTCCATTCCACCTGCTTGCATCATTATGGAGTAGCCCTACTGGGTATTCATTGCACAATAGTCAACCTGTCCAGCCTCGGTGGCATATCTTTCATAAATAGGCTTTACAGCACTTCATAGGTAATGATAAGCATGTCAGTATCCACACACCCAACACTTTCCATAATGATGCAGTCAGTTTCATGGAATGGAACAATATTTCCTCTCATTTCCTCCCAGAAGTGTATTGAATTGAACATAAAGGGAATTCTTGAGAAGATGTCCGAAGCGTATTCTCCACTTCCCTTATAAAACATAAACTAATGTTTTGCCTTTTATGATTTATAAATGAATGCATGGCAACCAGACAAAATAACTGAATATTTAAATACATTACTGAGTAGTTATTATGCAGCGGTCTTTTCTTGGGATAGCATTTTGTGTCATGGGATAACAGGCTTCAAATCCGTTCTGCATTTAAATGCTTTATTTAATGCTTTTCTGTATCTGCTTTCAAAAGCCCCTTTTTTCTGCCTTTATTGTGCTCAATTCAATATGTATCTCAGTGAGGTGCCAATACTCTGCCATCACATCTAATTACAAAGAAAATGTTCTTTGAAAAAATATGGCATCTTTTCCAAGCATTTTTCAAACATCATGCCAAGCAATGGATGCACAAATATACTCAGGTCCCGGTTACTAGCAGTTTGACTACATTCCATGTGTCCTATAGCTTATGAGAGGGAGTTCTGTGATACCTTGTTCTTAAATAGAAAGTATGCCAGAACTACATATGGCTATAGAGCTCTTTCACTTACCCTGACGCAGTAGGCAAATCACCATGTTTTTTCCCCACTACACAGCATTTTTTTCCCCATCAAACACAATCTGTGTAGTAAATATGACTGCCTCCTGTGAGTTGAGTCCAGCACAACAGCATCCAATTCATCAATATGTCCACAACTGTATGTACACTTTTTTGCAAATGGCCAACAGTTGCTCTGAATATTTTCATAGACTGACTTGCTTCATTTCTTGTGTTTGCTCACGTCGGTTTCAATGTTTGATGCACAAATGATGTCCGGTACTTTAGGTGCAAGTCTAATGTGTCTGAGCAGAGAGAACCCTAGAACTAGGGAGGTGACAGTAGCTCCAGGGTCCACATAGTGCCCCTGCAGCTATAGACACAGCTATGCTCAATTTGGAAAGGAAGGTAGGGTGACATTTTTGGAGCTTAGTACATTTATTCAGAAGTGTGCAGAGCCCATTTGGATGCAAATATCTTTAATAAAAGTGGTTTTAGACGTAACTCACTGCAGAAAAAAATAATGCTAATTGCCCATTGCTGGCTGATACTGGAGGACCAAATGTTGGACATCCTGATACTAAGATACTTAAAATATCAATAAAGTGTTACTTTGTATAATCATAAGCAACTTGTGCATTCACTACTTATATATTAAAGGAAACTGAACCCCCAATCAGTCCAGAGCAGAAGCCCACTATGCTCTGTCTTGCAAGCATTCTAGTGTATAAAAATGTTAGTAATTTAGGTTGAAAACAAGGAATAAGTAAGTGAATTTAAACCCTTTGTAACACTGTTCACTCTATACAAATTGGTCCAGAGGGATGTGAACAGAACCAGAAAGTAGGACAGCGACCATTTCAACTTTAAAGTATTCCTTACTGGTACAAAAAAATACATTTATTTTACTAGAAAGACGTTCAAAATTTTCTTGGTAGGGAATTCCATAACTTGCCATAAAGAAACTCTTTCTATTCTAATGGCTTGCCCTATAAAACATTAATCCTTCATATGCTTTAGTTCAAGCTCAGTGGCACCTTCACCTGCTCTTTTAAGTGAAAAAAAAGTAAATTTATAGATATAATTATAGATATACATTCTTTTTTTAATGTGATGCCTAAAATGTCTGTTCATTGTCTGGCTTGTCACAGTCTGCACTCTAGGTTGTATAAATTTACATAGATGGAGTGAGAATGAAAAAGGTAAAACCTCCGTGTTTTCCTAAAAAAACCTTTCAGTAATATTGTGTTGCAGTACTCTGCTAACTCTGGCAGAATCATTTCTGTAATATAAAACTCAAGGAGCATAGAGATAATCATGTTAGCACAGCTAAAGATTTAGGCATCTGCTCATTAGTTTTCCAATTTAGTGCATTATTTTGAGCCTAAAAGTGTTAAAAGCTGCATTTTTTGTCTGTGCGATGCAAGACCAGCTTCCGAACAAAATTACAAATCCATAACAGATTCAGCAATGAAAGTAACAACCCTTCATGGTGCAAGTGCCTCTAATGTTGTTACACCCTGCTGTGCAGCATTTTCTTGAGATTCAGCTCTATATTTTCCAGTCAGAATATTCTCTGGGATTTATTCCTGAGAAATATACTGTTTGTCAGAATTCCATTTGTGTGCCAAAATATAAAATTAACTTTGCACATTAGTTATTTTTGCTGCATTGGCTGGTTTCAAATTCAAGATGACACTACATATGTAAATTAGGTCTGGTTCTCAAAATTTAATTTCCTGACTAAAAAGAAATTTTTTGTCACATGCAAAAACTCAGTATAATCAGTACTAATAAAAAGGTGTATGCTTTTCTGATTTGAGATGAAGTTTGATTTTACTTACTGAGATGCCAAGCCTATTAATAGATACGGTATGTGCTTTTGTCCAGGGTTATTTAAAAAATAAATCATATAGGTGAAAGGTTTAGAAAACTATACATTTTAGCAGATTTTGAAAAATCCTAATTTTTTTTAAAACTATTTTTCCCTGTGGGAATTTTTATTACATTAGACAAAAGTTCTCTGGCTCTTTGTTTTACCCCGGGATATATTTTTTTATATGTTTTTCTCATGTTTGTGTGGGTTTCTTTGTGGTGGTGTTGCTGTTTCTTCCCATATCCAAAACATACAGGTAAGCAACCTTCTAATGAAACTGAGCCTAATGTGGTTTTCACAAACAAAGGCAAATAAAAATGTAAGTAGGGTTGTACTGGTCTACAAGAAAGGGTAACCCCAAGCCTAGTACAATTCCCATCAGCCCATCCTGTGTGGCCTATAAAAAAAACATTCATTGGCACTATGTACAGCTAATTGTTGTGAGAGTCAGCTTGGAGTGCCAGGTTTTCTGGGGACCCTAGAAGACCATGTTCAACATAAAGGGACCTATTTATTAATCCTCAAATTTGTCTGGTCAAGTTTTACAGGGGTAAAATTTACCCAAAGCTGCTAAAAATCCAAAAATAATTGGGGGTGGTGCTTTGATCTTTTTTGCCTTGATGATATTCAATGGTTTCTGGCTGTTCGATAATCTGAAAAATATTTGTTTTTTATTCGATAATCCAAATAATTTGAGTTTCGCAGGCGACAGTTTCAAAAAAGTCTCATGACTTTTCCAGGACCGACTTTGTTTCGATCAGATTTTTTGATAAATTAAGGCAATTCGTGATTGTGATTGGGTTGAATTTATTTTTGTTAACAAACTATAAAAAATATTTGAGTTTTAGTAAACAGGCGCCTAACTGTAGGGCACGGTGCAATGCACATGATTAAATAATCTGTAAATTGTAATGCGTGCATTAATTTGTCAGCATTAAATAAATTAAGTTCTATACCTGTAAACTATTAGTCTTTCTCCTATTACATAGGCTACATACAGTACTGACTCAATAATCTGTGCTATTTCTGTAGGCACTGTAATTTGGCTCTCCAGGACAAAATACTGGCTGCTTTAATTGATCTGAGTTTATAAAAGCCCTTAAACACTTTAATTAACGCAGCTGCAAAACTCTATTTCGATAACTTTAAAAGAATGAGGCAAATGCTTTTGAAAGATCTCATTCACTCTGGTTTTTATTAGCAATTTGTAAAGCAGCAGTCTGACACAATGGCCTTGGTTCCTCCATGTTCAGCTGTGGTGATCACTGCTTGATATCAAATTCTGCTTTGCAGATGAAGTCAATGTAAAGAGGGCCTTTTTTATTGTTATGAAGTTAAGACTGAAACCAAAGAACAGTGAGAGAACTTGGCTTTTTCCTTCCAAAACAAATGAAAGAGATGTTTGACAACTTTATTCGTAGAATCTTCTTTGTATTGTTTGGCTGATACAAGAACTGGGTCAATGGGGAGTTCTGATTTTTTTTTCTAAAATGTATGCCAGCAGGTATTTTTATCCTAACTGAATCATAACCCACTAAGCATTTCATGTAATTCCACCACTTGTGATAAAATATTGCATATAGAAGTAGATAATTAATCTTTTTCTGTCCTGGAAATTTGCTTAATGAGGTGTCTGCACAATCTAGGAGAACATTATAGAATCCGCCTGAGAAGAAAATATGTTGCTTTGTTTATTTTACTTAACACTGGAAGTTGCATTTATTCCACTGATAAAACAAAATCTTGGGAAGATACATAGTTTGAAGTTAATAAAAAAAAAATAAAAAGGATAAATGTTTTAACATAACAATATAACGGGGGAACAAATCTTGCAAACGAGAGCCGACTCCTGCTAAACAGATATTGCTTCAATGAGTTCCCTGAGGCATACTAAGAAAGGAAGCTTGCGCATCTATATTGCAAAGTATTAGGGATGTTTACAAATCAACAGATAGCTTTTAATATTCAAAATTCGCTCTGCTGGTGGAAGCTAATTATTGATTAGTCACTGTAGGTTGTCCACACTTTGGCAACATTGCTTTACGATCTTCAACTGCAGCAAAATACATAAAGGTATGGAAGCTGTTTTATCTAGAAATCCATTATCCAGAAAGTGTCAAATTACTGAACACCTATCTTCCATAGAATCCATTTTAAACAAATAATTTACATTTTTAAATACAATTCCCTTTTTCTCTGTTATAATAGAACAGTACTGTGTACCTGATCCCAACTAAGATATAATAAATTCTTATTGGAGGCAGCAATCTTATTGAGTTTATTTAATAAGTTTTTTAGTAAATTTAGGGTATGGAGATCCTTATCTGGAAAAGCCCATGTACCAAACATTCTGGATAACAGGTCCCACATCTGTATTGGTATATTTATGAGTAGTTTAAATCAAGTGTGTTTTTATGGTTTATCTTGACATATAACCTTATGAGCAAGAACATGTCATCCTAGTAGCTCACATCAAGTTCTATTTTAAAGCCTGCGCAATAGGGATTTTCAGTCTCATCTTGATTCAATGATATCTCCAACAGCTCCAATCTCTCTGTGGGTTTTCAAATAACATTTCAGTCTTGGGCATCTAATCAGATGGACATGGTACATTCACTGTGATCTGTGCAATGTATTTTAGCTGGTTAGCTAAAACAAAAGCTACTATATCACCGAGTATGCATGCCAAGTTTAACAGCTTTATATTCATATATATAAGGATATATATATATATATATATATATATATATATATATATATATATATATATATACACATAAATATATATATAGAGAGAGAGAGAACACTGCCTATCTATCAGATTAGCAGCAAAGATATAAGAGATTTTACTCATTGTATACTGTATACTAAGGAGCAGAATTTGTCCCTTTTCGCCAAAAAATTTGCGAATTTCCTGCAAAATTCGCGAAACAGCAAAACATTTGCGAAACGCATTGAAGTCAATGGACGCCAATTTTGATGTGCGATAATTGTAATATGTACCTATTTTGGCTATATTCATTAAAGTCAATGGGTGTCCGAATAATTTTGACATGCAACAATGTTTATGCGCATGACTATTCTGATGCACTAAATTTTTTTGCCAGTGAATTTTTGCGACAGTTTCACAAATTTATTCAGCAGCAGCGAAACACGGAAATTCAGCACAAATTCGCACCTGCCAAATTTATTCATCCATCACTACTAAGGAGAAATTTGCTGTAGAGAGGAAAAGCTCTTCCAAGTTTGCAGACGCTTAAGCACTACCTTGAAAGTAAGCTTCACAGCCAGGATACCCATTTTCTAACTATATTAATAGCACAGAGCAATCTATTATGTATGATTTTCTGCTGTTCTTCAACGGAAAAGAAGCATCACTGAAAAAATGACAGTGTGTGTGTGTGTGTGTGGTTTAATCTCCATTGCAAATTGTGAATGATTTACACATGTGAAATTGAGCTCTCAGATAAAAATGATGTCACTGACACATTGATTAGCTTTGTTGAAAAGCAGGAGTTGGGTCAATGAGGCAATATCCTAGTAGCATAAAGAGACGGCACCAATTTAATGAAAGGTACTCTGCCAAAATGGAGAAAATTGCATTACTTTTATATAGTTTTGTTTAATAAGAAAGGTCAGTGTTTTCTGCAATATATTTAACGGCAGTTATTTGGAAAGTATTAATGTCTACGTCATTAGAAGAGATGCTTGATTATGTCTATCTTTTATTAGATTTCAAGGGTAATACTATGAAGTCAATGGAAATTTATGGTTTCTGGTGATGCAAGTCAAGCCTGGTGCAAGTCTTGAATGAGGATATACAACATACAAAGCCAATAATTATTATTACTATCAACAGGTATTTATAAAGCACAACTATATTCCACAGCCCTGTACAGTAAATGGGTGTATACATGGAAGATACAGATTTACATACAAAAACAACAATTAACAAATATAAGAGGTAAAGAGGACCTTGCCAAAACAAGCTTACAATTTTAAAAAAAAAATTAACACCTCCTCTATATATTTTCTTGTTTGGGTCTATATAAGACCTTATAAAACCTATGCAGAATTTGATGGTGCTTTACAAAGAAACCTGAATTTCAGTGTTTTAATTATCTATAGCACTGCCCTCTGCTTGCTGAAACACTTAGGGGCAGATTTATCAATGGTAGAATTCCGAATTCATGGGAGTTGTCAGGAAGGCAGCAAACAACTCCAAATTGATCCAGGACATCTCCTATTGACTAAAACAGCAATCCGGGAGGTTTTAGGTGGCAAATAGTTGTATTCGACTATTTGGCCAGCGTATGATAAATCTCAAAAATCAAATTCAAAATTTTTTAAAAACTCAAAGAGAATTTTAACAATTCCTTAGTCGAATTTGACCATAATAAAACTGAAAAATTCAAAATTCCAATTTGAAATTCAAATTCCAATTTGAAATTCAAATTCCAATTTGAAATTCAAATTCCAATTTGAATTCGAAATTCCAATTTTCACTTTGACCTTTGATAAATCTGTCCATTAATAATAAATGAGATTAGCTGTTTTATCACAAATTTGTAATGTTGCAAAAAGTTGCAATTTGCTTCATTCATTGAGGATCATAGGGTCTACTAGCAGAGATCATTAGATTACTTTCACGCTTTACTTGCAGAAAAACATAGACAAGCTCTTAGCCTAATGACAAATACAGGGAATCCAAATTAGAATACAACATTTTTCAAAAAGAGAATTAAATTAATGTCAGAATGGACTGTCCGTGGAAATCAATTGGGGCCACCACGGTGTGAACTATAGTGAATATGGCCACGGATGTAGACTTATAAAAAAAGATAATCAAGTCATTGCTACAGAGCTCTACAGGAAGTCAATTACTATAGGTAAATGTCACAGCCATGTTTGCTAGAGGACACAATCAGGTTACTGTCATAGCTCTTCGCAGAAAAACAATCAGGCAAGAGTCAAAGCCTGAAATAGGCATCCTGATCATTGCCACAGCTCTATAATTCAACTAATCCAACTGCACAAAAAGTGGGATATAGACAGCTGGTCTTGCTTTTCTAAATGAAAAATCCTTTCTTTGGAATTTTAGAGTTGAATTTAGAGGCTTTGAAATTTGTATCTTGTAGATAAGGTTAGAGCCAGGTAAACAATAAAGCAGATGTAGAATTGCATTGTTCTCATCCTCCATTTCCATTTGGAAATGTTCATATGCTGCGAAATCTGTGTGTTCCTTTTTCAAATTAGAGATGCTAATGTCTATTCAATGGCACATCTTCAAGCTGTATTCTAACTTGAGACATTTGTACTTGGAATGCAGTATGTTCAACCATACAGTCCAATCTTTACGACCCCCTCCCAAATATGAAATACAAGTTGCGTCACATGTATAACAACATTATGTGGGATCATTAAAAGTAGCATCAAGCACTAAGCTCAGTAATTGGTGCATGCCCTGAAAATGCACTGAAAAGCTTCCCTCTACTTGAGCCCTGTACTGAACGATTGTCTTAAATAGGATCAGTAAAGCCCACTTTGCTACTTATGCCCCTGGTTGCTTACTCTTGCACCTACTCAGGAGGGTACAAGCAAGCCTAATGTACTTTGTGAACTTTGCTCCTTGCCACAGCATTGTAAATGAACCCTTGGATGCCATTCGTTTTTGGGATGTGGTCACAGCCTTTGTTTAGACCTCATCCGACCTGCAATTGCCCTTTCCAAAATTAGAGGCGCTAATCACCATGGAATTGAAGGTGAAGAAAAGCAGTAAAGGAGTAAAATTATCTTATACTGAGACCTACTACCCACCAAGAATCACCCATACTGACATCCACAAGTCCTTCCTATAACCTGCAAAATATTCATTATTTATGCAGAACTCTAAAGCAGGAAATGTAGAGTGATTATTTTCTTGTATGATTTGAGAGTTTATAAAGATATGAGAATATTCTGTAATTAACACTTATGTCAAACTTCATTATTGCCACATGGTTCTGGACTGCACATGTAATTAAAGCGAAATTATATAAACCAATTATAAACAATGATGTAAAATCATTATTTTACCAACTTATATACACACAACTGGATGTCAGTTATAGTGTTGTGCACAGCCCGATTCTCTTCCTTTGAAACTGGACTTTTGTATTTTCAACCATAAATCCACCATCCCTCTTGAAGTTCTAACAAACAGCTCACAATGAGAGAGATGGCCAGACAATGGTTACATTTGGAAAAGACATCGCCCCTTGACAATAAAAAAAAAAAAATCCATTGCATTTCTGAGTTTTGATATCTTTTTGAACTGTTACTGGAACAACATTCAATTTTATGGATTGTGTTTTTTTTGTATTGAAACGATGAAAAGATGCTATGTCAGACTACAAGTATGGAACAGTTGTCGCAGACAATGAAAAGGGATGCAATGCTCCTCTTTATCAAATTAAATTGGCATTCACCCCATAGATGCAAATATAATTCTTGCAGCTAAACAATTAAGTGGATTGAGAGAAAATGATTACATTGGTGGAGCAAAAGACTTGTAGGCCTTGAGCCATTTCAATTGAAATACAAATGGCATCATCTCTTGGCAGCTATTGAATAATATCCATCATAAAGTTACTAGGCCAGTGATCCCCAATCAGTGGATCACAAATAACATGTTGCTCACTAACCCCTTGGATGTTGCTCTCAGTGACCATAAATCAGGTGGTTATTTTTGAATCCTTGGCTTGGAGGCAACTTTTGGTTGCATAAATACCAGGTAGAGGCTACCAAAACACCCATCACAGCCCTTATTTGGCATCCCAAAAGACTTTTCATGCTTGTGCTGCTCCCCAGCTGTTTTTTTATTTGAATGTGGCTCGCAGGTCTGAACCACAGCAATACTTCACCAATGATCTTATTAATAATTCAAGGTTACACAAATCCAGTGGTCCTGTTGGTTCCTTTAGTGACCTTAGGAGCAGGTCCCTGGGCCTCCCTCCAGTAGTGAAATAACATATGTTTATTTTTTATTGTTCCCAAGGAGCCATTGCCTCGGTACTCTAGCCCTCTTGTGTATAAACAAACACACTCACTACCCTGGCACCCATTACTCTGCTTCCCGGTGTATTAGTGAAGACTAATTGCAGATTGTATTTGAATAATAATGTCCATACCAAAATGTGATATTGATTTGAGCTACCACTTGAACTATGGTTGCTCAACTAATAGAGATTTTTTTTTTTTAATTCTATTGCAGCACAATGAACCCTTTCCCCATATAGTTGATGCCATAACCTCCATTGCTCCATTGCACCTCCAAATAGGCTATTTCTGAATTAAAGGCATGGAACAGAATAAAGTAGTAAAGAAAGACTGAGCCTCAGATATAATCATCAACTTGCCGTATGCAGAATAGTGATGGGTAAATCTGACCTGTTTCACTTGACGAAAAGTTTGCGGGTCGGGCGGGTTCGGGCCGACTTCGCTGCTCCTGCAATAGAGAAAAGAGTCTCGCCCACAAACAAACTGCAAACTCACCTCATCTATTAAAGCCTCCAGTACATCATATAAACATATCAGGTAGATTCTCTTTGTTGGATGCAACTGAATTATTGATTTAGCATAGAACTTAGCTTTAATGTACCAACTCCCTATTACAGTACCTCTGGAAGTGCTTTCCTGACCCTGCACAAGTGCTGTTGCCTGGAGCAGCCGATCAGGTGTTTGCTTTCATTTACCAGCTTGTAGTAGACCTAAATGATCTGCTAATTGGTTGGAAAGTGCAACTGTGCAATATGATGGCGCTGTATAAATACAAAGTTTATGTAATAAATAAATGTGTCTATGGAGGCTGTTTTTAAGAATGAGAAGGTTTTGTAGTTCAGAACACGTGACTTTTTTTATCATAACAAGCTTTTGGTTGATTAAGTCCAATTCTTTATAACAAACATTCAAAGGGTTACAGTCCCATTTGAATTTAATTTCCTTTTAACACTGAGATTTTACACCAATAATTTTTCTCATTTGCACTGCTTACAAAAGCTGCTACAGAACATAGTTACATAGTTACATAGTTAAATCGGGTTGAAAAAAGACAAAGTCCATCAAGTTCAACCCCTCCAAATGAAAACCCAGCATCCATACACACACCCCTCCCTACTTTCACATAAATAATATATACACATATCTATACTAAAAATAGAGTTTAGTATCACAATAGCCTTTGATATTATGTCTGTCCAAGAAATCATCCAAGCCACTCAAAAGCATTATCAGAATCAGCCATCACAACCTCACCCGGCAGAACAGTATATGAACAGTATATTCATAGCTGTTAGTGGCCATTTAAAGTCATTAAAAGTCATTAAATGTAATTACTGCAAATAATCCATTACAGCTACAACACACAAATGGATACTTTGTTATATCCAGAGACCAATCCCACGCATCCAGTAAAATGGAGCAGGTTACAGAAAGGTCTAGTATAGTTTGAAACATGACATGAGGCACCTTTGGTTTGCATTGCAATATTTATAATGTACTTTTTTCAGATGGAGAGAGGATGAAAAACCATAACCTCATTGCTGTCAAAGATCAAACCAATCATATCAATTTTGCTTTCAAAAAAGATATTTGCTTCTTCTTGTAGCATTTTGATATAATTGAACAGCATTTGTTTTCAAAGATCCCTTGCTGAACTCAATTCAACTTACAGAAAAGGTTTAAAAAATAAATTGACTGCTTTAGCCATAAAAGACATTTGCCAGTCAAAGAGTGTTAAATCACATGCAATTCAAGAGATTTTTTTGAGTTTCTACTGGACATCATTCCTGCCAGTGATGCAGTGACCAACACAGATAGCGATTCCCCAGTAATATTTTCATGTGAATGTGTGTTGGATTGGCCCCATACCACTTTGCATGCTCAAACTATGTGTGAATAGACTGACCAATGTCCAATGACCAATGTCAATACTTTTTAAGTCTCATCTACTGTACAACCACAGTGCATGGTGATGGGTGCAATAGTTAGATGCTAATTGCCATGCATTTTTATATCATTGTCATCATGTGTGCTCTGCAATTGTTTGTGATGCACCAAAGTGCTCATTAATTATCTTTCATATTTTTATGAATTGTGTGCAAGTTGTGGCTAACACTGTCAGAGTAGTGATGGTATCGCTTCCAGCAAGCATTGCATGCTGCATTAATAAAAGTATTAGAGCATGATTTGCTTGGTGCGAGTAAGTTATATTGACACAAACTGTTAGTGGAACCTTGGAACTACTGCCACATCTAGGACAACGTTAAATCCAGAGTTTGCTAAGGTCAATGTGTGGACTTAAAGGAACAGTTCAGTGTGAAAATAAAAACTGGGTAAATAGATAGGCTGTGCAAAATAGCCAAAAATGTAATATATAAAGGCTGGAGTGAACAGATGTCTAATAAAACAGCCAGAATCCAACTTCCTGCTTTTCAGCTCTATAACTCTGAGTTAGTCAGTGACTTGAAGGGGGGCCACATGGTACATTTCTGGTCAGTGAGTTTGTAATTGATCCTCAGCATTCAGCTCAGATTCAAAAGCAACAGATATGACCCATGTGCCCCCCCTCAAGTCTCTGATTGGTTACTGCCTGGTAACCAGGGTAACCAGTCAGTGTAAACCAAGAGAGCTGAAAAGCAGGAAGTAGTGTTCTGACTGACATATTATACATCAAATCACTCCAGCCTTTATACATTACATTTTTGGCTAAGTAACTATATTAGAAACATGTTTTATTTTGCACAGCCTATCTGTTTACACAGTTTTTATTTTTACACTGAACAATTCATTTAAGCACATAAGTGGACACACATAAGTGCAATGGAATCAATGGGCACACTCAATTTTATGTTTGTAAATTGGCCCTGCTGTCTACTGATACTGAATATTGTATTAACATGCCACAAATGCATAGTTCGAAACAAGCATAAAAATAGATGATCCAACTCAAAAGCTCAATAAACTTTGTGTATGGCACATTGACATCAGGTACTTGCATCCATACAACCTAACAACTTCCCTTAACACCTATGTACCTGCCCAGATGATGAATAATAACCATGTGCAAGCATTAATGCAAGGAAACCCTGTAATTACCACTGGCCTGGAGCAAGTTGGGACAATACCAACAACTGACTTCTGCCAAGCGAATCTTCCTCTAATGACAATATTAATGCTGCTTGGCAGAGGTGAAACTATTCTAAAGAGTAGAAATGAGATTCATCACGGCTTGCGGGTAATTTGCCAAATTAGTATTTGCATCCATATTAGTGAATTCTGTACAAATTGCAACAGTTGCAATGGCATATGTTTGCAATTATGCTGGAAGTGATGCGATTGCTACTCTGACTATGTTAGCCACAACTTGCACATAATTCACAAAAATGTGTGCCATACTGTATGTGTGGGTGCATTAATAAGGCCTCTTGTCTTACATTAAGGAAGATTCACAAGGGATCATTTATGCACAAGTGCAAGAGCACTAATGGGCACAAGAAGTAAGGCTGCACTGGTGTTGACATTGTTAGGATACATGAATGTGAGTACCTTTTGCGTATATTGACAAAATACACAAAGGGTACTCGCGCCCATGAATCCTAACAATGTCAAAACCAATGTAGCTTTACCTCTTCTAAGCCTGTAGCCTGTAGCCTTTAGCTATTTACACAAAGCCCCATGCTGTGGGCAAAGTGCAAAAAATGTCCAATTGCAATGTTTTTATTGCACATTTCATACTGTGTGGAGAATTATAAATGATTCGTTATCCTGTTTAGAAAATGTCCCATTGATCATCCAAATAGTGACTGTTGCTACTGTCTCTTTCCTGTCAATAAGGTTAAGCAAATGATCCAGATTCTATATTGTGCAATTCAGTTATAACAATGAATGGGTTGATCTAGTGATTTTACTTGCACCTGCTTTATTGAACTTTGGAGAATGTGTTTCAGAATAACATACATGCAGGGGCCCATTTACTTAGTTCGAGTGAAGGAATAGAGGAAAAAAAAGTTCGAATTTCGAATGGTCGAATATGGCTACTTCGACCATCGAATGGGCTATTTCGACTACGAACTTCGACTTCGAATCTAACGATTCGAACTAAAAATCGTTCGACTATTCGACCATTCTATAGTCGAAATACTGTCTCTTTAAAAAATTCTTCGACCCCCTATTTCGCCACCTAAAACCTACCGAGGCCAATGTCCCCATAGGCTTCCTAACAATTTCCTGATCGAAGGAATATCCTTCGATCGATGGATTAAAATCCTTCGGAACGTTCGATTCGAGGAATTTAATAGTTTGATACTAGGAATAGCGGCAAATCCTTCGACTTCGATATTCGAAGGATTTTACTTCGATGGTCGAATATCGATGTTTAAATAACCCTCGATATTGAGGTTTAATTAACCCTCGATATTCGACCCTAGGTAAATGTGCCCCGCAGTGTCTATATAATATATAGCAGAGAGAGAGAGAGAGATCTGTGTGCTAACCTGCAAAATATTATTTGCAGACTGGTGTATGGGTGCATCTCTGCTTGGCTCAGAGCTACAGCAATAAGGACATAATGCTGGGCACTGCAGTAAACATAATTACAAAGTTCTAAGATAACATTTATCCACAAAATTCTCATAAAGCATAGTGCACTTCTAAAAACTAAAAGTTTGGCTGAAATATTGATAGAATTATTACAGCAGTTTCAACTAATGGGCCATCTTTTACTTTACTATTACTTACTTTGCAAAACCTACTTCAGCTAATTTATTTTACTGTAAAACAAACTAAAGTGATAGAAGTTGTTTTTTAATTTTATGCATAATAAAACCGGATTATTGAGCATCTAATCGTAAACCTCAAATCTTGTGTTAAGATGAATTAAACCATATTAGCCCTGTTAAGCTGAAAGACAGAAACATTTCATTTTATAGCAGAAGCAAACTACTTGGCCAACATGTTTGTATGACTGTAAATCACCCAATAAGCAAATGGCTATGGTTTATATGAAAAAAAGTCAGCATTCCACAAAGGTTTCAGAACCCTTCCAAGTATGTAGACTGTGCTTAGGTACTAAGCTAACCCTTAGGGTTTTTATCTTTAAAATAAAGCCCAGTTCCCCTTATATATCTGTGCACCCATTCCATAAAGGCAGTGACATGCAGGGTGCTTTGTGCGCTCCCATGGATGACAAAGAGCCTGACAATCCTGCCTGTCCATATTCACAGGAATCGCCACATATAAAAATGCAGAAGCATGCAAAACTTGCATGATTACCCATGATTGCCACATGTAAAGTGTTTTAGAGGAAATTTCCCATGGATGACAAGTACCTATCTGGTTTGCATTTGCAGTTTTGCACCTTGCTCTTTATATATCCCATGTATGTTTGAATTAAACTGTCTATTATTTGATTTGCCTTTCCCACTGCTGCTTGCTTACTTTTAACCCATTGATTATGGGTTAAATATTATGGTAAAATTATGGTAAATAACCATCCAAACTGTTGTCAGCTTTGTAATTTCTGTTTGTTCATTCTGATAACATATTGAGCAGGATTGAAATAAGGCATTATTATATAAAGTACATGCTTTGCTTGATACACTTATCATGTTCCAGGGGAAGAAAATAAAAATACTCCACCTCCCCCAGCAAATCCACTGCCTAAAAAAACGTTTAATTTGTTTTCTTCCAACTCATTTTAAATCCAATCACTCTAATATTGTGTTTACTCTTGCTGTAAATTTGTTCTTGTTGTTAATGGCAAAGGATCCTTTTGCTGAGCTTCAAAGGACGTTCCCTACATCACTGTGGAAACATCACGTTAATTTGACAGGTTAAAGAACTTGACTACCTTAGTTCATTCTGAAAATATCTCTGCACTGCAAACACATTCAGTTTAACAAACCTTTCTTAAAGGTTCCTATTGAAGTTTTTCCCATCTTCATTACATATTGTCTTGTTCATAAACAAAATGTCCAGAAATGAGTCCTGTTAAGAAAATGTGACCATTTGACTTTATAGTTGAACGACAAATACTTCATTATTAGACAAATTATTTTTAAGCCTTGCCTTAAAATATTTTAGAGATATTTTAAGCCAACCCAATATTCTTATTGAATGTACTAACACGTGCCAAATGAGTGGTCTGGTTTGACTAACCTGGTCAATTAAGCCAATGGATCACTTACAAAGTGCAGAAAAATCATATTCCTGGTTGACCAGGGAGGACAATCAGCAAAGTTTTTCTGCTTTAATCAGTCAATGTTAGTGATTGTAAACTTTGCTTTCAAGAGCATTTGCATATCATTAAATTAATTTTAAAGAATACAGGATTACTGTAGTAGCAATCAGCAAGGTGAGCATATAATTTACTTTTAGGCCATGAAAGGCACTATTTATATTAATTACTTTGCAATACACTAATTCTTTGTTTCTGTGCAGTCCTTGTTATGTCTTATTCTTGCTCTAGTGGTGCTTGAAAATAATGTATATATGTCAGACTATTGCAGTTTTCTAAACATTATCCACCAGCATAGAGTACAGAGTATTGATTATAACAATAGGAAGGCTGTAGCTGACAATGGATTTGTGTGCACGTTCTTCCTATAATACTGACTTGTTTATACCCAAGAGGTTTCTTCTTCAAGTGCTCAATAATTAAGAAACAGCAATTTCATTAATTTTTCCTGACTGTCTTATCAGTTCCTATCTATAGCTGAAAGCAGCTAATGAAGTGCACAGACTGAACCTGTAATGTCTCATTCGCATGCCTTTTCTTGCATGTTTCTGTGGATGCCTCTATCTTCCCACATTTACATGCAATTTACAGTCTTTACTTTGAGACACTTCCCAATGGCAAAAACCACAACAATAAATTCATCTCTATTAAATACTTTATCTGTAACTGCTTCCCCTGCAGAGAGAAGCCTGTGCAAGTTTCAAAGTATCTGAGTGATCCCTTCTTAGAAGATAAAATAAGCTTAGAAATAACAAGCATGAAGTACAGAACATGTTCTTCGCCTCAGAGTAGAAGAAGCACTAAGAAGTCTTGTCAAGCACCCATACCTTTTGTGCAGTAGACGCATATTTTTCCATGAGACACATCAAATACATGATGCAAACCTGATACAGATATATGCAAGTACTTTGACAGTTTTGCCAGTGAGAATTAGGTACATGTAGGACTAGTATGTTTGCATTCTCTATCAGGCTAATGGTAGACAAGAGAACAGTAGGTACAGGATCTGCACTCCATTAGCAAGAAATAGAACATCACCTTCTGGATTCTTGTTAGATACCCGAAGCTCTTCAATTTGCCTGACTTGGGAAAAATTGCATCCTGACTCCAAAAACACAATGATACTATTCATAGTGTAAATACTGTACTAAGAGTGTGAGCATCAGTAGACTTGTATCTTCTTCAAAAGGCATCCAGCCCATTCTTGAAACTATCTAATATAACTGCCAGTACACCTGACACTTACAATTAATACTCCTATCTTCTAATCTCAAGGGATTCTCTTATGTCCCAAGAAAATATCTACTGGTGAATAAGGCATAAATAAATTATCGGTTGTATATTAATTATATATTTGTAGAAAGTGCCTCCTTTCCTATGTAAAAACAAATCTTAACTTGTTCCATCTTTCTCCATAATGTACACCTCCTGTACCTTTTATCAGTTTATTTACTCTTCTGAGGACATCAGTGCATTTTTTTCTTTCATTCATGCATGAATGCATGAAAGACATTGAATGGAGTGCTCCTTTAAGTGTATGGATCTTGTTTTTCAAATTGCATGTGCATGCTGCTGACATTTGATATTCTGTTATGGGGAGGTAGCCCCTAGGACTGCAGGCCCAAAGCTATAAATGAAGGGAAATTAAGGATAGATTAATGATTTGTTCTCATGTATACTTGATGAACTTTAGCAGGAGAGCATTGTCACATTTCAGTGGCCTTGTAATTTGCTATGGAGACCAAGCATTGTTTGAACCCTAACTCTGAACTTGACATTATGGCTTAATTTATTTTCTTGTTCTTGGACTTGAAGGCATTTCAGAAAATAAATGCAGTAAAGTTTATTGTTTAGTTAACCTAAGTTCAGTTTTGGATTCAAGACCTCCAGTAAAGTCCAGGATTTTTTAAGGGTATCACTTAGCTTATAAAAGGTTGCAGGTTCAGGTATGGGATCCATTATTCGGAAACCCATTATCCAGAAAGCTCAGAATTATGGAAAATCCTTCTCCCACAGACTCCATTTTATACACATAATCCAAATTTTTCCTTTTTCTCTGTAATAATAAAACTGTACATTGTATATGATTCAAACTAAGATATAATGAATCACCATTGGAAGCAAAGTCAGCCTATTGGGTTTATTTAATGTTTCCATGATTTTCTAGTTCAAATTTGTAGACTTAAGTTATCAAGATCCAAATTATGAAAAGATCTGTTATCCAGAAAACCTATTTTCTTTTATTACGGTTTCCCGGGCTTGTGCAGTGTAATGTATTTGCTGCAACATATACGTCCATTGAACTTTAACTTCCCGCCATATGCAAATTAGCCAACCCTAGTGCAACTTCGCTTTGCTTGACACAGTAACACTAGTGCAACTCTACCAGCATTTGGCGCCCTGGACGCAACTTCAGATTTTAGTGAATTAGCGTTGTCCTGGCGAATCTATGCCTGGCGAAGTGTTGTGCTGTGACTGTGAATGAAGCCATCACTGGCGAATTTTCAGACTTTAATAAATTTGCCCCTAGTTTCTGAAATTCCATGTTCAATTCAAATGAGTAGACTTAAGGTATCAAGATCCAAATTACAAAAAGATCTGTTATCCAGAAAACCCCAGGTCCCGATCATTCTGGAAAACAGATCCCATACCTGTATATGAAAATACTGTTGTTTTATGAGTAGTTCCAAAAATATCTAGGACAGCAAATATGGTTCAAACCCTAATTGAGTTCAAGGCTGGGCGTTGGGGAGTATCTAGAAGAGCAGATATATACATTGTCCCCAGTGTCCCTAAGCCAGTTGTGAACCACTGTTTTAACTTATACCATTCATATTATGACATATCTTTGGGACTGCACCACTGGAAATGCTTGCTTTCATCTGGCAGAATTACTCCCCATCACACAAGTACTGGTACATATTTTCTGCATTTCTCAAAATGAATATATTCGAATCTGACTGAGCAGTTTGTTTTTATTTTAAGCATTAGTATTAACATAATTAACACCTTAATCAGTGGGTGCCAATCACATGTAAAAAAATTAATTTTACTGCATTTTTGGAAAATTGTCTAACTACATTTCCATTTCTTCACACTAGAGGGAGATTGCTTTATCTATTGCACTCGAGTCCAGTCTGTGGTACTCTAGCGTTTTTTTAACTGCAATATAAGCAACCTTAACAAAGTCTGTCAGAGCATGCTGGGATATTAGAGCTGCGTTCAACCCACACTGACTGGAGTCATTCCTATTGCTGTCCTTTGTTGAACCCTAATATATTAAGCGCTGCTTTCCCTTGTATAGCATTGTTAGTTTTGAAAAAACCAAAATAACATAAATAAATAAATAAAACATATATATATATATATATATATATATATATATATATATATATATATATATATATATATATATATATATATATATATATATATATATATATATATATGTCAACACCTTTGTCTTGAGCAAAAAAGTGACATCAGCTTATAAAAAAGGTACAAGAGAGAAGATAAAGGGCAGAGGTGCATGAGGTGGTATGAGATTGCTATGAGCCGATACAAAATGTTCTTAATGTCTCACATGGCACATAATGCCCATACAGTAAGTAGTTTAATTAACAGGAAAACATTTAAATAAGTGTTTGGTTGTTATTTAAAAGACAATGGGGGGAATGTAATTAAAATTGCAAGCATTATTTAAAACGACGCTTTTGCAAATGTTTAGTGCTGTTTGCAATGAAAAAACATTCGCTGGTGAATCTTACATTGCGCATTATCACTATGCAAAGGTTAGCATTAACACCTGCTCTGGAGTTTCATTAAATAACTTGTCTCAAAAAACCCTTTGCAATTATTTACATACACGGCGCATATTTGCATTTGCGAGAAAGGTCTGTAATCAGTCAAAAGGGACACAAATGTGGTTGCTAATGTTCGCAAAGGTGTCTGTGAATATTTTGTGCTTTGAAACTTACATTACATTCCCTCGTATATGACTCATATGTCTATGCCAAACAATAAAGATTGAACTGGGGGAATGTAATAAAAGTTGTAAAGAGTAAAACAATTTGCACAAATAAAAAATAAAATTTTGCATTTCGCAAATGTAATATTCTTCCTTAAACTGTTATTGCATTGCGATTTTCATTGTGCATTGCGAATTTTCATTGTGCATTGCCCACTTTTAAGAAGTGCTTGAAGGTGTCGTAATATTTTGGAGCAAACGTGACTCTAACGGTACTTTGCTCCTTAATGGCAGGTGAATTTGCGCTCTGCAGAACAGACATAACTACGCAAATTCACTAAGATGCGGATTTTACTGAACGTTACCTCTTGCGCCAGACTTGCCTTCACCACCTCAAACCAGGCGAAGTACAATAAAGTAGATAGGAGTCCCCTTAAAAAATAGTTCAACATTTTTCAAAGTCCCAAAACACACAAACATCTTTTTCTTTTTTCAGGTTGATAGGCTGCAAAAAAGCTTAATTTTTTAAGGGGTAACCGGCTTCCCCCCTACATTTCCTAACATATGGCACCTAAACTATATGCTGGGCTCATGTGTAGGGCAATATAACAACTCTATTTTCTTTTATTAAGGTTTCCTGGGCTTGTGTAGTGTAATATATTTGCTGCAACATATATGTCCATTTAACTTTAACTTCCCGCTGTATGCAAATTAGCCAACTCTAGTGCAACTTCGCTTTGCTTGATGCAATAACATTAGCGCAACTGTACCAGTGTTTGGTGCCCTGGACGCAACTTCGGATTTTAGTGAATTAGCGTTGTCCTGGCGAATCTACGCCTGGCGAAGTTTTGCGGTGCGAGCGAAGCCATCACTGGCGAATTTTCAGAGGTTAATAAATTTGCCCCTAGTTTCTGACATCCCATATTCAATTCAAATGAGTGTTGTGCAACATGTGCCATGGTGTGTAATGCTAAACCAATGTTTGCTCTGTCTGTGCTGATTATGTAGGATTCCTGCCATACAAATAATAGTCAAAAACCATTGTGCCACTATTTGCCAAAGTACATGGAGGTTGCGTTTTGCTCTGTTTACAAACACCTGGGCATAGTTGCTGGAAGAATGGGGTCGTTCAACCACAGGATTTGCTGATCATGTTTTAAAGAATACTTAGTAACTCCATTTTTCATGAGTAGTCAAAATCATTGCCATTGATATTAGTCCTGTCATGTCTATGTAACCCTTTCAACACCCCTTTGTTGGTGTTACACTCCACGTGTGGCGCTTACCTGATGACACGGGACAAACCTGAGCCACTCCGCAGTGGTATTGGGAGAGACTTGGTACCTGGTACTTTCTAGCGCAGTGCTTCCACCTAGTGGGATCCAGGAATGCACCTACAGATGGCCCCACTAGGAATACAGTAAGAACACTCACACAGTATTGATTAAACTGAATAACGCTTTATCTAAAATAAATGGCCAACTAGTACATGCAGCACTCCTAAACATAGGCAATAGGGCCTCACTAACTAACTTGCTAGCGCAAAGCTGTCTAGCTAACTAAAAAGGCAAAGTCCTTTAATGTCCTTTAATAAACAGTCTGTTTATCTTCAGCACTCTTTAGGGTACTGTCCCTTTAAACAGGATACTCACAAATCCTCTTTGGATACTTTAGAGCTCTCTTCAGGCGAATCCAGCACATTCAGTCATACAGTGCGACTACCAGCTCCTTTGGATGCTCAGATAGGAATTGCCTGCTGGTTGTTCCTCCAGTCTGTATTCCTTTCACACTCTCTGTCTTTCCAGGCACAGTATTTAGCTTCCCTGTGCCAGCCCGATCCAAATGAATGCCTGTGGTGAAGCCTCTCAGCTCTCTGGGCCCACCAGCCCACCAGACTCTTTCTCTGTCCACCATGTGGATCTCTATGCTAGGCGCTTTTCTTTTGCCAATCTCTGTGACTTCCTCACAGACACAGGATCTGGGCTTCTGCCCTTACAGGGATAAGTGCAATGATTTTGCACGGATTCCCTACATCTATTTTGCATTTGTTCATGCTGTGACATGCTACAGTGTTTGGCCCAGACTATGATTTGCCTGTCATGAGTTCCTTAGAAGAGATATGCATTTTGATGCCTGTCACAAGCCTTTCAGTGTGCAGTTGCTCTTATTCTGACAGTGTAGTGACTGCTGTTTGTGTCTCTCTCCTATCACTCCTGTCCAGCTTGTCATTGCATATCATGCCTGCACCCTGGGGGTAATATCTGGTATTATCCGTAAGAATTCATCATTCATTACGTTACTTTGTATTCATGTTATCACAAACATCCTTCATCTTCCTAATATCTTCCCAAATCTATGCTCATTAGCCTAAGTTTGCCCATGGCCTCTTCCTTTGCAACTGGAAACACTAGAGATTTCGAAAAAGCTAATTATTCTCAGTAACAGAGCATCTCTCCCTCAGGCAGCTTGTAATGAGCATTTCAGCTCCTGTTATTCTCTACGCCAGCTTGCACTGGCAGTATGTCACTGGTTGTTTGCAGCCATTTGTAGAGTTTATGTGAAGGAGAGCAGGGAAGGGTAACTTCTCCCAAGCAGCTGTACTCTGTACAGAGATATCAAAGTACATCTGTGTGAGTTGAAGTCAGGTTGCTACAAGCATTACTCCTAACATTCAAGGACAAGGTGAACTACATAAAATATTCTTCATGAAGCAAACAGTCCATTTCATCTGTCCAACATACTGTATTAATTAAAGAGCAACTATCATTGTACCTTGGCTTTTGGTATTAAACAAGCCCAACTATTTATGTTTTCAAAGTTGCCCTTGTTCGAACTTAAAAGGGGTAATTCACAATGCCCCACGCAGTGTGCAAAGTTCTAAAAAGACAGCCATTGGACTTTTTTGCACTTTTTCCCTTCTGCACAGCCCCATGCACCTAGCATAACTCATTGAAAAAGGCCTCTGATTTTGTGACTGTAAACCTAGGGTTGCCATCTTTTCTGGGGCCGGAAAATGGGCAGGGGGTGGATGATATTGGAGACTGGGGCATTGGGGGTGGGACAGGTGACATCAGGGGCGGGACTGATGACGTGGTTATCGCCATGTCATTATTTTCAATGTCTTGTCCAGATTTTCTAATTTGGAAATTCGACCAGAAAGTTTAACCCGAACAGTGCTTCCAAATACTGGGCAGTCCAGGTGACAACCCTATGTCCCTTAAAAAAAAGAAGAAGAAACAATTTGCTTACAAAATTAAATAGAATCAGACTCCTCAGACCAATGGTGAAGCATATAGGGAGGAACATATGACTTCATTTTGAAGGGGACAGCAGTGGTTGAGATTCACATGGAGACAAAATGGGTCAGAAATTATGCAGCACCAGAAGTGACAGGTGTCAACATTTTGTTTTGCCGTCATTGCTCTTTCCACCTGCCCCATGGTTGACAAGGTTTGTGGTACAATAGTGGTTGGGGATTTAGGGTGGTACATTATATTGTAACCGGTAGGGGGAATGCTTGCCAGTTGGGCCTTAGGCCTGAGGTTTAACTTGTAGAGAAGACATTAGCTTTCCTATTTTCGCTTGCCCATCTGATCCTTTTGGATAGGGTGGCTGGCTGCATATACTAAATACTGACATGTTATAATATCTAAATCTGTTATGAAAGTTGTGAGCTTTCAGTACCAATAGCAGAACAAGCAGGGAGCATCCAAGCACTCAGGAAACTCCACAAGGACCACCAAAAATAGTATAAAAAATATATTTTAATGAATTAAAATTATATTTATAGAGTAGATTTATCAAAAAAGGATCAGTATCTCCATTGGCACTACAAGTTTCTTGCCTCCCCAGGGCATTTAATCATGGGCTAAATTCATATTCCAGAAAGTGGATACTAATAGGAGACATGACCATGAAAAGCAAAATGCTAAACATATTTAAATGCCAAAGGGTGAGGGGAATGGTTCTTAAAGGGACAAAGTCTCAAAGAAATACATATACGTATACTTATAATAATTAAGGTAAAAACAAGACATCACAAATATACACATCATATATACATAAAAATGACAGATTAGAGGATATAAGATGAACATATTCAGAAACCATAATCAGTAATTTTTACCCGAAAGAAGAAGATATATTGAAGTCAATATGATAAAATCTTTGCTTGACATATGCATAGACTGAATGGAAAGTATTCTAGACATGATAACACATTTAACCAATAACCACCAATGTCTACATATCGAATAAAGGGACTAAAGACTTAACAGAAAACATAGAGTGGATCACACACATTATATACGGTATACGTAAACTTAATAGTGATAAAAGAATATATATATTCAAACTGAATCTGAATCGGGCTATTAGTACCAAACTTTGTTCCTTACTTTATTATCTAAAATAAGTAATTGATGAATATCCTTTTAAATTAACAGTATGAACCATCAATGGTATGTAAAGACACATACTGTATGTCCTTCCCCGACATGCAACCAATTTGCTGTTTTTGGACCCCTGTAATATTTTCCTGCTATGTCATAGCCCTTTTGTTCAGACATGACAGACATAGAATGTTCCTCCATGGGAAAATTCATCTTCCTGCTCTTCTTTTGTACATTTTCAAGAGATTACGACTGAGAAAGACAAGGACAGTAACATGTTTACTGCAGCAGATAGTAATCACACTCTGTGGGACATGGTGTGCATTGGAAAACATCTATTTCATTTTGTGAAACTAGAATAACATGCTGCTTGTTAAAATACTCAAAATATATCGGGTCATGCAGTAGGTTTTAAAAGAGAAAAAGCAGTGTGGATAATTACTACTTCTGATAGCATTTAGTTATGTCCCATGGGTTCAGCAACAGGACATGATTTATGCGTATCCACATAGCAGCAAAAGCATTTCTGTCAGATATACTGGTTCAGAACATGAAGACAATTATGTCAGCCAGGGGGAAAAGTGATGTGTATATAACATTCCTTCCGTGTAAAGAAATTGTAGCAGATTTTAGAGAAGAATTTAGTGAAAATAGTATCCTGTGTCTTTAACTGGTTCCCCAAAGTAATGGTCTAGTTTAAGCCTCACTTGAAAGTTCAACCTTTGGCAATGGATCGCCTTAAAGATCCAAATGTAAGTCCGACCCCACAAAATGATTACAAATGAATACATATATAGAATATAGTAAAATATCAATGTACCAGTCATACAAAGCATTTAAACATTTTCTCCAATTCTCACCCTAACAAATGGTTTCTGTTTTTGTGGAGATATGGAAAGTATTTCCCATTTACAATCATATTGAACAGTGCTTATCTCTTTACATGTATGCAGCCTGTTTTTGTAAATGGGGCTAGTTCCCTTAAGGTGCCAATAATGGTATGATGAATATTTAGCTGCTGTCCTGGATACTCCTATAAATATAGCTGGTGTGGGATGAGGGAAAATGACCCACCTTTTAGAGTTTGCTTCCTGTTTTATGCCTGTAGAGAATATAGAAGAGAATTTTTTTTCGATAACTTGAGCTATCTTTATTGGCGAAGAACTTATATGGGAGTGGTCAGGGTAGCTCCATGTGGCAGTTAGGGTCAAATATCAACTACAGTAGCATAAGATTCTTGGGAAAAATGATCTAGTCCCTTCGAACTCCTTTAAAGCAAAATCTGAATTCATTAATGGTAGAAAATGAAATGCTTTGCTTTTGTTGTGTGTAAAAATGTAATATGTTTTATTTTTTTTATGGCCATCCAGAGGTCTATTTACCCTTTATGCCACCTTAGGATGTTTGTCTTCTGGTGTCTTTCATCCTAAGCAATAAAGCAAGATAATGTTCTAATAATCTCACAGACACAAATCATAAGAATATGTCAACAAATACAAAAATGCCCCAACCAATTAAGAAATCTTTAAGAAATCTTAAACATTAAATCAATAATTATTGGATATCAGTTTGGCTAAAGTATGTGTTTGCTTTGAATTAAAACTTAACTGCATAAAAATGATATTACAAATATAAAACACAGTGTCGTGTTTTTAACAGAAACATTAAAGCATAGCTGGATTCAAAATACTGAAAAGTAATTAAAATATTTCAAATTATTCACTTTTTAGTTCAACTGTCATAACTATATAGCTTTACATATGAATAATTATTAAATCAATAATTATTGGATATCAGTTTGGCTAAAGTATGTTTTTGCTTTGAATGAAAACTTAACTGCATGAAAATTATATTACAAATATAAAACACAATGTCGTGTTTTTAACAGAAACATTAAAGCATAGCTGGATTCACAATACTGAAAAGTAATTAAAATATTTCAAATTATTCACTTTTTAGTTCAACTGTCATAATTAGATAGCTGCACATATAAATAGAATTAAAATGATATAATAACACTTTCAGATATTTAGTTTTAATTGTATGTACCAGTGGTTCTACTGATGTTCATTTTCATGTGGATAGCAAAGGTCAAATAGGCAGGAGATGTTGTTATCTAAGAATAGCAATGATTTCTGGTAGGGATGTAGCGAACTGTTCGCCGGCGAACTAGTTCGCGCGAACTTCGACTGTTCGCGTCCGCCGAATGTTCGCGAACGTCGCGCGACGTTCGCCAATTGGTGTTCGCGTTCGATTCGAAGTAAAATTTCGTTCGACCATTCGACCGTTCGATCGCTAAAATCGAACGATTTCCATTCGTTCGAACGATTATAAGCATTCGATTGAATTAAAATCATTCGATCGAATAGCTTCGATCGTTCGATTCGAACGAAAATCCTTCGATCGTACGAATAAAATCCTTCGATCGTTCGATCGAACGATTTTATCGAGCGTTCGAAGTTCGCGAACTGTTCGCGAACTGTTCGCTTTTTTGCCGGTGTTCGCGAACGGCGTTCGCGAACACATTAACGGCAGTTCGCTACATCCCTAATTTCTGGCTGTTGGACCCCTGTCAATTGGTGGAAGTATGAGCTTCACAGCATTGCATAGCAACAAAAACATATCTCAGCTAGGAGACACTGTTCTCTAAGGATTGCAATGCTTCCTGGCTTTTGGACCCATACATCCCAGTCTTTCACAGGTAGAATTGGTGGTGGAATGAGCTCCGTACCATTAAATAGCAACAAAAGCTTATATTGTTGGTCACCAGCTATGAGCTCCATGCACCTATAATAATATCAAAATATAAATATATTCAAAGGGTCTGAAATGAAGCTAGATTATAACATACAGTTTTCTTTATTTTTTACAGGCAACTGGATACCATATTGAACTAACAGTGCCTCCATCATCTGGAGAAGATGGGGAGTGAGGGTATGAGCAGTGCCTTAGGACCTCTGCAAGTGGGAGTACATCTCATCTTGCTGGCTTGCCTAACTAGACGCTCACAGTGCCACAGTGAGATAACAGGCCAAACACCAAGACTGGACATACAGGCAGACGAAGGGGGAAACATGACTGATCATGGAGTTGATAACAAGAAGCAGCCTATGGTCTTCAACCATGTCTATAACTTTAATGTTCCCATGAGCTTCCCCTGTACATTTGAACCGGAAACTCCAGAGGATGGGAGTTGGGTTACTCAGCAAACAGAGAATACCGCAGATGCTGGAAGCCAAATAACCTTTACACACAGCATACATGTTCCCCAAAGGCTATGCCAGTGCTACACCACACCTCATGCCGTGCAGCATCTCCTAAGCAGGATTGAAGCTTTGGAAAGAGAGGTGATGCTGCTCAGGGAGCGCTGTAATGACAGAGCATGTCAGGATGCTGAGGCAACAGGTAAAACAATAATATAATGGTTGTTGACTAGCAAAACCTAGATCACTCATAAAGAAATTCTTTACTGAAAGTACTAAAATAAATTCATATAGGGGCCACCTCAGAACTAGCTCCTTGGGTATTATTATTATTGTTGCTGTACCTAATATATTAATATATCATTAACATTATAGTTAGCATTAGCATTGTTAAGAGCATAGGATCTTTTTGCATTAGAGATTAGAAGAAAAAGGGTGGGGCACTGGTCACAGTGCATTAAATGAAGGGCTACAATTTGACCAAAAATATATAATATGTTTCTGTTGTTACCCCATTTCCTATCAAACAGAGAGTATCTACAACATAGAGCATCTCACCCTGCTACTGTATATTTACCTGCCATCCCACAGCTTCAATACCCCTCCAGAGGTTTTAACCCACTGTGCTTCTCTAGACATCTTCTCAGCCTAGTTTACCAACTATTTCACAGTCCTCTCCCAGAGGTTATTATCCAAACTGCTACAATGCTTTCTGCATAGTCAATAAATAAATATTTTCTGCATTATTGAGTTTTCCATAAAACAACTGACCTACAACTATGGTTTTGGGGGGTTTCATTATTTTCGACATCCCTGCTTGGAGTTACTAGCTTTGTTACTAGCAGTGTTTTAAAAACACCTTAGCAGCCAATACTTTTTGGTGTACTCCATCACCTTTTCTCTTTTACCATATATTCTAAACACCGTTTAGGATATGTACATTTTTCTCTATTTCATAAAAGGGGAAAATAAAACTTGTACTACCTTTGTCAGGAGCACTATCTGTGTCAATAATTACAAATTAGAAGAGATTAATAGCTGCCCCTCCATCCACAGCAGTATTAATCTCCAGCTGGACACAGATAAACCTCTCTATCTCAGATATCTCAAACTCCTAAAACATTTTTAGTGATAGGCGAATCTGATATATAATGCTTCTTCAAAAAAGTTCACTTCCACTCACTGGGAGATATCTGCAACATTATCAACTACAGTAGCATAAGGAGGCATAAGGATGTAGATTTAGTGAAAACGAAAGATGCTCACAGTACTCACAGGAGCACTATATACTTTACTTAAATAATATTTACAAAGAAACAGATTTTTACATATAGCAAATATTTTAATATTTATAGAATTGTATGTTTGAGCTTTAATCTCTTGACTGAGCACAACAGTGAATTCTAAAAGTTGTAGAGTGTATGGTCCATGGCTAAAGTTCTGCTCCAATCAAAAGCATTTCTGTATTGTAATACTTCCCCCTCTCATCTATCTGTATTCACTTGGGACAGTTCCAGGTCACATAACTCAAAAAAGTATGGAGTAACTAAAACGTTTGTGTGGTTTCAAGCTGATCAAGGGCAAAATGAAAGTTAAAAATGAAATACAAATGTTAGGATACACAGGTATGGTAGCTGTTATCCAGAATGCCCAGGGCAGGGTTGTAATTAGAATCTCCATACCTAGTTTACAAAAAAAACATTGAAACATTAAATAAACCCGGTAGGACTATTGTGGCATCAATAAGGAATTATTATATTTTAGTTTCGATAAAGTACAGAGTAATGTTTTATCAATACAGAGAAGAAGGAAAAACTTTAATTATTTGATTAAAATGGAGTCTATGGGAGATGGCTTTCCCCTAATTTTGAGGTTTCTGGATAATGGGTTTTTGGTAGTGTTGGGCGAATTTTTTCACCTTGTTTCGCCGCGGAAATGACACCCATAAACTTGTATGGCGTTGTGCATCAAAAGAAAAAGACGCGCTACAACCATAGAAATAGAGTTTAATGGGCGTCGGCGGCAAATTTTTGTCGAAACTAAACGGGTTAAATTTGCCCATCCCTAGTTTTTGGATAAAGGATCCCATACCTATATTTTCTACATTGGGAATACACTGGAACTGCCAACTTAATATGTTAAATTTAAAACTTATTATAGGTAATATGGTAAGACATCCTTAAGGAAGGTTCCATGCAGATTTTTATATGGTGACATGTTTTTGTATTCCATCTACAGATGAAGGTACAATATGTGTTGGACTGTATGTGCCAGATTTGTGACTTCTGGAAAATTTCTGATGTTTATTAAGTATGAATGCAGAGAAACTCTTATTATATTCTAAAAAAATATTAATTTGTTTTCACTGAGGTTTTTTTTTTAAAAAAAATGGTTATAATTCCTTATTTTTACCCATGGTTTATATATCCTTTTTTATTCATTCCCTTTTTAAAAGAATCTGCCATTTCCTATCTATTGCTATTCTGACAGACAGGAAACTCCAAAAGATCATCTTGGGGTAGCATACAAGGTCACACTGCAGTCAACTAAAGGTTTAGAAAAGTATTAGACAGCAGTGAAAGCATGATGGATGAGGCAGAGAGATTTTCAGCTAGATTTACTGTACATAAGGAGAGCATAAGAATAAAACAAGTACCAACTGTTGCTAAGTGAGAGGGAGGGTTGTCAGACATAGTTAGCTGTTAAAGAGGACATTTAGCTTAATTACTAGAGACTTATAAGAAACACCTGGACTGTGAAGCAGAATAAAAAATATATAATAAATGGAAGTTGAAACACTAATAATTGAAATACAGTAAATGCAGCAAATGCCAAAATGGCACTGATTGGATGTGATGCTAATGTTGCCTTGATTACACCACCATATGGGATTGCACTTGTTATATTACTGTATGTGTTATTCAAACATTTTCCAGCCAGGGGCTGTTTAAAAAAAAATACAAACATGTGTTTCATACTCTTCCTGTGCACAACAGTATAACAATTCTAATAATTTCTTTTTAGAAGGAAGCCCAAAAGAGTTGCCTTGAACATGTGTTAGGCCAGAGGGCATGTACTTAGACAATGTTTTAACAGATGCTCCTCAATTTATAATATTATTAATTACATCTGGAAAAAAGAATCCTCTTGAATATACTTTCAATTAATAGGAATGCTACCATCAAATGAATGATGGGACTGAAAGCTTTAATGGCTCTTTTATTATTGGAATGGGTCAAGGTGCAAACTTGTATTCATACATATCCATAAGTAAATAGGCACTTCTATATCTATAACAAATAATAGTACAATAAATTATGCCCAAACTATAACACAGTCCAATAAGGGGATAATGTTATAGTAAGGACAAAGACTGCTAGAGTACAGTAAAACATAACAATTGTATCGTTGTGTATAATTAGCAAAACAGAAAGATGCTACTTGCTGATGTGATTCTAGACCTAAGGCAAACTTGCAGCTCACATTAAACCCTGAGGCACATTGTATACTTATATTCTTATCACAAGAAACCCGCACTGATCTGTAATGACTAGATTTTTCATCTTCAGCGTGAACTGAGTACATTAAAGGGGTTGTTCACCTTTAAATTCACTTTTAGTATGATGTAGACTAGAGTAGTATTCTCATACAATTTGCAATCGGGTTTTCATTCTACATTATTTGTGTTTTTCGAGTTATTTAGCTTTTTATTCAGCATCTCTCCAGTTTGGAATTTGAGCTATCTGGTGCTAGGGTCCAAATTATTCTAGCAATTGCATTGATTTGAATAAGAGACTGGAATATAAATAGGAGAGACTCTGAACAGAATGATGAGTACTACAAAGTAGTACATAATAATAACAGTACATAATAGGCAAATAATAGAAAAACTATAAAAAATAAATTATGAAGATCAGTTAAAAAGTTGCTATAACATACTAAACATTAACCTAAAGGGAAACCACCCTTTTAAGGCTTACCAGCCATCAACTTAATATTCATTGCATGGTATGTGTGTCTCTTTGTATTCTGAAATGAATTTAAACAATTTAAAATCGGTTTAAATACAAAAAATTTAAGCCAAAAGGACAGTAGTCCAGCAAACATTGTTTCATCCATTAAACTCAGTCCTTCCCAAAATCCCTTCTTGTACTACTAATTCTCAATTCCATCTTTCCTGTTGCAATTTGTTTAAACTAAATACAGAGCATATTTTCTCTTTGTAATAGAGGGGTGTACACTAGAGATTGATAATCCAGTATGGACAAAAGCACATCTGAGACTTCTCTTGATTTTTTGCATCTGAAATTGAATGCATATAGGTCAAGTAATTCATTTCTTCAGGATGTTATAATTCATATAGAGATATTAGTATTCACTCTAACATTCCAAAAGCAGCCGGCAGCAAACCCCTCTTTCTCCCAAGTCTACACTACTGATTCACTCAACCAATGAAAGAACCAAAGGGTACTTACCCTCTACATTGCTTTGTGGAGCTAGTCTGATGACTAGCCCAATCTTTCACTTCTAGTGCTACTAAATGTAGGGGCTAGTCTATCACTAGCTAGACATGTAGATTTCAATGGTAGACTGGCACAAAAACTGGACTTCACTCCAAAAATAAATGCAAGTAACAAATGTTTATTTATACAAAAAGCAACATCTCAGGGAGAGGCCTCTCCCTGAGATGTTCCTTTTTGTATAAATTAACTTTTTTGTTGAAAGTTAAGTAAATTATTATGCAGGCTGAGAGGGGTTCCCAAACGTTTTCATATGACTGTAAATCCATACCCCTTTACAGTTGTTAGCCTTATTATATTGTATTGTTAAAATGATGCCTGTTTTTTATTTCAATGTTTACAGGTCTCACAGAGTTTGCACCACCTTGCAGTGGACATGGAAACTTCACCGTAGACTCATGTATTTGTAACCAAGGTTGGGGTGGTGAGAACTGCTCAGAGCCTCTTTGCCCTCTGGGATGCTCTGGAAGAGGAACCTGCATAGAGGGGGTGTGTGTATGTGAGCCAGATTACACAGGGGAATGGTGTACAGATCTGTTGTGCCCTGAGGAGTGCAGCCCACATGGGCTGTGCCAAGATGGGCAGTGTATATGCCAAGATCCATACACTGGTCTAGGTTGCACAGAGCTACGCTGCCCTGGCGATTGCTTGGGGAAAGGACGTTGTGCCAATGGGACTTGTGTTTGCCAGGATGGATATGCAGGAGAGGACTGCGGGCGTATGTGGTGTATAAATGCCTGCAGTGGGCGAGGGCAGTGCCAAGATGGAGTCTGTCAATGCGAAGAAGGATACAGTGGGCAGGATTGTTCAGAAGGTAAGTTAAAGATTTTAATGTGTTGAGAATCATGAAGTTCTAAAGATTAGTCATATATTTTATTAATCTTTTAAATGTTGCAACACATGTCTTGTGTTTTTAGTTGTACTTATCCGTTTTAATGTATTTGTAAGTCAATATCAGGCAACAGATGAACATAAAGCTAGAAGACCATCAGTGTTACACTTCATTCATACACTTGTATTCTATTTGTCAAAATTACATTTTATCTATAAAGTTCTAGCATCCCAGCCAACACTTTGCAACGAGAAACATGTATTGTAGCAAATATTGCACAATATTCACTTCTTTTTTAAATGCCTTATTCTTGCAGCATCCCCAAAAGATTTCTTGACTGTTTCTGGTCATGGTTGCACCAGCACTTCAATTATATTTCAGGGGGAATATACAAATTATCTTCCCCTTTGTACACATTTCACTTGTATATTTTTAATTGTAAAATTCCATTGTGCACTAGGGAAAGTCTTAAATATGAATAAAGACAGTTAGGGGGGTTATTTATTAAGGCGTGATTTTTCCGAGCCATCCATTTTGACACCCACAAACCCCAAAAAGTTGCGGTAAAAAAGGTACCATTTTTTTCTTGATTTATTATGCCCCGAAGCTGTCTGAATCCAAAAATACGCCATCTAAAACCTGCCAAATTCATTTAAAAATCAATGGCAGATGTCCCCTTAACCATTTGAATATTTTTTTAAAAATATTCAGAGTTTTCGCCATTTGAGGCTGTTTTTTTCGCAAAAACTCAAATTTTTCATGGTTTACAGGCATCAGATTTTGTGTTTTTGTGACAATCCAAAAAATGTGTGGTTTTTCCCAATCTGATTTTTCGCGTTTTTTTTTATTGATAAATAAGGGCAAATTGTGGATTCTAATTAAGTCTGACTTTTTTTATTGAAAATAATCACAAAAATTCAGATTTTCATAACTAACCCCCTAGATGGCATGACAAGTGGGGTGCTGCCCATCTTCCAATAGGCTCCTTAGGCTTGCCGATAGCTTATAGCAAAGAACTCTTCCAGCGTAGTTATTCCCAACTACTAAGCACAATTCAGCATGGAATGTACATTCTTTAAAACCCCATTTGCTTTCTGTATGGTAAATGCCACAAAAACAGAATGGACAAGACTTTCCCCTTTCCTAGGTTTATGGCAGATAGCTTAGGGCCTTAAATATTTTTTTAGGGTTGCAGTTGGCTCTGTACCACAAGTGTGTCTCTGGCAAAGAAGTTAAAGCATGCATTCATGATTTGTGTTTATATAATTGTTAAATGTGTTTATAAAATGTGTAATCACAGGAGAACAAGGGAAGCATGAGAAGTGTCTTTACCACTGTGGTTGCTATGGCATTGCTTTAAAAAGACTTCTAAGCACTAAAAGTTATCTATAATGGATTTGAGCATTAAATTAATGCATGCCTCATGCCAGGATTTTAACCCACGTAGAGGAGTCTGGTTAAAAAAAGAAAAGTAAGGAAAATAAAATGTTGTATCTTAACATTTATACAGGTGTGAATTCTTTTATCTAGAATGCTCAGGAACTGGGGTATTCCAGATTAGGGAACTTTCTGTAATTTGAATCTCCATGTCTTAAATCTACTTAAAAAACTACTTAAACATGAATTAAACCCAACAGGATTGTTCTGCCTCCAATAAGCTCCAATAATATCTCAGTTGGGATCAAGCACAAACTGCTGTTTTATTATTACAGAGAAAAGGGATTTTTTTAAAAATCTGAATTATTTCATAATAATTATTTCATTCTGTATAATGGGTTTCCTGATTGCGGATTCTATAATTAATGTATCATCCTTACTGACCTTTTTTGAAATGGCTACAGTTTGGCCCATGATCTGGCCCTTGGGATAAGGACTATGTATTATAATCATAAGCAATACAAACTGGATGCACAAACAATACATTATGTGCAAGAGAGAAAGTCTATGTTTTCAGAACTCACAACTTATTATCTTAACATGTTATCTTAAATGTGCTGCTCCAAACCTAGCATTTCTAATTGCTTCAGTTATTGCCAGACCTCTGGTTACAGTGCAGCAAACAGCAAAATTATGGGCTGACTGTAGCTGCATCACAAAATGCCCATGGGGATAGAAAATAAATAGTACTCCAACTACATTCCGTGCAGTAGCAGATAAACAAATAGATCTCTCCTGTTCATACTAATGGGTACCATGTTTGATTTTATAATATTGTGTATCAGCTCACCTCTTTATGTTAGCATCTCTGTTCTGACATAACCAAACCTGAATAGATTTCAGCCTGTTTATTTTATCAGTAAAGGTATGGGATACATTATCCAGAAACCCATTATCCAGAAAGTTCCAAATTATAGAAAGGCCATCTACCGTAGACTCCATTTTATTAAAATAACCCTAATTTTTAAAAATTACATCCTTTTTTTTTGTAATTATAAAAAAGTACAGGTATGGGACCAGTTATCCAGAATGCTCGGGACCTGAGGTTTTCCAGATAATGGATCTTTCCATAATTTGGATTGGATAATTAAGTCCACTAGAAAATCATGTTAACATTAAATAAACCCAATAGGCTGGTTTTGCTTCCAATAAGGATTAATTATATCTTAGTAGGGATCAAGTACAAGCTACTGTTTTATTATTACAGAGAAAGGGATATCATTTTTCAAATTTGGATAAAATGGAGTCTATGGGAGACAACCTTTCCGTAATTCAGAGCTTTCTGGAAACCCCAGGTCCCAAGCATTCTGGATAACAGGTCCCATACCTGTACTTTATTGTGGATCTTGTGCACAGCTTATTCTGAGACATAACCCCTGAAGTGGTGCTTGTCCTGAATTATTTAGGGCATTAGTAGCTAATGCTATGGCCATTCATTTTCTTGTTGACCATCATGGCAAATCATTCTTCCATTGAATTCAATGGTATATCAGAAGCCAGGCCTGGCTTTCCACCTTGGGCTCCCCTAGGCCTCAGGTCCTGTTTTTTTGTAGGTAATGAGGCTAAATTCATAACCTTCATACCTTGTATAGTCAAATGTCATGATTATTGAGAACACATTTGAGTTTGGTAAGTTTTTGAGTATAGGTAAGTATAACATTTACAAATTTACAAAATCTTGTATGTGATGCAAAGTGATGAGGAAATCTGCCCTGTTTCACTTGAAAAAAAATACGCAAAACTGCTAAAATATTTGCGAAATGCATTGAAGTTACGCATGAACATTTTTTATGCGTGTGAATTTTTTTTCTCATAAATGAATTAACGCCAACGTGTGTTTTTTTCTCGTGGAGACATTTTTAGTCAATGGGCTTTTCTTATGGCGACTTTTTTGTCACAGCGACATTTTTGTCTCTGTGACTTTTTTTTATCTTAGCAACTTTTTGTCCAAATGCATTAAAGTCAATGGGCTTTTTTTTGTATGGCGACATTTTTGTCTCGTGACATTTTTGCAATTCGCAGATGGCAAAATGCGGAATCCATGCCTGGTAAGAAAATGTGCTCATAACTAGTGATACACTTATATGAACACAAATAAGAAATTATAAAACTAAAATAAGTTCAAGCACTGGCATGAAGGTTATGTAGATTGCATGAGCAGATGGGATGCAGAAACACAAAGCCACTGCAAAGGGCAGCCACCCATGGAATCCACTCAGATTCAGATCTAAAACAGAAAAATATTTTCTTTAGTAAAATCTCCTCTACAAATCCTTACACATATAGACTAATATTATACAGTATATATATATATATATAAAAAGGTTTGTAATTAGGAGAACACCCAACCAATTAACCTCAGTCTCTCCAAGATAGACAATACATTATCCTTTACAAATAAAATGCTAAAATAATGGAAGACTGCATCAAAATCTGAATTTATCTCTGATGTGCATCTTGTATTTAACACAAATATCCAAAAAAAAAACTTATCTTTTAAAAAGTTACTGGTCAGGTCTCCCTAATGCTTAAATGTATCTTTTCAATACCCTGCATGTTCCAAACCTTCAAATTTCTGAGAGCAATGACAGAATCTGTCCCATTTCAACACACAGGAGAATTCCCAAAATGGCAAACATTTTTTTGCAAAACACACTGAAGTCAATGGGTATTTTATTATGGTAACTTTTTTCACAAAATACATTGGTCTCCTGTATTTAGGTCCCTTTCAGTTTTCAACACAATGAGACCTGCACCCCCCTCATCCTCCCAGCTCCCTGCGGATTTATACAATAAGTGTCTCACAGTTGCTGGGGAGAATTGTTTTATTTTTCTTTTAAAAATATATTCAAATATAGGCACCCGAGGGCTGCCCCCCCCCAAAAATTGCTACCCTGGGCACAGACCCTCAGGTGCCCATATATAAATACGGCCCTGGTGGTAGGGATCCCACACTCAGTTTTGCATCCAGTTTAGCACTTTGCAATCAGAATTCAGGCTTACAATATTAAGGAGGTTTTAGCCTATGATTAAGTGTCCCAGTGACACAAAACATGTCAGGCGAGAGATGATAAAAAAATGAATACTTTATTTATATAATCCATAAACTTTGGTCTGATCAATACGTGAGTTACCAGTGTGCCCTGCACCAACATTTATGCTTAATATTAAGGAGGTGCCATGGTTCAAAACCTGAATGAAATGTTGTGTGTATAATTTTTTGTTAATAACTTTTATTACATTCCCAATGCTTCATTCTGGATATTTCATCTGAATATATGTTAGAAATCTAAGGACAATCTGTAAGAAGCATAAAGATAATAAAAAAATTCATGGAACAAAATATTTACAATTTTCAACTGGGCAAATGATTTTTTGTGCATATTTCATATATGTATTGCAAACCTATAGGGATTCACCCAACAGCAGAAAACAATTGCTAGTTTTATAGTTTGTGCCAGTGGGCAGTGTAGGCAATAAAATTCTTTCTGGAAAAAGTAGTGATTATTTTTCATCAAACACATAAGCAATCTCCAAGAGAGAATACAGAGGGAATACAGATAGCATTTACAAAGCAATAACTGTCCAATGCAGAATTTTACAACAAAAAAAACACAATGGGCGTACTACTGTATAACAATGTCCCAGAAAGAAGTACCACAGAACCACAAAACAGGGGTTCATAAATGCAAATGCAATGCTCACTGCTTTCTCAAAAACGTTGAAACATTGCATTATCTGCAAATAAACATGCAAGGGTTTGTCTCTGCTTGCTCCAGCCTTTGAGTGCCAGTGAATCTTTTTGGAGTTGTCTGATTTTGAGGGTGCCAATCCCTCCATCAGCGTGCACCAGGCGTCTATTACAGAAGGCCAGGATGTGCGAGCGGTGCCTCTTATCCTGAATTTTTTCTTAATTATACACATGGATAGTTGTTATTTCCCCCTACTAGATTCAGTCTTAGAATAACAGCTTTCCATATTCCTCCATCATTTGTCTCCCAGAAACCTTTCCTTCAATGTGTGTATGTGTCTTCCTATACTCGATTCAAAAGGTCTATGATTTTCACAACATATATGAACCCTTTTTGGGGAACAAGAAACAGTTTTTGCAAATACTGTCAGAGGGAATTGTGAAAAATTAACAACCAAAAATAGCTCAAGTAACCAAATTAAAATTGGGGAGAGCAATTTATCTCAGTCTGTGCACTGCAGAACTATAGTCACAGAGATACAAACAAAACAAGCAGAGGGTCATTTATCAAATGGGGCCATTTACTAGAATCTTTCTACTGCAAAATTGCCTATGTAGTTTATACAGTGATATATTGTACAATAAAACTACATTATCTTCATGAAAACTTAAACTCTAACTGGCCAAATATCACCGGGGGGGGGAGGTTTTAATACTTCTCTGATCTTGGTAGGTACTAAATAGTCCCATAATTGGTCATTTTGGAATGATGTTAACAGATAAGCAAGGAAAGTCAAATGCAAGAAGTCCAATGACCTGTAGGTGTCTACAGATTTCAGGGGGCAAATTCACTAAGATGCGAAGTTGCGCCAGGCGCAACTCCGCCGTACTTCGCCAGGCGTAGTTTCGCCAGCGCTCCACAAATTCACTAAAATCCGAAGTTGCGCACAGGGGTAGCGTAAGGTTGCGAAGTTGCACTAGCGTTGATTCGCTATATAAAGCGAAGTTACACTAGCGAAGGCTAATTTGCATACGGCGCGAAATTCAAATTTCAATGGAGGAACACGTATCAGCACTACAAATGCCTAGAAAACCTTCAAATCAGCAAATAAAAAATTTATTTTGCCCTACACATGTGTCTAGGTAAGTTGCCATGAGTCAGGAAATGTAGGGGGGAAGGAGGGGAGCCCCAAAAATTTTTTCGATCTTTTTCAGCCTATCACCCATCATGTAGAAAACACGCCAGCGTTTTTTGGGACCTTATCTAATCCTTATCTACTCTATTGCGCTTCGCCAGGTCTGAGGTGGCGAAGGAAGTCTAGCGTAAAAGGTAGCGTTCAGTACACTGCGCAAGTTAGTGAATTTGCGTAGTTACATAGCTAGCGAAAATTCACCTGGCGTAAGGATGCGAAGTAACAATAGCGATAATACGCCAGCGTTCGTTAGTGAATTTTCGCAGTAACGAAAATGCCAAACGCTAGCGAATCAACGCTAGCGTTCGGTGCTTCGGCGCTTAGTGAATTTGCGCCCAGGTGTTCAAAGAGATTTATAACCTGTGACTATGTCCTGTAATAATAATGGTTGTGGTGGTGGGTATGAAACTATTAAAGGGGACCCATCACCCCAAAAAATTATTCAAAATCCTATTTTATCACATTAGTCAAGCAAAATGAACTTTAATTACACATTGCTCTTCACAGCCCTGACAATGAACCCCTTTTTTTCATCATGCCACTGGGGTTCCTGGCTAATTTTAGTCGGAAACTTGCAGCTTCTCTCTCCCAGCACAACTTCCTGTACAGGCCTTCCTTCCTGTCAGCTCACAAGAGTGGGGCTCCTTCCCCTCCCTGCACAGAACAACACAGAGGAGAGACAAATATACTGTACATAGCTCCCCTACATAGATCTATCAATTTTATTTCCACAAGTAAGGATCTGGATGGGTGACAGAGCTCAAATCATATTTTAACAGAATATTGTTCCTTAGTTTGATTTATAATGAATCTGCCCCTTAGTGCAAGCTTTACAGAATGGTATATTTAGCCACTACAGGGAGTCTGTGGATTATATTTTATTTTATCTCAGCAGAGCATGTAGTATTTCAGCTCCCCTATCCTATAATATACCGGTAATAATTATGCAGATATGTAAACATACATATAATAAAAAAGTGATAGAAATCCCTATGTTTTGCAAAACTGAGGCAGGACCACAGTAGAGAAACCTTTCTTTCTTCCCGCATGGCTTTTAGGTAAGAATGTAATTTAAAAATGCATAAAAGAAAGATAAGCAACAATAACCTAATAGGGCTTAAAATAAATGCTTGTCAAATGAATAAAATAAATAATCCCTCCATCGTTTAATTAAATTGTCCTTTCTGTAAGACGCTGCTGTATTGAGGAACATAATGGGAGCCACAAAAATGAATAATGCTTCTGACTGCTAATCCCAGACTGTAAATTATAGCCCATATTCTTTGGCTTTCTTCCATTTTCTTCCATTATCCTTGTCAGTGGCACACAAGAGCATTGTCCACCAATCTTTTACTCACCAGTCCCACATTCATCCATTCTTTCCAGATAGCTAATTAAAGGTACAGTAGCTAATTAAAGGTGTGTTTGTCATAATTAAGATAATTATGCTTTCTTTTCAGCACTAATAAAGTGCTTGTAGAGTGTGGGTTAATTACTCGAGTACACATTTCAGAGTCTTTGGTTGGCAAAATAACATAAAAGATGCTCCTTTTAATTAAACCATTTTTAATAATTTGCTGAGAAAAAAATGTCTTCTACAAAGCTGTTTTCTTGTATTTGAAGTTCATCATTTTCTGTTACTATTCACTGTTCACCAATAAAGAAAACACTATGGGGCAAATTCACTAAGATGCGAAGTTGCGCCAGGCGCAACTTCGCCGCACTTCGCCAGGCGTATTTTCGCCAGCACTCCGCAAATTCACTAAAATCCGAAGTTGCGCATAGGGGTAGCGTTAGTTTGCGAAGTTGCGCTAGTGTTAATTCGCCAAGCGAAGTGAAGTTTCGCTAGCAATGGTTAATTTGCATACGGCGCAAAATTCAAATTTCAATGAAGAAATACGTATCTACACTACAAATGCCTAGAAAACCTTCAAATCAGCAAATATAAATTTTATTTTGCCCTACACATGTGCCCACTGTCTAGGTAAGTTGCCATGAGTCAGGAAATGTAGGGGGGAAGGAGGGGAGCCCCCAAAAAAATGTAGATCTTTTTCAGCCTATCACCCATCATGTAGAAAACACGCCAGCGTTTTTTGGGACTTAGAAAAAAATTTGACTTTTTTGGAAACAATCCCTATCTACTCTATTGCGCTTCGCCAGGTGTGAGGTGGCGAAGGAAGTCTAGCGTAAAAGGTAGCGTTCAGTACACTGCACAAGTTAGTGAATTTGCGTAGTTACATCGATAGCGAAAATTCGCCTGGCGTAAGTGTGCGAAGTAACACTACCGAATTTACGCCAGCGTTCGTTAGTGAATTTGCAAAGTACCGAAAATGCCAAACGCTACCGAATTGACGCTAGCGTTCGGCGCTTCGGCGCTTAGTGAATTTGTGCCTATATCTCTGCCTGTCAGCTTAGGGAACTCTGGCATACAATATGTCAGGTGGGGCCACAGATGAGTGGCTAGCAGGTAGGAGCCTATGTGCTGTATAACACGGGTAAATCAGGTATTTGAGGTGTTGATAGGCTGGAAACATGTTATGGAGAAGAATGATTTATCAATGAAAACAGTACAGCAGATTGATGCAAAAGTAAGAGATTCAAAAATCCTTTAGAGGGTCAATGGTCAGGGGCAGGCGACAAACATGAAGAAATTGGTAAACTGGCAGAAGGTCAGGACTGGCGGCAAACAAGAGAGTCTGGAAACAGGCTGGGGTCAGGGGCAGACTGAAGACAGAGAGTGGTCAGATAAACAGACCGAGGTCAATACCAGGAAACAGAGTACAAGTAAGGGCAAGTGGAGTGGAAGAACTAAATTACCTGCTCCTTTGAATTGAATAGAATTATCACTAAAAGGCCTCCAATATCTGTTTTGAACTAAAAAATCTGATTTTCGCATAGGTTATCCGGTGTAAAACTCCCTACCTTTCCAAAGTCAGAAATCCAAACAGGACTTGGTGATCACCAAACTCCAGACAAATCTGCTTCTAAGCATCATCACATCACCCCCTTATGTCACCCATCCCTCCCACTGACATTACAAGTCCTCCCCTAACCAGACTTGCATTGGCTGAAAATTGGCAAACCTAGAGCACAGTAGGGAAGGCATGGCCAAGATGCATCTGTATGCACCTTGGGAAAGAGAACAGAAACAAACAAGACCCATGCCCTTAGTTAGGGGAGCAAACCGTTAGAGCAGCATAGGAGGTTAAGCCCTCACCAGCCATGCAATCCATCCCATCCACAATAAAGCTCACAAATTTAAAAAAATAAAAACAGTCAAAAACAAAGTTACAGAAAGCATCAAGTGCTAGGCATCAGAATATTCAAATGACGGAATAAGGGGTTTAAACAAAAACAGCATCAGTGAAAAAAAAAATATATAAACAGACCATTTACACAAGGTCAAAGTTCCCTTTTCCCTCTCAGACAAACAGATTGATGAAGTGAGATTCCCTGCAATTTCAGAGCTCTGGCAGTTACACATTTCTAGACTTCCACCCTTAGTGTCTTCTGGTATCTGCATGTTAAGTCTTATTCTTATAATTCATCTTTTGTATGGATGCACCTGTAAGCACTGCGTATCTTGACAGCGCTATATAAATAAATGATGATGATGATGATGCACCTGAATCCCAGGTTGACATCTTTGCAGTAGTCTTGGATACTAATATCCCAAATAAATGTATCCCTGCCAACTTCTTCTTTCTAGCACTGAGTTGATGGGACATATTTTTTCCCAACCCCCAACATTTCTAATGTACTGGGAGCTTGGAACATGCATTCTTAGTATTCTGGTTTGATCCTTGAAACTGGTGTCAATTAAGGATGAGCAAATTTTTTCACTGAGTTTTGCAGTCAAAATGATGCCCATAAACTCCAAAAAAAAGTCGTGCATCCATTAAAATTCAACACACGTCAAAACTGTAGACTGTAATAGATTGTAATGCATTTTAATGCAGATTGTGAATTTTAGGCAAAGTGAAACAGGTCAAATTCGCCCATCCCTAGTGCCAATAAATGGTTACAATACAACACACCAGGGGTTGCTTATGGAACAGATAAAAGATACTTCTGGACTCTTGAGTGAAAATGAAGCTCAACATATTAAAAAAAACAGGACTTCTGCTTCAAAGGAAAAATAAAAATCACCGGTATGTCAATTCAAACAAAGAATTTTCTTTTGGTGCTACTAGTCCTTTAAGCTCAGGATGCTTCATAAAAGAGGAACAGTGTGATAGGTATGAATAATTCAGACGTCAGGCCTTTGAAAGTAAGAAAAAATAATAAACAACCAGAGCTCCACAAAAACAGAAATTGCTCTGGAGAAGAAAAATATTAAACTGAACACTCAGGTGCTACAAGATTATAGTCTCTTATCGTTTAAGAAGCTAAGGTGAAAGCTCTTAATTTCAGGTCTTTCTGACCTATCTTTCACTTTTGTGTAGACTTGAGTATGTGGAATAATAAGAGCAAAGTCCATTATTAAGGGGGTAAGCTTTATTTCTTACTAAAGTTTATCATTCTTTTAGTTTTGTATCATATTTTAGCACGTGGTCATAGATAGATTACACTCTTACACTCTATAATTGAGGCGACACAACAGAGAATTCCTCATTCAAGGCAAACAGTGTGGTAACCTCCACTTATTTCATTTGTAAATATACACAAAACAGTTGTACACAAAATAAACCATAATTCCATACTTTCTAGCCTGAGATGATACAGCCTCCTTTTGTAAAGTTTAGGAGGGGTATTTGCATTTGAAGGTAGTATACTGGTTTGATTCCCAGTGAAAAGTGCATGTGAATCTGAAGTCACTTATACCGCTGGCATTGGGTAATAATTTATTCACTTATCATGACTTCCTTGCTTGCTGTCTTTAAAGCATTTTCCAACAATGGGCAAAATTATTTTTTTTAAATTGCAATTGTTTTCCCTAATTGAAAAATGTTAGCCATTAGCATATTTAATTATGTCTTGTTTGTGTGCAGATGTACTTTAGATGACCAGAGCTGCTGCAATCATTGGCAACATTTTATCAACATTGCATATTTTGACTATATATTCCTTTTGTCTCATACCATTTTCTTTGAGTATAGTCATGATCTAATTACACCTGGAAACTAACCCAGAACACTTATTAGATAGTCACAACTGGTTGTTTCTTCCTGTATCCCCACACACAGGGAGAAGATAACTGTTATGATTGCAAGGAACTTTACCCATACAATTGCAGCATGTTTGGGAGGATCTACCTGGTTTTGTAACAGGGACTGCTGCTCCCCCTTCTTGAGCCACATATGGTGCCAGTCTGACCTTGATATAATATCATCACTGACTCTGCCTCCATGTCAATATTTCCTGATCCATACCCCCTGTCCAGCTGTGGGCAATAGCTCATTAAAGGGCTCTGTAAATCCCTTTGGCTGATTGCACACTAAAACATATAGAAATGGAGGAGTGCCAAACTGTGTAAAAACTGCATTACATTATCACTGAACTCCAAAAAAGGGACTCGTGGTTGTGCAGAAAGCCAGCTTTAGATTCCGTCTCTGCAAAACCAGACCTCAGTGGAACTAGTGTTTCCTGAGTGCCTACACTTGCGTAGAGGTTTTGTAAGTGCAATTCAATTTAAATATATAATAAAAAGGACATTTTAAACTATTGGGCACTCCCTTGTTTCTATATGTTTTCATGTGCAAGCAGCTGAAGAAATTTACAGCATTCGCAGACTGGGAGAGGATTTATATCATCTAAAACTAGTGATGAGCAAATCTGTCCCGTTTCGATAAAACATTCGCGAAACTGCAAAAAATTTAGCAAAACAAATTGAAGTCAATGCAATAATTTTTTTATGTGAAAGGTTTTTTTATGCGCTGACTTTTTTTTTTCTTACTCCTAATGTATCAGTCAATGGGTGTTTTTTCTTGTAGCAATTTTTTTGTCTCTGCGACCTTTTGTTCAAATGCATTAAAGTCAATGAGGATTTTTTCTTATGTCAGTATTTTTGTCTTGATAACAATTTTGTCTTTGTCGAACCCATGACTAAGTACCCTGAGCGGTGCGAAACGCGTAGGGTGGATGGAGATGCAGCTATTTTTTTTAACTTTTCTACCAATAAAATAATTTTTTAACTGAATATCTCTGGTCCTGTGGATCCGTTCCAGTGCTGGTCAGCTCTGCATTCCAATGTTCTGCTGTACCGCTCCCTAAAGCTGGGGGTCTGGTGCACCCGGACCACTTTTACTGTTTGGTGAGTGACTGTACATTTAATTCTGGAGCACCCTGTCCTTTTCCTAACCATTTGAACAATTTTGTCTTGGCCACTTTTTTTTGTTGCAGCCAATCAATGCCTGATGAAAAAAAAAAGTTCTCACAATTTTCTCTATTTATCAATAAATTTTCCCAAAAATTTCTTGTGCTGGAAAAAAACTGGGTACAATTGTGAAAATCCGCATACTTTTTCAATTTTATCCCTAAATGCCACAACTTTTTTGGAAAACCCAGCACAAGTCAGGATATCTTCAGGACATCAGCCATTGACTTCTACATGAACTACCAGTTTGGAGTACTTTTTATTTGGACTTTTAACACCATCAGGGTTTAATAAATCACAAATAAGTCATTCCGATGCACATGGACTGGTGCAAGGTTTGTTTTAGGCTTTTCTTCCACCTGAGAAACCAAAGCATTACCACATCCTTTTCTTGGGATATATCAAAGGGGTCACTAAAATAGAGAGCGCTGCTTGTTTCATTATACATACATTTATTAGGCTCACATTTATTTTGGCATACATTTGTTATATTTAAGGAAAGTCCTTTAAATTGAATTCAGATTTTTTTTTTGCAGGTATTTCTACCCAATCATTTGAAAGCAATAGATATTTCAGAGAAAACTGTTTCTCAGTATGGCTAAACTGCCAATCTTTGTGAGATGTGATATTTGGAAATAGCAGAGCAGTTAATTCATGAAATTAATCTCTCCCAAAAGATCAAAAAGCACCCCTACAATCTACTCACAAGTGGGGGAAAGGGGGTAGTTTCTAGGGTTCTAGAGGCTACTAATACTGACCCAGTTTATTACAACATTAACTTCATGTATTTTTAAGGGAAATGTAAATTAAAGTGACCTGGTCCTTTTCAAGTTATAAAAATTCAGCACCGCAGAACAAAGAGCAAGGAAATCAGTTACAACCTACTGCCATGTAGTTCTCCTGTATGTGGTAAATGTTGGCCAAGATAACTTCAAATGTGCTTTTTAAATACTTTTAAAAAGTTCTCATCATATCTGAAAGGATTTCAGTACAATATCTCTTTTTTCATAGCAGGAGTGTAACCTCTTGTCTGTGCCTTTTAACTGCAGCCTGTCATTGTTTCAAAGAGAATAATAGATGCTGCTTATATTAAGCAAGTGTGTTCTTAGGATTATGTCATTGACAACAAAAAACATTTGTCACTGTGTGATGGTTTTGTTTTATATACACAGATTTGCATAGGGCTACTACATAGCCAGCAAAGGTAAATAATACATGTGTTTTAGAAGCACGGTGCATCGCAGAGCATCTATTGAATTTTGAGATGGTACCAACAAACTGTAACATTTCGAGATGTGCTCGCTGCACATTTTTGTTATCATTCAAACTATTTGTCCAGTGGGTTTTGCTGTACTGAATGTACTGAAATCTAGGATAGACTCTGTTAAATTGGAACGTATGCCTTGGATCCAGGAGTAACATTCATGGTAAGAACTTAATTACATTTTATTATTTTTACAGTTGCACCACCTGTGGATTTTAGCATAACAGCTGTTGGTGATCATTGGATGGACCTTGTATGGGAGGGAACAACTGCAGTGACAGAATATGTCATTTCATACCAACCAGCAGTGCCAGGAGAGGGAGGGACCCAACAGCAGCTCCAGCAGAGGGTCCCAGGAGACTGGAGTTCAGTAGCTATCAGGGAGCTGGAACCAGGAGTTACCTACAATATTAGTGTCTGCTCTGTCATCAGTGATATCACCAGTGAGCCAGCCAGTATCACTATGTCAACACGTAAGAGAAAAAATCTTCATTGAATATTCATTTCTTCCATCTTGCTTTATCAGTAACTAGTTATTACCCAATTGCATGGTACGGGATGCTGAAAAAAATGGTAGTGAATGTTAATTAACAGTTATCTGACTATGTATTACTAAGGCATGGTCAAATTGCATATTGGCTTGAACACCCTTTTGAACACGCCATCTTGTAGATGCTACCATTAGCTATAGAAAATATCATGGTTTCTTCAGCATAAAGAGCGAAAGCAGAAATGGGTCAGTCTATAAAAATACTTATCCATGACAGTGAGTGTTTATGCTTGGGTGAGTGTCTCAAGTGTCTCAAGCTTCTTCAGAAGTTAATGAGAAAGTTGGCATAAAGAACATCTACAAAATAACTGCTAAAAGTGCTTTACTGTGTATCCACACAACATATTTTGGGCAGCATGGATCCTTTTTTTGTGAACTTTAACATTGAACTACATATGCTATAGTGTGTTGCCTACATCTTGTATCAAACCTATCCTGAAGTTCATGTGAGCTGTCTCTACCTGCATTAACTGGCCTGTTCCTTTGTTTTCAGATATTTCATCACCACAAGGATTGAAATTTATGGAAGTGACACAAACGTCAGTGGAAGTGCAGTGGGACCCACCAGTGTTCCCTCTTGATGGCTGGGAAATAAGCTTCACTCCTAAGGTGCACTTCAAATGAGCTTTTCTGCCAAATACAATAAATAATCTTCTTGTTCTTAAATGTAATATTTCATTATTACTTTGAATGCAGTTCTTTACTCAGCCTATTCCCTTATAATTTTAAAATGTATTTTACAAAGGGTAGTAAGTTAATACTTGCATCTTTGCTATGTCACTGCAGCTGTCAGAACACATACTAACTGCACTTACCAGTGATTTAGATTCTCCTTTTGACAGTGGCTTAATATGTAATCCTTTTTTGTTTACCAATATCAACCACCATTTTGCATTTGGTTCCCTCCCCAAGATACAGTATCTGGTCATGAATATGCATCCCGTAATTTGCCAATCTTCTTTGTCTTGCCAAAGCATCTTGCCTTGGCATGAGGGTTTGAACTCCACCATGCTACTTAGTCAAGAAACAACATTCTTCTCCAACAGCACCGCTGTCCCCCTACTAATGTCTCAGGGCAGTGCTGACGTGATTTTTATTTGAAAATAATGATGACAGGGTCCCCCTGGACCTAAATTAAATGTGGCCATTAGCTCTTTCTGACACAGCTAGAGTAGATATTCATTTGTTGCATGGCTGATAACAAGTCATAGATACTTAGACACCAGGACCTGAGCAAGCATTTGAGCAGAGTAATAGTTTGCCATGGGTCCATCTAAACACAATTTATGAAACTCAAGAAATTGCTCTTCTAAATCTAGTTCATGTAAGAAAAGAATGCCAGTGACTAAGCTGTGCACAGTGGTAGCCAACAAGTAAAAATGTAAATTATAAGTTTAAATAAAGATTTAGAAATGTAGACATTTTTTGGAGGGTAAGGGGGTTGTATTCAAAGTAAACCATCTCTTAAAAAACCAAGCACCTAGCCATATACCAAAATCCTATTCCGTACTGAAATATGTATGTTTTTTATAGCATTTGTATGAGGCTCATTTTTAAAAGAGTGAGGGGGCAGCGCTAAAGAAAGTTGAAAAATGTAGAAAACCATTAAATATTTTGTCCATCTAGTTTGTTTAGTTTAAGTACTATTTTTCTCAATTGTTGCATTAGTGCTTTATATTCCGGATAACTTTATGTCTCAGCTCTGCTGGAAGGCTATTTCATGAATGAGTGAACCTCTACATTCCTAGCTTGACTTGTGTTCTTAGTGCTTCAGTTTCTACCAAGCAAGCTTCTGTAATGCATTAAATCACATTATGCTTACTTATACTGCAGCAAATAGTGGTTTTCACTCAATACAGTATCCTTAGAGTTACTTATGCCTTTACTGTATCAGAAATAATAACATTAACACATTATTTGGTAAACCTTTGCCAACATTACCTTTATGTTTTAATGTCATCATTTTACAGAATATTCACTTCAAAATATGTCATTTTATCTCCATAATTTCAAATGAACTCATTGAATAAATATCCTACAGCAGATATCCCGTACTGCCATTCTGTCCTTTTCTCTAAATTTACTATATTTAGCACAACTGTCTGCCTTACTATTAGTCAATTTAGTTTCCTTTCAGCAAGTTCCAGAAAACTGCAGCTCATTAAGCAGTCTCCTCTGAATTGAGGTCAACTATATTAATAATATTAACATTCTTTGTATTATCTACTTCATCCTAATTCAGAATGCAGCAAAGCTTCAAAACAAGGGCCTCATATATAAATAAACATAGCACTTCTGAAACCTGCTGGTAAACATTTCTGTACTTGCAAATACATGGAAGGACATACGCAGTGCCATTCATTCCTCGTCTCCTGTAGGATAGTCAGAACAAAAGAAAAGGGGGCATTTCCTACCTCCTTTTGAAAGGTGTCTGAGTGAAAGTACAGGGCAGCCCTAATGGGGGTATTCTAGATTTCCTGCATATTGTGGTTCAAGCCAGCCTATATACTATATGGGTTACAAGATGACTGAGCACACTCTTAGAAGCAGGACTAGTTTTGCATTAATGTTAAGACAACATCTGGAATGTTAAGATACAAAGGGCTCATTTATGCCCACGGGGCATATTTGTACCTGGGCAGTAACCCATATCAGCCAATCAGTCATTAGCTTTTTTTCAGTCAGATGCAGGATGATCTTTGAAAGCAATAATCTGACTGGTTGCCATTGGTTACTGCCTAGGAGCAAATTAGGCCAGTGTTTATAAATGACCCCCAATGTCTCAACATAAAGCAGTAGTCTGTTCTGCAGAAGCTGGATGGTGGGTAGATTTTATGATCAGAAGCCCTAATCGAGTTGTTAACAGAGTTATTTTGGGTTACGTTTAGCTGTGCTATGATGCTTCTAGCTGGTGACTGAAGATTTAAATGTTTCATCTGCCTACCATTTCGAGGTTTATATGTTTTTATTTTAAAAAACAAGCATATTCCTAAATGTCTGTAAAATGTTTAAAGAAGAATTATTTTCACCTTTACTGCAAACATTGTTAGTATAAACTGTTGCCTTGTTGGTCAACATGTCATACATAATTCTTTCAGTATTACTATTGGGTAATGATATTGGGTATCAACCTTATTCCTGCCATTTGTGGGGGCTTTTGGCCATCATAAATCCACAGGGTATTGGATTTCTATAGGAGTAAGTAACAGAGGGCCTTATTTGTAGTTGGGAACCCTGTTACTGCTAAATATTTCTATTAAGGACCCCAAAGATAACAAGAACCAGTGCTGCTTTACCCAGTGCTGCTGAATGATCTGAAACATGAAACAGGCACATCACTGCTTTTAACAAAGAAACTCATGAAAAATACATGTTGCGGGCCAGCTGTAACGTTTGGTATCCCAGAACCCAGAACAAACCCAAGGTCCCAGTCTCGGCTCATGTTTCTACCTTTCGCTTTGAGAGGAGCCTCTGCTACTCGGATGCCGCCAGGTCTTAAAGTGAGAGGACCAAGGGGGAAATTGTGGGCAGGTAAGTGAACTGTAACATATACAGGAGGAACGGGGAACAGAGAGTATAGTCGTGGAACAGACTAGGACAGTACCAACCAGACAGTACAGGATCAGGAACTAGGAGAGCAGTCAGGATAAACAGGCCGGATCAGTAACACAGTACAAGGTCAGGATCCAGAGTGGTCAACAGGCAAGGGCCAGTACATAAAGTACATATAGCAAGGTCAAAAACAGACAAAGGTCAGGAACAGATAATCAGACAAGAATCACACCCAAGAACTATCAGGAAATAAAACCCACATTGGACAATGAGTCAGTGCAGTGTCCTTACAGGCACCTTAAAGGACAACAAAAGGTTAAAATCAACTCTTTTGCATTGTAACAGTGTTCAAAGCACTCATTGTTTACCCTAATTTCGGTTTCCTTTTCTCTGAACACTCCAGTCTGCAAAGGCTCTCTATACAAGTTCAGTGACATCACTGCATTCATAGCATTCCACGCCCCCACTGCCTTGGGCAGGATCAAGCTTAGTTTTGACTAGGCACATATTCTTTCTAGTTGCTTTTTTCCCCTTCTTGATGTGTGCGGTTAAGTAGAAGGGACTTTAATGCATGCGCAAAGTGACTGCAAGTCGAACAGCTGGAAGAGTTATTTATGAGGTATTGAATGCAGGGCCATTCCTGCCATGAGGCAAGGTGAGCACCTTGCCTCAGATGGCAGTGAACGGCCAGTTACAAGGGGCAGCAAAATAAGCTGCCTCCTGTAACTTTAAGAGCCGAATTTCCGTTTTTTAAACCAGAAATTCGGTTCTGCCTCTGCTAGTGCAGAAAGCGCATTACGTTCACTGCGCTAGCGATGCAGCCCCTTTTGACCCGCTCTTACGCTAAACTTTTAAGCGTGGAGCCTGAGAGGAGTGGCAGCAGCCCACAGATCGCCCCTGCCTTTAGAGCAATAAAAATATAGCGATTGGCTACACTATAAAGAGGACTCACATTCCAGCAAACAACGTAAGGGAAGCTTTTGTTCTCCTTTAATGTCTTACACAGATCACCTAAGGCCAGATTGGCAACAGGTGAACCAAGCAAAGCCTACTTGCAAATACATGGAAAGCACTAGGAGTGAACAATGTCATTAGCTGACTGCTCACATAGCACAGCAGTAATGCAGACAGTACAAAAACACCAGGTCCTTTGTTCAACTCCAAGCAAGTTGTTGCAGCAGAATGGATTTAAATTCATTACTGCAGCAGGTATTTTGATTAGTATTTACTTCAGTTAGATATCATTGGTTACATGAAAATCTATGCAATTTGCATCCAAAATTATCAGTAATTATGTATGCAGCATCAGTGTCAGACTGGGATGCCAGGGGCCCACCAGAAAATCTTAGACTGTTGGTCCACTTTCCAAACTATTATTCCACCTCTCCTCACTCAACTTTTTTATTCTCCTAATCTTCTATATCTACTTACTATATTCTTCTATTATTAAGCATTTCACGACCATGAAATAGGCTAAATGGTTAGAAGCAAGAGGGCCCACTGACACTGTGCAGCATTAGTTAGGTATCGAAAAGAACAGCAGCTGCAGTCATTTATATTACAGCTCCTGTGCTGTTGTCAAAGCATGCCTTTTATAGAATCTCTAGCCCTGACTAAAGATGGAATTGAATAATCCTATCTGCCAAGGTGTCAAGGTCCCATGAAAGGTATGAGGAAGGTGCCCAAAGCTCCCAAGAAAACCTCTAAGGGACATAGCATTATAAATCTAGAGCAAGATCTAGTGCAGTTTTCTGTAGTGAAGTAAACATCAAAAATGTTTAGCATTTAGCCTTGATTAATTTTTTCCTATTGGTATAGGAATTTGCTTTTTAAAAAATGGGTTGGAAACACCTAAACTGTTTTGATAATTACTTGCCAACATGCGACAAGCATTTAGTTATTTATTTTAGTGAAACTTTGATATATATATCGGATAGAGCCTTCTAACAAAGATAAAAAGCTATGGATGCATTTTGGGAGGCATGCATCTTTACAGTCATAAAGATTCTGTAAAGAACCCCACAGACAACCTTATAAAGTAGATAATTTATTGCCTAATACTTTTTAAGCATTAGTTCTCCTTTGATAGCACACTTTGCATTTCATGAAACTGACCGAGTGTTCAGAGTGCTGATCAAAAATCAGCCATAACTGCAGGCAATTTTAATGCTTGGGGAAGAAGAAGCCTTTTAAATATCTTTGCGCAAACAATACAGAGCAGCATGCAATTTATTTAGCAAGACCAAGGAGCAACTTCTGAAAGGAAAATGTTACTCAATTTGCTCCATGGTTTAGCTCAGGGACCATGTGTAATCATATTGTCATATTATTCCACAAAGACTTTTTGGGTAATTATTTAGGTCTACACTGGCTACAGATTCTGTTTTATTCAAAAATATGAGGTACAGGATCTTACATCTATAATATAACCTGCGGTTTTCTGGATAAGGGACCTTTCTGTAATTTAGATCACCATACTTTAGCTTTTAATAAACCCAATGGGATGGTTTTGCCTCCAATATGGATTCATCAAGAAGAAGGTACTGTTTTATTATTACAGGGAAAAAGAGAAACGATTTTTAAATATTGAATAAAGTGTTACTGTATAAGGGATCCAAAACCTGTACTACATACTTGCTACATACTTGCTTAACGGATGCATCCTAAGCAAAATATATACAGTACTATGTCTGGGATATTACATTTACACAATTTAACACTGTATGGCACATATACAGTAAATCTTGGTTTTGTCTGGTGGCTAGGGAATATCGTTTCTGTAACCATATGCTAGAAAAAAACAACAATAGTCAATAAATTAGAATAGAGTTGTAAAGAAAACAATAAAATACCTCTGATATCTCCATTTAGAAAAAATATTAACAATTATAAGCACCATATAGGATAATTCTGTTTAATGTTGCCTATAATGTATGTTATAATATCCTACCAGCTAAATGCATAGCATAACGGCTTTGTTTAATTTCTCCTTCACATTATAGCAAAAGTGTTAGCTTATCAAAGAATCATATCTGCCTGTATCACAAGCCAGTCACAAGCTGGAAACTGGTGGGAAGGTGTAAATAACAGGAGAATACACTTGATTAAATGTGAATTAGTCATTAGAAGTAAAAGAGACAAGAATTTCTCTATGACAATACTTGCATATAAAATGTAACACTACTGGGGCTTATTTTTTTTTAAACTCTCTACACTTCAAGGTGGACTTTTAAATATACTAGGGTTTGTATACACTACCAGTGGCATGTGATTTTAATTTTATAATGTTTGAGGACAGCAGTATTAATAAAAAGAACTGAGATACATGGGGCCACACATAAATCAGTTTGAAGAATCCTACAGAAATGTTTTACAGTACAGTCAGAGCCTGTTACTATTAACAGAAGGTGCTATGCCCCCCTCCCCAGAAATGGCAAGCCCACTCTCTCTGGGTACTTTAATTGTAGCCCTCACCTTTTGTCACAAAAAAACTGATTTTAATGCAGGACATTATGGGGAGAGATTGGGCTCCTTATAACATTGCTCCATGTCCCAGTTAGAAGGATCAGAGTGACATACATACTATTAAAATGATTAATCTAACACAACAGTAATTGTTAAACAGTATTTATCTACATGGAAATAGGCATTTGGTATATCAACTATGCCTCACAAGGTGAACTTACAGTATATAATACAAACCCTATAGACATTATCTGGCTCACTTCTAACACAAAGACTATATAGGCCTTCTGTTGGGCTATCCAAGCCTCAGCAAGAGAATGAATAACAGTTTCAAAATCACAACTCCAGATCAAGTCACAATTATTGCTTATGTACAACAATGCATTTTTGGCCTTACTTAATTGCTACTTAAAGGGATTTTGTCATGGGAAAGTACAAAGTTAATAGCACTCCACTAGCAGAATCCTACGTTGTATTGAAATACATTTTTAAAAAGAGCAAGCAGATTTTCTTAATTTAATTAGGGCTAGACATGTTCTTAGTTTCCCATATGCTCTCAGTAATGTGATTTGTGCACTGATAAACTTCAGTAACTCTTTACTGCTGCACTGCAAGGAGTGATTTCACCCCACTCCCTCCAGCACCCCAGCAACCCATCAACAGAACACTATGAAGGTTACCAGATACCAGCTCCCTGACACCTGTACTGCTAAAATGATCCCATGCCCCAACTAGGGCTAGATATGAGAACAGCACACAATAGTAAAACTCTAGGTCCAGCTAACTCAAGTTGCAACCCCTTCAGTTACATTGAGTAGGCAAATCAATGGCTTATCTGAATGTGCTGAGAGCACATGATCAGGTACAATCACCTGAAATGGCTGCCTACACACACACAATACTAAAAAATACATATTAACTTTTCCCTTTTGCTATATTTTGTTTCTATACAATATGGGATAAGCACATTTAGCACAAGGCATACTAAACTGCTAAATTCCTAAACCAAACTTTTTTTTGCTGCTAAACAATGAGTTATGACATTGGATAACATTTTTATACTGCTAATGGACCATGTGTGATGGCTAAAAACAACATTCATATTTTCTGAAACTGTAATAGTGCAGCATTCCTAGACACCCTAAAAACTTGGTATGCTTTTCACATCATGTGTCCCATTCTGCCCTATAAAAATGCTGCAATTAAGTTTCTCATTATGTTTTAATTGCAGCACACATTGATAGGGAGGAAAATGGCCTTGTTAGCTCCCAACAGTGCCTTAATTTAAAAAAAAGATATTTAGAAATCATGACATATACAACTGAGCTTGTGTTAGCTGACTGCTATAAAAAAAAAAGACATTTAGCTTCTCTTCTCTGTGCACTTTGATTGAAAGCAGAGAGTGTGTGAGAAATGGACCAGCTACAGTTATTAAGGGTGGAGGTCTCAGAGACTTATTCTTCTGTTTGTTAGAAATGGAGCATTGTCATGTTTTTGTGAATGATTTGATGTCACAGAATGTTCATAAACTGCATGCTTCAGTGAATGGCTGAAAGAAGGCCACAACAACCTTAATGGAAAAGTTGGGGGCATAGCTGCAGATAAGGAGTGCGTTTTCTCCTGCTCCATGTAGAAGTGATACATTTGTGGGATAATAGCTACTCAGTGGTGTCAGCTGAGGGAAAGAAGATGGATCTGTGCACAAACTAATAATATTTTGAGCTAAGGAATAAGAGGCAGACTTAAAGGAAATAATGTGCCTATTTTGGCACATCAGTTTATTATTCATATAGGCATGGATTATGTGACAAATAGCATTATTATAATCATCACGTAACATCAGCTCACAGGTCAGAAAAGAAATATTGGATAGATTTTTATAGTTTGTGCTAACATAGTTGCCACAAAGCGTATAATATGGCTTTTTCTGATGAATTTATTTGGCAATAAAATAAAACTAGGTATATATGAAGATGTTGATATAATGATTTTTTTTAATAAAGGATACAGTGTCATTACTGCATAAGAATCATTTTACTTGCAGATTATTGTGGACTCAGAGAGCTTCTGTTATATGGAATATGCTATGGGATTATGGGTTATTCTGAAGCAATTATCCAGAAATCTCCAAAAATCATCAAGGCCATTTCCCATAGTATCCTGCTAATTTGAACGACTACTTATTTATTAATTTGCTTTTTCTCATTACAATATATGTCCAGGTCAATTAGTTCAAATATTACTTATGTCAAGTAATTCCTCATTGGGCTATGGTAATTATATCAGCAGTTAAAATATACCGTTTTCTACATGAGCTGATCAAATTGGTCTAAGTTATATAAACATTAAATATAAACCTCTAAAAATAAATATATAAGTAACCCTTTTGCTGGTACACTCTTTTGCTATCAATAACTCTTTGCAATCCAGGGCTCTAAGTTCCCTTTGCATGAAAGATACTTGGACCTGGGAGTTACAGTGAAGTGCCTCCACCTAGTGGCACTGTGGAATTGCACCTGAGGGGGATTCCACCAGGAAAATAAACCACACAGTTTACAGTACACCAACATAATGTTATATAATATTGAAAATGTAGAAATATGCAAATACAGTTCAAACATGTAACCCTGTCCTGCGGAACCTGTGTAGACTATACAACCCCTGCCTCATTCTTTAATTGCTACAGTCCCACACTCCACTTTGAGTGGACAAATGCAGACTAGTTCAGTTCAATGCCCCTTCCCCAAGAGCTCTTATGTCCCCAGGTAGAGTCCTGCAGCGGGTTGGGTACCCGCGGGTTACCTACAAAAACTTACGGTACCCTACGGGTTGTGGGTAGAAGTTCTGGGTGCGGGTATAGACGCGGGTCGGCGGTTCCGCGGGTTTGCGGGTCAGGCCACGGGTCTTCTCAATATCGATTTTTACTCCTTTTTTCTGATCACGCCTACTTCCGATGATGTCACTTCCAGTTTATAATGACAGCATTTCCTGTTTTACTCCCCTTTTTCTGATCATGCCTACTTCCGATGATGTCACTTCCGGTTTACAATCACAGCACTTCCTGATTCTTGATGGTCAGCGGGTCGCTGGTCCGGGTTGTGGATAAGGTACTTGTGGGTCAGGTCGGGTAGCGGGTCCAAGAAGGTAAGAATGCGGGTTGTGGGTCCGGGTTGCAGATTGCAGGTTGCGGGTACAGGTCGGGTTACGGATTCCAAAAAATGCACCCGCGCAGGACTCTATCCCCAGGTAGCACTACCTGCCCCTTTGGATTTAGAAGCCTCTCCCATTTGACAGGTGCACAAACAAGACCTGAGAAATCACACGTGGACAACGTATCCACAGGCAGGAGACAGAAGCAAGGGTTCCCTTTATAGCTGGGGCTCGAATGCTTAAGCATAGCACACCACAGCCCTCTCCAAACCCTCCTTAGTCAGTATTTCCAAGCAGTGCTGTCACCTTTTCTGCTATTTCTCTCTGGCTCTGACTGGATGCTGCAGCAGGGTCTCTTTTTAAGCTCTCCTTGCCAGTCACATGTATTTGACTCCAAACCCAAGCTCTTCCTGTATCCTCCTCTTTTTTCCCATGCATACTTGATTCCACAGATTGAAGAAAAAAAACAATTAGTCCTAAGAACCCTTTCCCAAACCCCCTTAGGTTCACACTGAATTGCAACCCCTTCTTCTTTTGGGAAATGTTGTATTCTGGTCCCTGAAGCTCCTCTGCTTTCCATAGTGAGTGGCGCATAGATTCTCTGGACAGCAGACGCACTTCATGTCCCAGAAGTTATGACTTCACAATAGAACAAGGTGAAGGAAGGAGTAGGATCACTCTATGAGCCTAAGGGGGTGAGTCACTGGTCTCTGCAATACCAGATAGTGTTTATGCACCTTTTCTACATAAGTCCAATTGAATGAGCTCATTGCAAAGAGAGGTGTATATTTTCCCCTTAATAAGTCATGTATACTCTAGTAACATACTATGATTACTTCAAGGCAAGTCTTCAAAGCAAACTTAGCTGCAAAACAAGTTATTGATACTGTATTGAACAACACCATGTTCTCTAACTGAAAAGACAAAATCAGTCTCCAGAACAGAAGCTGATTATAGAAATATTAAAAGAAAGTGTCTTGGGACTAAAAGAAAAAGATGAATATTGAGGGGGCTGCATAATAAGACACTAACTTTACATTTTAAAATGAGATCAAATCCTTCCTCATTAGAAACTCCTTCCTGTTATACTCCCAATTTTAAGGATTGTAAGTATTTCTGTGTCACTTCATCGATATTACCAAGTGTTTCTTGTTGTTATAATTATGCTACATACTATGCTTTGTCAGCTACCAGTTCTTTTTCTTGCTAACTACCAAAATCAACCTCATGCACCAATGGAGAAAATCCACTAAAAACAGTAAATGATGGAACGAATTGCTAACAAGAAACTGTGCCCTAGTGTCAGTTCAGCTGTTTTATCAGCAGAATATCCTAATCTTTGCAAATAGAGCTTTATTATGCATACATATGAGGGGCAATGGGGTTATAATTTCCTATTTTAAATTTTATCAGAATAATGAAGGAGGACTGACGGTCCAGCTTCCAAGCAGTGTCACTTCTTTTAACCAGACGGGTCTAAAACCAGGAGAAGAGTACACCGTGAGCATCATTTCTTTGAAGGATCAAGCAAGGAGCCCTGCAACATCTGGCAGCATTTTGACTGGTAAGATGCTGGATAGCTTTGTATAAATGCTTGCTAAGCCTGTGCTTGAAGGACGCTTCCAGTCTGAGAAATGTGTACAAAGGAAACATAAACCATAGGGAGTTTTGGATGAGAAGAAAATATCTCACTAACAGCTGTTCTTCTGCATCTAAAGCTGCTAACGATCAGGAAGAAGCAAGTATTGGAATAGGAGCAGCAGGAAGCTCCGCTTAGGTTATAGGCATTCACAACCCCCTAAGTAGCAATAATTCAGTGCATTTAGAGTAGAGAGAACCTGAACAATAAAAATAGCAGCAAGATATTATCAGAGGTGTTTGCAAGGGAGCAGTGCTATGGTAATTGCTGAGCTGATCAGTTCATGTAAGTGCACATTAACAGAACAAAAAAGCAGCATTGTTACTGACAGCTCACAGATTGACAAAGAGTCTCTTTAAAAACTTGTCAGCACCATTAGCTACTGAAACATGACCACACAGCTAAAATTTCAGTGAATCTTGGGACAAAATTGAATCAAAGCAAAAAAGGAGACAGTTTGATATCGGATCCCTTTTCTATTTGAGTTAGTTAAGGAGTTTTATTGAAGTGAAGAATCTCTAGGTGTTTATACTGTACAGATTTTGAATGTATTATCTGAAAATGTCAGAGTCTAAGGGGCAAATTCACTAAGCGCCGAAGCGCCGAACACTAGCGTTACTTCGCATTTTCCTTACTGCGCAAATTCACTAACGAACGCTGGCGTAGTTTCGCTAGTGTTACTTCGCACCCTTACGCCTGGCGAAGTTTCGCTAGCGACGTAACTATGCAAATTCACTAACGCGCGCAGTGTACTGAACGCTATCTTTTACGCTAGACTTCCTTCGCCACCTCACACCAGCCGAAGCGCAATAGAGTAGATAGGGATTGCTTCAGAAAAAGTCCCAAAAAACGCTGGCGTGTTTTCTACATTATGGAATTTTTATGGGGCTCCCCTCCTTCCCCCCTACATTTCCTGACTCATGGCAACTTACCTAGACAGTGGGCACATGTGTACGGCAAAATAATTTTTATTTGATGTTTTGAAGCTTTTCTAGCCATTTGTAGTGCTGATACGTATTCCTCCATTGAAATTTGAATTTGGCGCCGTATGCAAATTAGCCTTCGCTAGCGTAACTTCGCTTTACTTAGCGAATCAACGCTAGCGCAACTTCGCAACCTTACGCTACCCCTGAGCGCAACTTCGGATTTTAGTGAATTTGCGAAGCGCTGGCGAAACTACGCCTGGCGAAGTGTGGCGAAGTTACGCCTGGCGCAACTACGAATCTTAGTGAATTTGCCCCTAAGCTTCTTTTGGAAAGCCCCAAACTAGGCTCTAGTGAATGTTTTAATTATAAACAAATAATGATGCTGGTTAATTTCCTTTAGTTATGTGGTATTGTTTCACAGAACAGTGAGTTTGGCAACAGTGAAGACCTCGGTTTGAAACAATGCAATAATTTGACTTCACTTCTAAACAATAGAATACTGCATCATTGATCCTAACCTAGACTATATATATATATATATATATATATATATATATAATTTTTTTTTTTTTTTTAGTATGTGAATCTCAAGTCATTGGATTTTAGATATGATTGTGGGAGATCGGATCTCTGGGCTTCACTGGTTTAAGAGACAAGGCAAACTTACACTATTTTCAACAGGAGGACAATAAATAGGATTTGTAGAAAAACGTTTTGCCTGTTTCACTGAAAAACCAAACTACCTTTTGTTTTTTTCTATATTCATTAGCACAAGATCATTTTAACTGAACAATATTTTTTATTTTACTCTTGGGATGAGTGTAAGTTATTTATTCAAACTCTGTCTTCTATTTTCTTTCTCATTATAATCAACTAATTTAATATGCCTGGGACATGTGCACAGCTGCAATAGAGGGGAAGTTCATTTAAAGGAGAACTAAATGCTAAAACTGAACGTGGCAAAAAATGCCATATTTTATATACTAAACTTATTGCACCAGCCTAAAGTTTCAACTGCTCAATAGCAGCAATGATCCAGAACTTCAAACTTGTCACATGGGGTCACCATCTTTGAAAGTGCCTACTACATTCACATGCTCAGTGTGCTCTGAGCAGCTGTTGAGAAGATAAGCTTAGGGGTTGTCACACATTTTTAATCCGAAAACGAGGTTGTCCTGTAATATAAGATGATGCTACAAGGCTGATTATTAAATTCTGATGCTAATTGCACTGGTTTATGTGCTGCCATGTAGTAATTATCAGCCTTATTCTGTGTGCACTGTATATTATGAGTGGGCACTAAACTCAATAAGTGACAGCAGCACAGAGCACGTGCAATGAATCAACAGAAAAGATTATGGGGAGCTACTGGGGCATCTTTGAGGCATAGATTTTTACTGCTAAATGACTCTGCTTGCCTTGGGTTGGTACAGAAACCCAACACATAGTGTACAACATATCCCAACCCAACACTGGGAGGCCCATTTACTAAGGGTCGCATATCGAGGGTTAATTAACCCTCGATATTCGTCCATTGAAGTAAAATCCTTCGACTTCGAATATCGAAGTCGAAGGATTTACCGCAAATACTTTGATCGAAGAAAAAAACGTTTGATCGACCGATTCGAAGGATTTTAATCCATTGATCGAACGATTTTCCTTCAATCAAAAAAAGGTCCCCATAGGCTAACATTGGTGCTCGGTAGGTTTTAAGTGGCGAAGTAGGCAGTCAAAGTTTTTTTTAAAGAGACAGTACTTCTACTATCGAATGTTCGAATAGTCAAACAATTTTTAGTTTGAATTGTTCGATTTGAAGTCGTAGTCGAAGTAGTCTATTCGATGGTCGAAGTACCCAAAAAAAAACTTTGAATCCTTCACTCGAGCTTAGTAAATGTGCCCCATAGTGTACATCATATCTAGCCTAGTTAAAGGTTTAGTTCTCCTTTTAAATACAGGATGAAGTAGAATACAGACATTCTTAATGTTTCAGGACAGGATGGGAAGGACATTCTTGAACAATATCTGATATGACAATAAATGCAAATGAGGGGCTGGTTTGGTTCAAATAATTAAATAAACATAATATACTTTACTAAAGCCTGCTTGACATAGATTGTCAGGTAGAAGTTTAGAATTTACTTGTATTCTGCACCTGTTTGAAAATACAAATTTCTGGAAACAGCTCATTTATTTGTATGGGAAAATCAATAGGTCTTTCGTATGTGAGTATTCCCGCACTCAAGCCTTCTGGGCCTGTTTCTTAGAGCTATTCTTAGAAACATAATACATTCTGCTTATTTCCTATATTCTGTGATTAAGGCTCTGCTGTGCCCTTCACCTTTGCTGCAGAATTGTTCCTCAATAAAAGTAAAGACTTATATTGGAATAGTTTCTCAGCATATATAAACAGGATTGTTATTGAATAAAAATTATATTATATTATATATACCTATATCTATACTAACAATAGAGAGTATAATAGCATTTGATATTATGTCTGTCCAATCAAACAAGCCACTCTTAAAAGCATTAACTGAATCAGCCATCACAACATCACCCGGCAGTGCATTCCATAACCTCACTGTCCTCACTGTGAAGAACCCCCTACGTTGCTTCAAATGAAAGTTATTTTCTTCTAGTCTGAAGGGGTGACCTCTGATACGGTGATCCTCTTTATGGGTAAAAAGGTCCCCTGCTATTTGTCTATAATTTCCTCTAATGTACTTGTAAAGTGTAATCATGTCCCCTCACAAGCGCCTTTTTTCCAGTGAAATCAACCCCAACCTTGACAGTCTTCCCTGATAACTTAAGTCTTCCATCCCTCTAACCAGTCTAGTTGCACGTCTCTGCACTCTCTCCAGCTCATTTATATCCCTCTTAAGGACTGGAGTCCAAAACTGCACTGCATACTCCAGATGAGGCCTAGATTAGGCATAATTATGTTTTCATGCCCTTTTTTATGCAAGACAGAACTTTATTTGCTTTAGTGGCCACAGAATGACACTGCTCAGAATTAGACAACTTGTTATCTACAAAAGCCCCTAGAACAGGGGTGTCCAAACTTTTTTCACCAAGGGCCATATGCGGTAAAATATACAAACAACCGGGCCACTCACTGTGGACACGGCCATTTTGTGGCCACACCCCCTGATTACCATGTTCATTTTACAAATTTTAAATAAGTAACACACACATACAAACACACAGACAGAGACACACACAGTGACACACATACAGACAGATACACATACAGTGACACACATACACACAGTGACACACACACATATAGTGACACACACACACACACATACAGACAGACAGATACACACACATACAGTGACACACACACACATACATACAGTGAGACACACACACACACACAGTGAAACACATAGAGACAGATACACACACACACATACAATGGATATCGGGCCGCATTTGGCCCGCGGGCCGTAGTTTGGACATCCCTGCCCTAGAACCTTCTCAGTTAAGGGAACTCCCAGCACACTGCCATTTATCAAAATTGAACCTCATTTTCCAGATTGCTGCCCAGTTTTCAAACTTAGTCAAATCACTCTACAACGTGGCGGCTCATGATGAATCTGAATCTGTGCCATTCAAAATTCGCAAAGTAACGAAAAAAACGCAAAACTCATTGAAGTCAATGGGCATCAAAATAATTTTGACGCAAGCAACAATTTGTATATGCATGATTATTTGGTCCAAATGCATTAAAGTCAACGGGCGTCCAAATAATTTTGACATGCAAAATAATTTTTTTGATGCGCAACAATTTTTTTTTGACAAGACAGATTTTTAATTGCCGCAGTTTCACTAACTAATTTGCTTGCAGCAAAACACAGAAATTCACTGCAAATTTGCGTCTGGTGAATTTACTCGCCCATCACTAGTGGCAGCATCCTGCATGGAACCTATAGTTCTGCACAATTTTGAATCATCAGCAAAAATAGAAACATTACTTTCAATGTCCTCCTCCAGGTCATTAATAAACAAGTTGAAAAGCAAGGGACCTAGTACAGAGCCCTGCGGTACTCCACTAACAACACTGGTCCAATTAGAAAATGTTCCATTTACCACCACTCTTTGTAGTCTATCTTTTAGCCAGTTCTCTATCCAGGTACAAATACTATGTTCCAGGCCAACATTCCTTAATTTAACCAGTAACCTTCTGTGTGACACTGTATCAAATGCTTTAGCAAAGTCTAAGTAAATCACATACACTTCCCTCCCAGAATAGAGGTCCCTGGTCACCTTCTCATAAAAAGAAATTAAGTTAGTCTGGCAAGATCTATTACGCATAAAACCATGTTAGCACAAACTCATAGATTATGATTTGCTATGAAGTCCAGTATCTTATCCCAAGACCTTTCTTTAGCTTAACATGTTCTAATCACTTTTGAATTTCCTCATGTGTGAACCATGCATCATTAGTTTAATTACTAGAATTATAGAATAATATTAAGAAGGAACTGGTTCCTTATTTGTGTAGACAGACAAAAAATAACAGTTCAGAATCTCAGCTTTTTTTTTGTTCTCATCAACCAGCTGACCCCCTCTGATATTAAGGGTCCCACCCCTTCCTGCTTCATTTTTGTACAAATTACATATTTAAAAAATAATTTTGGATTCTTGTTACTGCTTGATGCAATACCCTTTTCCATATCAATTTAACTTGCCTGACGGCTTTTTTGAATGATTTATTGGCATCCTTATACCTTATAAATGATTTGGCTGTCCCAGTTCTCTTGAAAGCCTTAAAAGCATGTATTTTTCTTTATTTATTAAGCAGCATTTTAAAGACTTCCCATTTTTGTTCCACGTTTAACCCTGTGAAAAGCATTTCTCACTATGTTCTCATATATATTGCAGAGATGCCCTTATACTATCAAAGTTTGCACATCTAAAATAGAGTGTTTTAGTTACTCCCTTATAGAATTGCCTCTGCAACAGAATCTCAAAGGAGACCATTTTATGATCACTATTCCCTAAATCATACCTCCCAACATTTTGAAACTAAAAAGAGGGACAAAAAAGTTGCTGTGCATAGCGCTGCAAATTATTTGACCATACCCATTTTGTGATCACACCCCCTAATTACCATGTTCAGTTTACAAAATTTGGCAGGTTATGAAAGTTTGAACATATTTCTGTGTTTTTTTACAGTTATTACAGTTTTGCTAATGAATGTGAATTGCCCTTTAAGCTGTAATTCTAACTTTTCCCAAGGGACCTATTATATATTGTTATAATTACTTATTTGTTTATCTTGAAATTGTTACAAAAGTATCTTATATGCAGCTGTGGACATTCTGGGCTCTCTGCCAAAAGCCAATTAAGATAGAAACTTTGTTTCTTATTCTGTCTGTTCAGTGCAAAGAAAAACTGGACTTTCCAGTACAAACGAGGGACTGCGGGTTGAGTTGTTAAAAGAGGGACTATCCCTCTAAAAAAGACAGTTTGGAGGCATGCCTAAATGCTCACCCATGTAAATGCTAGAGATGAGTTCAGTATTATTAGTTATTACAAGATCCAAAAGAGAGTAGCATTTACTGGTCACCTGTTTAAAAGCAAACATTTTATTGGTTGCTATGGGTTACTGGGGTTACTGGGCAAACATAGTGCCTTTTTAATTGTTATAAATAATATCTATATGTACTCGTTGATGTACTAATATATATATATATATATATATATATATATATATATATATATAAAGCTGCAGAAAGCCGGCACAACACGTCAATAAAGTAAAGGCGCCTGGGTGCAAAAAGCAAACAAATAGATAACAGTCCGAAAAGATGTCCGTGCACTCACAGGTCTTATTGAAGAAAAAATTGTGTTTATTCAGCAAAGAAGTGACTGACGTTTCGGCTAGCTATCTAGCCTTTCTCAAAGTGCATTACAAGAACACAAACTAATCATTTAAACACAATGAGTTTTGTGTATTAACTCTCTTGTCTTTATTAAGGTTTATTAAGACTTGTTTTGGCTTATTTGGCTTTGTTGGCTTTATATAATATATATATATATATATATATATATATATATATATATATATATATATATATATATATATATATACACATATCATCATCAGGATAGTGCAAGGAATTGAGCAAACATTCAAATTCCCCTAACATCCAATTGGTGTAAGGAATCAATTAAAACTTCACACCTAAGAACACCCCATACTAACATATCACTTGTTTTAAAATCTAATATTCCTTATTATTACAAATATTAAAACTAACACTAGTGTGAATTGAAACCCTTATACTTATAGCATGACAAACGTAACTCTTACTGACTCATAAATACATCCAATAACAAAATTGCTAAAATTTCTCCTCAAGCCATAACAAAATGTGGAATACAAATATATCAATAGGTATCCAGGGAAAAGCCCATGTATGTTTTAATAATTTATACAATAAAGAACCTTTTAACATCAGATATATATATATATATCCTTGAGAAAGGTCCCAACAGGGACCGAAACGTTGGAATGCAACAGAAATAAAAACCGATTTTTTACACATGGGAGTGCTGGTTCTTCGCAGAATACACACATATATATATATATATATATATATATATATATATATATATATATATATATATATATATATAGATATATATATATAGATATATATATATATATAGATATATATATATAGATATATATATATATATAGATATATATATTTGAAGAAAGAGAAAATTTGTTTACTAATAATCACAAAGACAAAGGATAATTTGGAATTTGTGGCTTTTGTTTATCCTTAGCCATAGATGGGCCTACCAACATCCTGGTTCGTGATATTTCTGACACAGTTGCATTTGTGGAATGGACACCAGCTAGAGCAAAATTAGACTTCATGCAGCTTGACTATGGACCTATAAATGGGGAAGGGGAAAAGACCACCTTTCGTCTTCAACCTCCTTTGAGCCAGTACTCCATGCAAGTCCTGCGTCCAGGTTCACAGTATGAAATATCAATTCGAGGAGTGCGGGGAGACAATGAAAGTGAACCTGTCCGTGCTACTTTCACCACAGGTACTTTGTTTAGCACATTATTTACAATGGAGCCTTCAGATCAAGTCTCTATTTAAATAAACAAAGGAAAGTAAGGATTCATTCATACTCTTTATTAAACAAAACAAAAAACAATTAAGAACATAACATTTTTTTTTGTGTTAATCTGTAGGGAGTCAGAGAATTCCTAACATAAAAGAATAATTGTAGAAAGTATTTTGATTTCCTGAAGATACTCGAGGTGCATTAGTAATCAAATACTGGCTGTAACACGGTCATACCCAAGTTAGTGAATACACTGAATCTTATGAATGGGTAGTGATTGTGGATATTTTGTTATCAACCTATGGAGCTATTTATCAACTTTACAATAAAATGTCCAGAATTCTCATGTATGCCAGAGCCATTAACTGGAAGGATCATTTACATCTGTTGACTGGAGATGCCGGTTAACAAGCATTATTTAAAGGGTTAGGGTTAAATGAGGCAAAATAAACAAAAACATAGAGCTTTTAAAATACATAAATGCGCTTAATTAATTATGAAAATAGAATTATAATGTTCTCTATATTTTTTCCAACATATCACCTTCAATGCTGATCCAGAGTTAGATGCTCCAAAAAATCTTCGAGTTATTTCCCATGCCTCATCCACATTGGAATTGGAGTGGGACAACAGCGAGGCTGAGGGAGAGGGCTACCGCATAGTCTATAGCACCCTTTCTGGGGATCAGTACCATGAACTCATTGTGCCAAGAAACTCTGAACAGACCACTAAAGCTTCACTTACAGGTTTGTAATAGATATGTAGAAAATATGTTTCCATTTGCACATTTTTCACCTATACATACCAGTTTTAATTGTCATTGTAAATGGTGTATAGAAGATCAGTTGTAAAACTAGAATATCAACTGTATGAGCATTATTTGCAGGTGAAATTTATATGCCATTGATGTTGTCCTGTTGTTACCAGTTGAGAAGAGCGTGCTTAGCACTGGTGTGTTGCAGTTGGCCAGTTCACCAACACGTTAAAGAAAACTTTCCGACTGGTGAGAAGCTAGAGGGTCTTGTATACACTGCTTTGACATTGCTGAAATACCCCACATAGCAAGCCTGAGCAAATTAGTTCACCCATCTTGCTTCAGTTTATATACCTTGGTTTATTTTATCCAAGTTCTGCGGCTGGTTAGATCTTGCACTCAAGAAACTGGGTTAATAGTTGTACATACAGTACCTGTGAATATACTGCATGGAAATACCAGAGAAGCATTTTAGTGATATATCATTAGACACAATCATTGTAAATATAATGTCCCTTGTTGAATTTTATGTGTCTCGTTAGCAAAGTTCTTCCATATCCAGCATGAATGTGCATCTGGGTCAGGTGCAAAATGCCTGATCCATGGCAAGATGTACATTGAAGGAGCAGTAAATGAAAGAAGTAAAGGTTTTTTAGGGTTTAGATACAGGGTATACTTCCAGTCCCAAGTTTATTGCCTATCGTACAACTTTTTAATGAAGAGGACATACTGCATATATATGAACATCATTTAATATAGTAATGGGACCTAGGGGTTTTAAGGATAAGAGATTTTTATGTAATTTGGATCTCCATGCCTTAAAGGGGAACTCCACAAAAACATAACTTGAGCTTTTAGAAAAGTAGACATAATTTCAATCAACTTTGCAATATACATCATTTAAAAAATATGCAGATTTTTAATGGGTTCTGACAGTTGCCTAAACCTAGTCCCCTGCTCTTCTAGTAATCTGTCAGACTTTGCTTTGCTGAGCTGGCTGACTACTGTTACTTTATATCAACAGCCATCTGTCCTCAGCCTGCATCCTCCAAACCCCACAATTCCCTGCACACATGATTCAATAAGGAAAGGAACATCACAGTGCAATGCATTGTGGGTTATGTAGTTCCTGTATGCTGTCTGTAAGCTGTGGAGAAGTTGTTACAATTTGTAACATCAGTGTCTTAGTCAGCGCTGGATTTCTCTCCCCAAGGCCTCTGGGTCCTAGAGCTCGCTGCGTTCCCCATACACTCCAGGATGCGGCTGGGCGGCATGCCGCCCATAAAATTTCACCGCCGTAGGCCTGGGCCTTTTTGGACTTGCCACAAATCCAGGCCTGGTTTTAGTCCCTCCTTCCCTGCCAGGATTTCAATGATGCAGAAGAACTGTTAAACAGCTGGATTTCAGCATAGATTTTGAAGAAATAGGTAACTGTGATGGATATATTAGGTGTTTCTGTGTTATGTGGGCCTCTTTATCAAATTTTGGTTTGGAAGCCGGTTTGGTTGGGATTAAATACAAAGTACTGCTTTATTATTACATAGAAAAAATGAATACTTTTAAATGTTAAAATTATTTGTTTAAAATTGTTTAAAAAATATTTTTTTTTAATTATGGGAAGGCCATGTCCCTTGTTTTGTTTAAAATAAGGGAGATGGCTTTCCTATCATTTGGAACTTTCAGAAAAATGGGTTTTTATATAATGAATCCCATACCTGTGCTCTAAGTTACTTTTTGCTTCTTTATCTCAGTGAGATAAAAAAAAATGGAGATAGGCCAGTCCTTCCAATGCATCTGCATTCCAATTCATTGTGCTGCCTCAATTCATAATCCAGTGAAAGTCTTGTGTATTGCTTGCTCACAGCAGGACTTCTTTGTTGGAGCTTGTATAGAGCTGTTCTATAGGGTCAGTAGGCCAGGCATATTTATTGAAGTTCTGTATCATGATGTATTTAGCTCTATTTTTGTCCCTTATTCCTGTGCTCTTCATAATGGTGCATTTAAGTGCTCGGATCTATTACATTCATGAGGTCACCAAGGTTACATTGTTAGTGTTTAGAACTGGAAATTTCCCTTCACACAGACATTATGCTTCAGATATATATATATATATATATATATATATATATATATATATATATATATATATATATATATATATATATATATATATATATATATATTAAGCACTTTCTCACTTTCTGAACAGTATTTAATTACATTTATTTCTAACCCCAAGCATTTCAAAATGTACATTGTGACAAGCTGGCTGCCTGCACACGCAATTAGCAAATTGTAGGCAGGTAAGCAGAGGATCCAGAGCATATAGCTGGGCCTAGGGAGCAATGAGAGGGGAGGGGGCTAGGCAGGTACCTCTTAAATTGTCTTCTGCCTACCCCTATTCCGTTTTCGCAGCACTCTTTGGTTTTCCATTTCATCCCCTCCCCCTACTGCTTTCCCCCCCTCCCACCTCTGTCACCTCGCCTCGGTCCCCCATCCTGGCGTCTGCACTCAAAATTGCACACAAAGTCACGGTCGGGTGCGTGCGCACGCACACATGCATGGGAGGTGGGAGCGGGTAGCGGCCAGCTGGGTTGCCTAGGGCGCAGCCCTGGCATAAAGACAGTGACACAAGCTTCTTCAGAGAACATAACCATTTAATTTCCAGCTGTTAAATGTCACAGTCACTTAATCATACACAGGGGTGAGTATTGCAGCAGTATACGATTATGTTACCGGATTTTTTTGGACTACTATTTTTTTTTTTACTTTGAATTAAATGTGGATTTATTATGGAATCTTTGCACATATAACCTTATAACTATGGACTTAAGGGTTTTTTTTGGCACTATAATTGTCTACTGAATTGTATGCTAATTACCACTCATTAAGGTGGGTTTAAATGTTCACCATTAGTGGGGTTTGGTTGTCTGAGAAAGGGGCATGCCCCCGAACCGTTACTTGCAATAAACATGCAAAGTCACGGTCGGGTGCGTGCGCACGCACACATGCATGGGAGGTGGGAGCGGGTAGCGGCCAGCTGGGTTGCCTAGGGCGCAGCCCTGGCATAAAGACAGTGACACAAGCTTCTTCAGAGAACATAACCATTTAATTTCCAGCTGTTAAATGTCACAGTCACTTAATCATACACAGGGGTGAGTATTGCAGCAGTATACGATTATGTTACCGGATTTTTTTGGACTACTATTTTTTTTTTTACTTTGAATTAAATGTGGATTTATTATGGAATCTTTGCACATATAACCTTATAACTATGGACTTAAGGGTTTTTTTTGGCACTATAATTGTCTACTGAATTGTATGCTAATTACCACTCATTAAGGTGGGTTTAAATGTTCACCATTAGTGGGGTTTGGTTGTCTGAGAAAGGGGCATGCCCCCGAACCGTTACTTTGCAATAAACATGCAGGGCTTGTCCCGTTTGCATGGAGTACTGAGTGCCGGTATTTTTGTTCCTGCTCATTGCAGCATACAAACAGAAATCATAAAATAAAACCCTGCCCACTGGGTACTACATTTACCCAATTGAAGAATTCGCTAACTAGACTGGATCATGTGGACTGCTAGCAAAACAAAACCGGTTCAGGTTTACCTCTGTACTCACAGCACTTTTCCTGATAGTTCAGCCTCCTGGCTGTGCCCACAGTCTTACCAAGACACTCAATCCAGAACCTCGACCAACTCATGGTCTCAGCCAACGCCTGCTTTGTACAGGCACAGTCAGCACCCCAGCTCCTCTGGGAGCTCCTAACCCAGCCAGGCATCCTACCTGCTGAGAGACACTGCCTAACACTCCACACATAACCATAATATCCTTTCCACAGAATAGCTATGTTATGAATGAAGCAGATAAAAGATGTTGATTTGAGGTGGGGTGCTTTTATGAGGAAGATTTTGATGTGAACAGACAACATGCGGTCAAAGGAGCTCTCCACGCAGGTGAAACAAGCCATCCTTAAAGTGATACTGACACTAAAAAATTACCTGCCAGAGGATTAAAAAGGAGGAAACCCAGAATATGGTGATGTCCATGAGTTCAAGACTTCAGGCTGTCATTGTCAGCAAAGGGTTTTTTTAACCAAGTATTAGAAATGAACATTTTATTTTCATTTTTATAATTTGTCCAATTACTTTTGAGCCCCTGAAATGAAGTGATTATGTTAAAAAAAAGTTTTAGTTCCTCACATTTTTATGCAATCTTTTTGTTCAACCCACTGAATTAAAGCTGAAAGTCTGCAGTTCAACTGCATCTGAGTTGTTTCATTTCAAATTCATTGTGGTAATGTACAGAACCAAAATTAGAAAATAAAAGTTGTCTGTCCAAATATTTATGGACCTAACTGCAGGTTTCTGGTTAGTGGCAGGTAGCTAATGTTATTGTGTACTCTAGGAGTGTGAAATAGACCATGTGAACTAGTAATTGCAGTTGCGTGCTTTACCAAGAAGAGTAAATCTCTTTAAGGCAACATTGAGAGATCCTGCCATTCTGGGGGTAGACACCTTGTGGTGTGAGTAATACCCAAGTGACAACTGCGAAACTGTTGTGATGTGATCTGCCACCAAAGTACACTGTACTAAGTAAAATATCATTTTTCATTCTTGTATAATAAACTTTTTTTCTTGTTTAAGAATCAGTGGTACCCAAGAACTATTTTAAAATTGTGCTTGAGAGTTATAGTTCAGCCTGGAGATGATACTTTACCTCCAATTTTATGAAAAGTCGCCGTTGAGAGAGTCCATTGTAGCGGTGCTCTACCTCCAGAGCAGAGGAGTACAATTCCGATACCCCCGTGTCCATTATACTACATGGTGTAATCTTCCTAAATTAATTTAATATGTGAGTTAGGAGGATAGTTCTTTACCTGCACTTGCAGAGCCTGTTGGTACAGATACTGTAACATTGTTCTGTTGTATCACAAAACCCCCTGGTAACAGTTTTAATGGACCACCTAGATCTGTTCATGAAGGACCCTTTCATTTTACAAACTTTCATATCAGTCAGAGCAGAGCAAGCCATAGTCTTACAGTGGTTAAATTACTCAGCAACAGGGGAAAGAGGCCATAAACAAAGTTTATTTATATATCTTAAAAAAAAATCGCCACACAATTAAGTCATATGCCTGACGCATTTTGAGCATATGCACCCCTAAATCATAAGGTTGGTTTAATTACACAATTTGAGAAAGCCCATTATAAAGCCATAGAAAATAATAGATGTGCCTTGAATCTAATTAGGACTGGGTTTGATCTGAATCTAACCTGACCTATGAAAGTCTGTCGTCTGTAGAAACAGGAGATACGGAGTATGCCTATAGGTTACTGTCACACCACTCATATTACCACGTTATTTATTCTTCTCCAATATCAAACACAAAAGCTAGCAGTATAATCACAGCTCTCTAGAAACATTATCTATTCTATTTTCATGAATTATAATATACACTATATACACCACGAGGAAGACTCCATCACTCTATAGTGAGCACAACCCACATGGTAAAATGTTAGGCAGATTAAAAAAAAACAAAAAAACAAAAAACAAAGGTTGAACTTGATGGATGTGTGCCTTTTTTCAACCTTATTTACTATGTTACTACTTACTATGTTACTATGTTACATGTCTTTTTAATCCACTGAGATCATTTACCTAGTAAATGTAAACTGAGTTTGTTAGTGTTTGGTTCCCAATTTTAGAGTCAGCTTTAGGAGTACAAACTGATTAATGGCATTTCCTGACCAAATATCGTATGTACCTGTTGCCCATGTTGTCAGATGATCTGGGAATTGCTTTAATTACAAATGGGCAAAGTAATTTGTGCAACCTGGCTGGATCTATGAATAGTATATAACTCCCAGCATCAAATGCCGTATGCAAATAAATGTATGTGATTTGCTAGGAAAGTTTCCTGAGAACCTGTCGCGATCGCCGCCCGGAGCAGGTCCAGGAGCTCCGGGCGGCGCGTCCTCTCCTGCCGGCGTCGCTCCCAAAATGGCGGCGCCCATGGCCGCCACGTGGGTAGCGGCGCCGGCGCGATGACGTCAGTGCGCCGACGTCGGCGCAAGGGCGTCAATGACGTCACTATGGCGCCAAATTTGAATAAAAACCCATTTTAGACGCCAGAATGGCGCCCAAGTATAGGAAATCTTCCCCAAAGTATTTCCTGGGTTCCCTGTGTGCTATTTTCTCTAATCCTGTTCCTGATTATTATCTTTGACCCTTGCCTGGACTTTGGACTTTTGCCTTTATCTGCCTGCCCCTGAACTTTTGCCTGGATTCCGTTTATTCTTCGATTAACCCTTTTGACACCGCGAACTTGCACCCTCAGAGGGCTTCCTCCTTGATCCCGACTACCTCCCTGGAGGGAGCTCCCGGCTCCCTGACATTATACTTGGGCCATGGATCCTACTGAGGAAGCTACGCCTGATGTCGGACGAGCGCTCCGCGGACTGGCATCCCGCATGGAGGATTATGAAGCCCAGCAGTACCGCATTGGGCAGGCACTCGATACCCTCCTCTCTCGGATGCTTCCAGCGCCCCCTGCACCTCAAGCTGCGGTAAATCCTTCCTTGGCGGCCGCTTCGTCCACCGCAGGTTCCTCGTCAAGTGAGCCTCGCATTCCGCCTCCTCCTCGCTTCAGTGGGGACCCACAAGCCTGCAGAGGTTTCGCTACACAGTGCCAGATCCAGTTCGAGTTCCAACCCTCGCACTTCCCCAATGAACGTTCCAAGGTGGGGTATGTGATGTCTCGTTTGGTGGGCAAACCGCTTGAGTGGGCAACATCTCTTTGGGAGAAGAATTCTCCACTGACTTTTGATGCCAAGGCCTTTCTTCAAGCATTTCGTACTGTGTTTGATGCCCCGGGTCGGGTCACTAATGCTCCTTCTCGTCTTCTGCAACTCCGGCAGGGAAACCGCAGTGTCAGTGACTATGCTATTGACTTTAGAACTTTGATGGCTGAGACTTCCTGGAATGACGATGCCTATAAGGCCGTATTCTATCAAGGTCTGTCTATTCGCATTAAAGATGATCTTGTCTCCAGGGAGTTCCCTGACCTGCTGGAGGATCTGATTGCACTTTCTATCAAGGTGGACACTCGGCTCAGAGAGCATCAAGTAGAGAGGGAGCGCTGTAAAAGATTTCAACCCTTGTTGGCACCTCGCTTCCAGAGACCTCTCCTGCAGACTCCAGCTACTCTAGCCTCTCCTTCTCCTCCAGAGGAACCAATGCAAGTTGGAAGGGCTCGTCTATCCGAACAAGAAAGAATCCGTAGACGAATGGCTGGCTTGTGTCTGTATTGTGGCGGACAGTCTCATTTTGCGAACTCTTGCCCGGTGAAGCCCACGAGTTCTGTTCCCCGAGGTATTTCTAGGGTAACTCATGTAGGGGGCACTACTCCGAGGTCTCAAGAGAACACTCACAGGTTTCTCCTTCCATTACAGATTCGCCTAGCCACTAAGACTATTGTCGGCTCTGCCTTCATTGACTCTGGAGCGGCTGGGAACTTCATGGACGCTCAATTCGCCAAACACATGGAAGTTCCCTTATTCCCATTGTCTTCTCCTCTCCGTGTCATTGCCATTGACGACAGACCCCTGGAGGCTGAATTCATCTCCATGACGACTGGGGAATTGCCTGTGCAGGTTGGGACGCTGCATAAAGAAAGACTTTCGTTCCTAATTATTTCCTGCCCGTCTGTTCCAGTTGTTTTGGGTCTCCCCTGGCTGCGCCTGCACAATCCCACCATAGACTGGTCCTCAGGGCAGGTTTCTCGTTGGAGCCCATTCTGCCAACAGCATTGCCTTCCTGCTAAACCCCTCAAGAAGGTAACTATCTCCTCAACCGAGTTAAAGTCTCTTCCCTCCTGTTATAAAGAGTTCTCCGATGTGTTCTGTAAGAAGTCTGCGGAATTCCTTCCTCCACATCGCTCCTACGACTGTCCTGTCGAACTCCTGCCAGGAGCCATGCCCCCCAGAGGCCGCACTTACCCTCTCTCTCCCGCAGAGACTACCGCAATGAAGGAATACATCCAGGAAAATCTCCAGCGGGGGTTTATCCGCCCTTCCACCTCTCCTGCAGGGGCTGGGTTCTTCTTCGTAGAGAAGAAGGACGGAGGCCTTCGGCCATGTATTGATTACCGGGGCCTGAATAAAATCACTGTAAAAAACAGGTACCCTCTACCCTTGATTGCAGAGCTCTTCGACCAGCTGAAGGGGGCGAAGATATTCTCTAAGTTGGATCTCCGGGGGGCGTACAACCTCATTCGCATCCGTGAGGGTGATGAATGGAAGACGGCTTTCAACACTCGTGACGGGCACTATGAATATCTCGTTATGCCCTTCGGCCTTTGCAATGCCCCTGCCGTCTTCCAGGAGTTTGTTAACGATGTGTTCCGGGATCTCCTAGGAAGGTTCGTAGTCGTGTACCTGGACGACATCCTGATCTTTTCTAAAGACCTAGAAAGCCATCGCTCCCAGGTGAAGGAGGTACTCTCTCGTCTGAGGAAGAACTCTCTCTTCGCCAAGTTGGAGAAGTGCATCTTCGAGGTGTCCAAGATCCCCTTCCTAGGATACATTATCTCTCCTGAGGGATTTGAGATGGACCCCGTGAAAGTGTCTGCCATCCAGGAGTGGCCTCTCCCGCTGAGTACCAAGGCAATCCAGAGATTTATCGGATTTGCTAACTACTATCGGCAGTTCATCCGGGGGTTCTCTTCCCGCATTGCACCTATCCTGGCCCTCATCCGGAAAGGGGGTAAACCCAGCTTGTGGCCTCCATCTGCCATTGAAGCTTTTCAGTCCTTGAAAGAGGCCTTCACGTCCGCTTCTGTCCTCCGACACCCCAATCCTGAACTACCCTTCTACATCGAAGTTGATGCTTCTGAAGTCGGAGCCGGAGCCATCCTGTCTCAGAGACACCCCGCTGATGGGAAGTTACACCCCTGTGCTTTTTTCTCCAAGAAGTTCTCGTCCGCAGAGCAGAACTACGATGTCGGGAACCGAGAACTCTTGGCTGTTAAACTTGCCCTTGAAGAGTGGCGTCACCTCCTGGAGGGTTCTCTGATTCCTGTTCAGATTTACACCGATCATAAGAATCTCGAGTTCATCCAGTCCCTCAAGAGGTTAAACCCCAGACAAGCAAGGTGGGCTCTCTTCTTCTCTCGATTTAATTTTATCTTGACTTATCGCCCAGGCTCCGAGAATCGGAAGGCCGATGCCTTGTCTCGTAGCTTCACTCCGGTGGACCGCTCTCCTGAGAGACAAGAGCCAATCATCCCTCCAGTCAAGATTATTGCCTCCCTGTATCCACAGTTTGCCGACCAAATCCTGGCTGGTCAGTCTTCTGCTCCTTCAGATACTCCCATTGGAATGGCATTTGTTCCTCCTGAGCTGCGTCTGCCTATCCTGCAACAGACCCATTGCTCCAGGCAAGCCGGACACCCTGGCCCAGCTAAGACTCTTGAACTCTTACGACGCCTGGTCTGGTGGCCTGATATCCGCAAAGATGTGAAGGACTTTGTTGCTGCTTGTAATGTTTGTGCCACATCTAAGTCAAGCCACTCCCGCCCCAGTGGGTTACTACAGCCCTTGCCGGTTCCTTCCCGTCCCTGGACCCACCTGTCCATGGACTTCATTGTCGAACTTCCTCCTTCCTGTGGGAACACTGTGATCTGGGTTGTTATTGATCGTTTCTCCAAAATGGCCCATTTCATCCCTCTGAAGAAGTTGCCCTCTGCGGTGGAGTTGTCCCAGCTATTTATCCAGTACATCTTCCGCCTGCATGGTTTCCCGGTGGAGATCGTCTCCGATGGAGGCACCCAGTTTACCGCCAAGTTCTGGCGTTCCCTATGCAAAGACCTGGGAATTGTTCTTCAGTTTTCATCTGCATACCACCCGCAGACGAATGGGGCAGCTGAACGTGTCAACCAAGCCCTGGAACAGTTCCTGAGGAACCATGTATCCCTCTGCCAGGATGACTGGTCTGATCTCCTCCCGTGGGCGGAATTTGCTCATAACAATGCCTGCCACACTTCCACTGGAAGGTCCCCATTTATGTCGGTGTATGGCCAACATCCTCAAGCCTTCCCACAAGACTTTGTGTTGTCCGATGTTCCGGCCGCTGATGACCATGCAGCCCACATGTCTGCTATCTGGGCTGCAACCAAGTCCAACCTGGAGAAGAGTGCTCTGGTTCATAAGACGTTTGCAGATCGTAGACGTAGACCCTCTCCTCCCTACAAGGTCGGTGATAAAGTCTGGTTGTCTTCCAGGAACATTCGGCTGAAGGTACCATCTCCCAAGTTGGGTCCAAGGTTTGTAGGTCCTTTTTCCATCTTGGAGGTGATCAATCCTGTAGCTGTCAGACTTCAGCTTCCCCCTGAGATGCGAATTCCCAACGTATTTCATGTCTCCTTGGTGAAACCCGCTACCTCCAACCGCTTTTCTGTTGTCCAGCCTCCTCCTCCTACTATCTCTGTGGATGGTCAACAAGAATATGAGGTGGAGAAGATCCTTGACTCCAGAATCTCCAGGGGATCTCTCCAGTACCTCATCAAGTGGAAGGGCTTTGGCCCTGAAGAATGTTCCTGGGAGGGACGGTCTGATGTCCATGCTCCTCGTCTGGTGGGGGAGTTCCACTCCAAATTTCCCCAGAAACCCAATCCTGGTGGGCCGGTAGCCCCCCGTGAGGGGGGGGGGTACTGTCACGATCGCCGCCCGGAGCAGGTCCAGGAGCTCCTCTCCTGCCGGCGTCGCTCCCAAAATGGCGGCGCCCATGGCCGCCACGTGGGTAGCGGCGCCGGCGCGATGACGTCAGTGCGCCGACGTCGGCGCAAGGGCGTCAATGACGTCACTATGGCGCCAAATTTGAATAAAAACCCATTTTAGACGCCAGAATGGCGCCCAAGTATAGGAAATCTTCCCCAAAGTATTTCCTGGGTTCCCTGTGTGCTATTTTCTCTAATCCTGTTCCTGATTATTATCTTTGACCCTTGCCTGGACTTTGGACTTTTGCCTTTATCTGCCTGCCCCTGAACTTTTGCCTGGATTCCGTTTATTCTTCGATTAACCCTTTTGACACCGCGAACTTGCACCCTCAGAGGGCTTCCTCCTTGATCCCGACTACCTCCCTGGAGGGAGCTCCCGGCTCCCTGACAGAACCTTTATTCAGTTACCTTGAATATTGAAAGAGACAGCAACAAACTCTTGATTCTTATAAAGGAGAATCTTTTTCCAACAAGAATTTCAATCATCTGAAGGAGAGAGGAGAATACGTGGGTGACAATTCAGTTGCAGGATTCTGAAAGTGATTTCTGTACAAAATAGAAAGGTTTCACAGACAGATTACTTATAGGAACCTCATAATGCATGCTTCTCCGAGTGGGAGAATGTATTGCCATCAACAATAATGGAAAAGACAGTTCAAAGAAGAAAGATAAGAAATACTTATTATAACTGAGATACAGCCTTGTAGGTGTTATAAGGGGTCAGTTAACAGAGGAAGGCATTTCAGAAGAGCTGTGATCCTCTGAATTATCTGTCTGCTCTATCATTGGATTACACTTTTCATTGTCGACTCTTCTGTATTATGAAGATTAACTGCCCATTGTTTGACTTTTTGATTCAGAGGGTGCTGTCAGCAGAAATGTACAATGGCTGTAGTATCTTGTATGAGAGCTGTTTGTTTACAAAGAACATCCTGGGATTAAAGAGCCTATATACTAACCTTTTTCTAATTGTCTTTCATTAAATTTACTCTACAGATTTAAATATTATGGGTGAACCTTTCAATGCAAGAACTTGCAATTGAACTTTCAATCTCCACTCTTGTTTTTAGTTAAATTATTCATATTTTGAAGATTTACAGATTTTATGTTTTGTCCGTGACACATATGAGTTGCATTGTCTCAGGTTTTTCTCAGATACTCCATTTCTACTGCACCATTAACCATGGGAAAGGTGTTTGTGGTGTGGAGTAAAACACAGGAACAAATGGAGGGAGGGTGCAAGGAACAGCAATAGTGATGGGCGAATTTGCGCTGTTTCGCCGAAAAATTAGGGAATTTCGCATGAAATTCGCGAAACAGCGAAAAATTTGCGAAACTGTGTCTGCGTCTCGTTTTTGACGCCGGCGTCCTTTTTATCGGAAAAAAATTTTTGACGCGGGCGAATTTTTCCGCGAATTTTCGCGGGCGTTTCGTGAATTTATTCGCTGGTGGCGAATCGCGCAAATTTGATGCAAATTCACGCGTGGCGAATAAATTTGCCTATTGCAATACGTGGAGGACTATGTCTGCTTTGCATTGATAGATAGTACTACATTGAGCTTGAGTATCTGCTTTGTAAAAATGATTTTCAAATTACACATTTTGCTGCTAAGCATCATTAAGCTAATTTCATATAAAACACTACTATACTATGATTGGAATTAATTTTATATGGAATCACAAGGTATTAAAGCTTATCTTGACCATGAAATAGATATTCCAATGGCTTCACTGTACAGACATTCAGGGGCAGACTTATTAAAAGTAATTTATAAAAACATCCCTGACTGTCAGGAACATTTTAGTGAAAAGAAAAATTCTTGTGATCAGACACATTTATCAACACCAATAGATGTGCCAGTCTGAATGTGTCTGAATGTTTACATTTTCTATGGTGTATCTGAGTATTAGCTCAGACCATCTTAATTGTTCATTTCTGTTTCATATCACATGGGGGATTAATGTTTCAGACATGAGGTACCAGTAGCAATCAGTATACATTTAATGGTAAATCAACCCCCTCAGTTTTGAAACTGGTTTTTATAAATGTTTTGGTAGAAATTGCAATTAAACTCATTTTTAGGCCAAACACAGGTGCTATTGCTTTCAGATTGTCACGGCCACCATTGGAGGGCAATTTAAGCCATCTTGCCTCCACATGCCATTACCATAAGTACAGGTATGTTTCCCAGAAACCCGTTATTCAGAAAGCTCTGAATTACAGAAGGCCGTCTCCCATAGACCTCATTTTATCTAAATAATCCAATTTTCTAAAAATTATTTCCTTTTTCTCTATAATAATAAAACAGTAGCTTGTACTAAGATTTAATTAATCCTTAATGGAAGCAAAACCAGCCTATTAGGTTTATATAATGTTTAAATGATTATCTAGTGGGCTTAAGGTATGAATATCCAAATTACAGAAAGAGTCATTATGCAGAAAACCCCAGGTCTTGAACCTTCTGCATAACAGGTCCCATACTTGTATCTGTGAAACAAGTTGTTTGATTTTATTTATCCCTACTTTTACTGTAATGTGTTATAATAAGTTAATAGAAGGTATGTTCAAAATGACCTGTGTAGCTAACAATGACACTTATCTCATCCCTTGTGATTTTGTGGTTTTACTGACAGTAAGTGGTAATCCCTGATCTTTGCACAATCTATGGCCATATGTAGGAGCTGTTCCAGATATTTTTATAATATTATGGGGTGGCGGAAGATGCAGTGGGAGCAGGCACAAGCCAAGTTGACCAGGCCACTTCTCCGCCTCTCCGGTGTGTGCTCAAAGGCATGCTATTTGACAATGTGCGGGAGTGCTTTGGAGAGAAGTGCTGGAGGGAGAACAAGGGTCTGGACCAGGGTAGGTGCAAGTGAGGTACGTGTTTGCACCCACAATTCGTTGAGCACTAGGCACTTGTCTCTTCTGCCTACCCCTAGTTCCGTCCCTGGGCCGGGAGCCCTAAGCAACCAGCAGGCCACTTTGTCCCCTCCTGTAAGGGCCCGAAGGCACAGTTGGAGTGCGGACCAAGGAGGAGGCAGGTAGTAACTAAAGTTCGTGGTAATAGAAGGATGAGGCAAGAGAATAGTCAAAGTCCAGGCAAATGTTCAATCCAGGCAGCGAAGGGTCAATCCGAAATAACAGGCAAGGTTGGTACACAGGAATCAATCAATAATAACACACCCAGGAATTCACGAAGATAAACCTATACTTGGGCAATGACTGCAGTGTCCAGAAGGCTTAAATAGGGCAGAATTGGCGCCAAAGTTTGGGCGCAATGGCGTCATGACGCTGATGCTGACGTTTAGACGCCGGCGCACGTTCTGATGTTGGCGTTCTGACGCCGGCGATCATTCCGTCGCTGGCGACCAATCGGCAGGCGGGAAGATGCTGGCGCCATATCGCTGCGACCCACGGGATCCACATGGGGAAGCAACGGGTCGCCATTTTGGACGCCGTCGCCATCTTGGGGGTGAGTAACGTCCATTTCCATTACACCTCCCTGGCATGTTTGCAAAGGCGAATGCATGCACACTATGTGACGATACATTGGGTTGCGTGTGCACAGAGGCACACTAGTGATAAGTGATGATGGGAGAACAAGGATCTGGACCAGGGGTAGACTAAAGAAGAGGTACGTACTTGGTGCCACCACTTTTTTGCGCCTTAGGCACGTGCATCATCTGCCTACCCCTAGTTCTGGCTCTGAGTGGGAGCCAAATATTTTAAACAACCATGTATTTAGAAGTGTATTTCTGGATATTGGAGTGCCTGGTTTAGGATAAACACTTAAAACAAAGGTACTATAAAGGTTTCATAGAATCCAAATGCCTTGAGGTTGATGGCTAGGAATTGGATGAATAAAAATATAATGTTTGGGAATGAAAGAGCATTCTTGTATCTTGCAGAATATTGAATAATGTTTGTAAAATTACATAATACACACTTTTAAAAGGTATGGTGTGTGGTTTACCCCACCCTCTAATACTATGAATATTATTTTCCTATAGTGCCATTTAGAGCCTATACAATTCCACATAATAATACAGCCAGCAGCCCAAGCCTACATGAATGTTTGATTATCCTTCTGGGTCTAATAAATTCTGCTTTATATGAAAAGGGATAACTCTGATTAAGATTATGAACAGAAAGTACCACTGTAGGTAAATCTGAGCCTGTTATAGGATATATTATATTGGCAGCTGTGACCTTTCACAATTTGGCAAAAGTTAAAAGAAGTATACTTTGTCTGTAAAATATGGTACTATAGTTCCAGAACCTTGGAGAGTCAGAGAAAGAGGGCATCATTCTCACTACTCTGCCCATTTATCAGGGCCCAGACTAAAACAGCTTGTTATGTTGAGTATGTGGAATGCTGCTCACTCGTGGTCTTGCTGGCTTTGCTGTGTATGATTAATAGCCATGCAGTGAAATCTTGCTAACCCAGCCTGTCAGACTCAAGATTTATCTTATAATCACAGCTATAGCTTTTTTTTACAGAATTTCCCAACCTTTTGGCAACAATTATTTAAAAATTCAAATATTAGGTCCACAAAATCAAACTATCAGAGAGCAGTTAAATGGAGCCTGTTGCATATATATATAGGGTTTAATCAAGTTGCTTTAATATTGTCTATTATTATAAAAAGTATAGAAAAATACAAGAGGTCCTCTGCACTCAAACCATTATTAATATATTTAAGACAAACAGTTAATGGTTTTAAAAATGAGCGGTGAGCACAACTTTCCCTTGTTTGTTATGTATTATTATAATAAGGCTGGCACATCAAAATATCTAGCCTATTATTTCCTTGGTGCTTTCAATTTCATCTATGAACTTCACATTCTCTTTGGTACACTGTGCTGATAATTAAATTGTGTGATTATTTAATGACTATTTCATTGTCTTTGAGGTGCTGAGATGTTAGCAGCATCAAAAAGGAACTTGAACTGATGCTGAAAAATGTCAGTTTAATTACATGAAGACAAAGCATTTTTTAACATGACTTGCTCAGCCTTTTTATAGAAAGTTGCTTATCATCTCTTCCTTGAAATGGGAGTTAAGTGACATGAATCCTACAATGAGGCAATCATTTCAGTGTCTGGGGTGTCAGCATCCTCATATTTATGAACTTAAAGGTGTGTCTTTTAAAGAATCAGCCAAAAAATGGATTAAAACTTGTGACATTTAATATGAAATTCTAATAACAGTATTTTAGAACATATACATGTACGAAGGTCTATCTTTTCATTGATATTGAGCAATGCCTGATTTTTAACACAATCTTTAACCTATTTTAGAATTATAAGCTCTATAACATTTACCAGCTGTTTGGTATGTTATAAAACAAATACAAGCATATTCTTATACCGTCTTTGTTTCCATCTATGGGCAAGATCTTATCCCAGGAACAGAATATGGTATAGGAATTTCTGCCATCCGCTATAATCTCCGGAGTGCTCCAGCAACAATGAATGCACGCACTGGTGAGTAATGTTATTTTGCTTTGAGCTAGGCTAAGACTTGCACAGTGGAAGTCTATGCTTTTAATACTTAAAGGGATAATGTCATAGGAAAAAATTTTTTTCAAAATGAATCAGTTAATAGCGTTGCTCCAGCAGAATTCTGCACTGAAATCCATTTCTCAAAAGAGATTTTTTTATATTCAATTTTGAAATCTGACATGGGGCTATTGTCAATAGTGATGGGCGAATAAATTCGCAAAACGGCCGCAAAAATTCATCCATTTTTTGGACGCCAATACATTTTTGCCATAAAAAAAGACGCCGGCGTCAAAAAACGGACGCCGGCGTCAAAAAAAAAAATCACTAATTGTCAATTTCCCAGCTGCCCCAAGTCAGTGTTCACTGTGTATTACTATGTGTGTCTCATCTGGGCCCAACTAACTATTTAAAAGAATACTAGACATCAGATTCCATTTAAGGGTTGGTTCACCTTTAAGTTAACTTTTAGTAACTTTTCGATTGGCCATAGTTTTTGAATTATTTGCCTTCTTCTTCTTACTCTTTTCAGCTTTAAAATGGGGGGCACTAAACCCATCTAAAAAAAACAAATGCTCTATAAGGCTACACATTTAGGGGCCGATTCACTATGGGTCGAATATCGAGGGTTAATTAACCCTCGATATTCGACTAGGAACTAAAATCGTTCGACTTCGAATATCGAAGTCGAACGATTTAGCGCAAATCCTGCGATCAATCGATCGAAGGATTTTTCATTCGATCGAACGATTAAATCCTTCGAATCGTTCGATTCAAAGGATTTTAATCAAACGATCGAAGGAAAATCCTTCGATCAAAAAATCCCAGGCAAGCCTATGGGGACCTTCCCCATAGGCTAACATTGACTTCAGTAGCTTTTAGCTGCCGAAGTAGGGGGTCGAAGTTTTTCTTAAAGAGACAGTACTTCGACTATCGAATGGTCGAATAGTCGAACGATTTCTAGTCCGAATCGTTCGATTTTCGTAGTCAAAGGTCGAAGTAGCCCATTCGATGGTCGAAGTAGCCCAAAAAAACTTCGAAATTCTAAGTTTTTTTAATTCGAACCCTTCACTCGAATTTAGTGAATCGGCTCCTTATTGTTATTGCTACTTTTTATTATTCATGTTTTCTGTTCAGGCCCTCTCCTCTAATTTGACCCTAGCAACCAGATTGCTGAAATTACAAACTGGAGAGCTGCTGAATAAAAAGCTAAACTCAAAACCACAATAAAAAATTAAAAAAAACATTGCAAATTGGTCTCAGAATATCATTCTCTCCATGACACTAAAAGTTAATTTAAGGTGAACAACCCCTTTAAAGGAAACAAAACTTTGGCTTGGGAGGGGGCGGAGGGTTTTTGCACCAACTAGGTTTCCTTCCCCTTCAAGACCCCTGTAAGTAAGTTCCGGCAGAAGTTGCTCTTTGAAAAACACGTTTTAAAAATGATGCTCTTTTTTCCCTGTATTTCACACTGCATGATAAATCTTTCCCTTCTCAGCTTGTGCTATGAACCTCTGGAATGGCTTTAAAGCAAATCCTGTGGGATAAACAACCCCAGAAGACACAATATAATAAAAGAATAATGATGTCTGGGTATTCCGGAAAATAGATTCAATAAAATATGCTTCCCATGAACTTTATAAAGAAACGGTTCTTGCTGGGAAAAATTACAGCGTCAAATTACCACTTTAAAGGAACAATAAAAACTGGCTGAATAGATAGGCTGTGCAAAATAAAAAATGTTTCTAATATAGTTAGTTAGCCAAAAATGTAATATATAAAAGCTGGAGTGGCCGGATGAGTAACATAATAGCTTGAAACCAACTTCCTGCTTTTCAGCTCTCTAACTCTGAGTTAGTCAGTGACTTCAAAGGGGGGCCACATGGGATATAACTGTTCAGTGAGTTTGCAATTGATCATCAGCATTCAGCTCAGATTCAAAAGCAAGTTATGACCTCAAGTTACTGATTGGTTGCTGCCTGGTAACCAATCAGTGGAAACCAAGAAAGCTGAAAGCAGTTCTGGCAATTATGTTAGTCATCCAGTCACTCCAGCCTTTATACATTACATTTTTAGCTAACTAACTATATTAGAAAACACAACCTATATATTTACACAGTTTTTATTTTTCCACTGAACAACTACTATAAATCATAGATACAACAACTATGTTACTTACAGTGTGCCTACCTTTTGTAGCTACTGTATCTCCTGTGAAGGGCAAAGAAGTGGTCTCTGTGGAGATGATTTCTCAAGACATTTTAACATATTGAACACAGGTTGGTTAGACCCCCCCCCCTTTTAAAGCATCTTGCAAGTCATTGCCACTGAAAAATTTAGCAGCCATCATGCCTTTGGTACTTTTATAAAACACAGTTAAAAATGGTTAAAAAAGAGGGTAAACATTTACAGAAATGGTGAATACGTTGCACTATACATTACATTCTATGTAAAACAAAGATATATTCAGAAGGGTACATTTTGTGAAAATCAAGGCATACATCAAAGCATTACATAAAAGATTCACTCTTGAATTGCTTGAATATACTCAAATAAGTATGGGATCTGTTATCTGGAAACCCGCTCCGAATTACAGAAAGGCCGTCTCCCATAGACTCCATTATAATCAAATAATTAACATTTTTTACAATTATTTTCTTTTTCTCTGTAATAATGAAACAGTACCTTGTACTTGATCCAAACCAATAGGCAAAACCAGCCTATTGGGTTTATTCAATGTTTACATGATTTTCTAGTAGACTTAAGGTATGAAGGTCCAAAATATTGAAAGATCCGATGTCCAGAAAACCCCAGGTCCCGAGCATTCTGGAGAATTTCTGAGCATTCTGGATAATAGGTCCCATACCTGTAACCAGTTCCTTGGTTAATCTTTCACTCATACTCATTTAGTAAGGCAATACTATCTGGGACTACTAGGAGTGCTCTTCAATGGAGTCTATTGAACCTTTCCCAGCCTTGACAACCAATGTCACATCTCTCATTCATGTATATGTCCAAATATGGAAAAGCAATGTTGTTTGAACACATTAGTCAGAGCATTCACAACTGTATAATTAACAGAAAATAAATAGAAGATAATCCCTTTACATAGAAAAGGCCGATTTTTCAATTACTAAAACCAAAGACTTAACTCTGACTTGCTGATGCAATTTATTCATTCACCTCAAGGCACTGAGAAAAATGTTTCTTTTCTGTAAGCTACGGTATATCTGTAATTGATATTACTGATTTTCTGCTTGTAATGTGATTTTACAATCTCCTCTTTATAATGAAAAAGAGCAAATGTAATAATAATCGCATGCAAGAGATGTGTGTTTGCTAAAATGTCAAGTAATTCATGTGTGCAATGGGTGTGGGCTCATTATATTTTTTATCAGATTGTGAAACTCAATGTGTATATCCCTGTTATCTGAAGAAAATCATAACAGCTAAAAACACTAAGTACTGGGAGAACCAGGGCCGGATTTACATAGCGGGCGCCCCTAGGCCCGCTGACGTTCGTTGCCCCACTATCCTTCCTTTTATTCACTCAAATTTTCATCATCGGGACCTGAGCAATGGGGATTGATCCCGATGAACTATGATCATTTAAGGGTGGGAGCAATGAGTGAGGACAAGAAGCAGGGAGTTGGTTGGCTTATATAGTTTTTTAGGCAAAAAAAATCCCAGTTTGTTAATATCTCCAGCTGTTCTTCCAACTCCCAACAGCAACAGTCAGAATAAACATAGACTTGGGTTTGATGGTAGAACATAAAAAAGCCTAAATCACTAATTTTAAAATGCTTGTTGCAGACTGGAGTTTGTAGGCTGACAAAATTCAAATAAATAAAGCACCTTTTCAAACAAAATCAAAATTTGTGCAACTGGTATATTTTCTTTGTCTTACGTAAACTTGAATACACTTAATAGACTGTAATAATAACAGCAGGTTAAAAAATGTAAAATAAGAGAGGGTGCCAATCATTTAAAGGTATTGTATGGAAATAATTAGTAAATGTAGTATCAAAAAAGGAAATAAAAACAAATAATGTACATTACACTGGGTCCTAGATAAGTCAGTTACTATTAGTCTTACTTATATTCTTATTATTTTCCTGCTATATTTACATCTCTGCAAGCCCCCCCCTGCCAAATGCATCATAGTTTACATGCTTCATAAAGCCCCACAAAGTTTCCCTTGGTTTTAGCGAACACAAAGAAGAAGCAACTACAAGTATGAGATCTGTTATCCAGAATGCTAGGGACCTGGGGTTTTCCAGATAAGGGGTCTTTCTGTAATATGGATCTCCATACTTTTTTCTCCTATTAGATAATTTAAACACAAGTAGACCCAATAGGATTGTTTTACCTTCAATAAGGATTAATTATATCTTAGCTGGGATCATGTACAAGGTACTGTTTTTAATTATTTAATTAAAATAGAGTCTATGGGAGGTGGCCTTCACATAATTTGGAACTTTCTGGATAACAGAATTCCGCATTAGAAATCTCATACCTGTATTTCTTAATAAAAAGTGAAATGTCAATACGAGTCCCTGTGTTTTTAAAATTTCAAATATGAAGTTTCAAATTTGTAAACTCTATTTCTCAATTGGTCCCATAGCTCAATTACTCACTCTTGGAAGGCATCTCAAGTGGTGCATATGCTCCATGTGTGCATTATGTACTAGTGTTAGCTAACACCCGCTTTTACATTTCTCAAGTGGCCGAGGGAAACTAAAGCTGGCCATAGACACAATGACCCGATCGTACGAATCGTGGATTCGTACGATTTTCGGACCGTGTGTGGAGAGTCCCTTCATTTTTCGTCAGGTGGAGATCGGTCGTTTGGTTGATCGGCCGGGTTAGAAAATTTCTGTCGGCTGCAGGTAATATCTCTGCGTGTATTGCCGATCATACGATTATAAGTGGGAGACTGTCTCCAGCTTTGTCAGACATAACTATCGTACGATTGCTGTCAGAGGTAGTACATTGGCTGATCTGTTCTTTTACTACTTTATTTGATTGGAAGGGTAAGACTTTGATCTTTATGGTTAGTGGAGGGTCGGGAGATGGGAAAGTCCGATCGTACGTGGATTTGTACAATCGGATCTTTGCGTCTATGGCCAGCTTAATGTAAAAGTCAGGAAAATGTTTAATCTGGGAAGAAACTGTTGGTGTATACAAGAGCATGACTGCAAATAATCAGTGCAGAATATGGAAAAATGTAAATTTGGGGACATGTATGTGCTGATGAAACATGAGTCAAAGTTCCCTATAATTTTTGTGGCTGTGTTTACTAATATTGTCTTTAGTCAGCACAAAAAGTACTTGGGTCAAAATCATTTCAAAATTGTGTGTTTTCACAAAAAATTATTTTAGCGCACCACAATTTGTTGTGTGTGCATGCACACAGCTTAGAGAGTGACTAGCTAGATTTACTTAACGCATGCATATATATATATATATATATATTGGGTAACAAAATCTAGCAGTATATTTCTTGCTCATTGACCCCATCCATTTTGTCTAAGGTAGAATACGTAGGGGCAGATTTATCATAGTTCGAATGAGCTCGAAGGTTGAACGGTATCTTACTTAAAAAAAAACTTGAACATCTAAAATTTGAATGAATCAATTCAAAAACAAATTTGAACGCAATTCAAAACAAGGTTTTTTTCCGAAAAAAAGGGAGGTTATTAATTTCTACATTGAATTTGGCAGATTTTAGGTGGTGACCTATGAACTTCCAGTGTCGAGGTGTGATAAATCTCAAATTCGAAATTCGAGTTTGGATTTTTCCCAACTCAAGTTTGTGAGTTTTGACCAAAAATTTAACTCAAAAATTAAAATTTACCATTCGAGCCTTAATAAATCTGCCCCCTAGTTTCTGAGCCTTAAACTTTTACTTTCACAGTGTTGTAATGATGTTACTTGTATAAGCATTATATAAGTTAAGAGATGGTTTATCCATCCAGTTGGTCACAAGGGTCACGTAGACAATGTGAAGTCTGCAACAATATAAATATAGAATGAGAATAAATATGTGGCAAAACATTAAAATGTATTACACTCCACCTCTGCATTTACCTTATATTTGTGCTTTTCCCTGAAACCTTAAAAAAAAGATATTAATGCTTAACTTGGAGAATAAAAATGCTTCTTTTTTGGACCCTTAATATAAATGTTCTAAGAAATGGCAATTGCACTAATTGTATTGCTGAAATGGCCTTCTGCGTGCTGTGATTTGGGTGCCAAATGTCCCAAGATCTATAAGAAAAAAGTCTGATCACAGGGGTGTCATCTGAGCTGAGTAAAATGAAGAAGAATAGAAAAATCCATCATATTCCTTGGTAAAACGATTGTTGAAAGTGCTAGATAATGAAAGCAATAATGTTTATATCTTTCTCTCCAAAGTAAATGTTTGAAACATAATTGCTGAATAACCTGCTAGTATGCAGTCGTTAACAGCTCAATTTAGCTGAAATAAATTGTCCGTCACAACTACACTATTCAGAAAATAAATATAGAACCAAATCTTGGTAATTGCAAAGATAATATATTTTAGAAACATTAACAGTAAACCTGGAAATGCTTAGCAAATATGGTATTTGTAAAACACATTCATTTAGAAGTAATGATAATAGGTACTGCTTGTAGAGTGGTGGTATTTGCTTTATTTTCAGGGAAGTCAAACCAAGCAGGTAATATGCCCTTTTAATTTGGTGCTATCCTCTTAAAGGACAGTAACATCAAAAAAATGTAAAAAAAAAATGTTAGTATACATAGAAAAAAAAAACAAATTAAACTTTAAAATCGCAAAGTCTTCATTAAAAAATAACTTACCGAAACGCTGCATCAGCTCCTCTTCAGAAAAGGCGACATGGCGACGTTCCTCGTGCGGCACTCGATTTCTCCTTACATATGGTTTAATTACACATGGCACACCACATTAGAAGCAGATCATGTATTTGTCTTTTTACTTGCAAAACTTTGTATGTACAATGAAGCTGAAGCAGATACATGTAGAACATTGTTTTATTTTTATTTATAGAGTTAGAGAGTCCAACTGATCTTATGGTGACTGGGTCCACAGACAAGAGCATAGCACTGACCTGGACAAAAGCCAGAGGTCCAATTGACCATTACCGTATCTCTTTCACTCCTTCCTCTGGCATAGCTTCTGAAATCACTGTCCCCAGCGAAATTTCACAGTATGAACTTACTGAGTTAGAACCTGGCACAGAGTATACCATCTCTATTGTTGCAGAGAGAGGAAGGCAGCAAAGCAAAGAGACAACTATTGATGCGTTAACTGGTAAGAGTTTGATTGAGACATTTGATAAAAAGAACCATTTCAGTATTTTAGAAAAAAAATAGTTTTCTCTAAAAACAAACAAAAGTATATATTTACAAAGTCTGTTTATTAAACTCAGACAGTGACTGGGATATCTTCTTGCATTATACAGTAGTTAGAATTGAAATTTTCACATGAAAGTACAATGCAAGATGGTCAAACTCCAACAGTCGAATCCCTGTTATTCCTTTCTTGTTTAAATCTTGCTATATTTGGAGAAAAGATACATTTTTCGATTTAGTTAAGCAGGGTGTCAAAATATTTAATCTATGCGAGCTGTGAGCAGACAGGATTGTTGCAATTTTCTGCAATTTACTTTAAAAGTAAACAAGCCAGACAGTAGATAATGATTGTTATAGTCATTGAAAAGAGTCCAAGGAGTGTCCACAACTAACGAAGTTAAATATCAAAATGTGAAAAAAGGGACTTAACCTCCAGGTCTCTATCAATGAATTGAATTGAACAAGATCCAAATAGTTTAAAAAGGCAATATTTATTAACAACCATGCCCCAAATCTAGGTTAAAACAAACTAAAAAACAAACAAGGTGCAGCAAATGGGAGGAGGGATCCCTCTCTTGAATTATTACATTTGCTGCACCTTATTTTTTTAATTTTTTTAACCTAGATTTGGGGCATGGTTGTGAATAAATATTGCCTTTTTAAACTATTTGGATCTTGTTCAATTCAATTCATTGATAGAGCCCTGGAGGTTAAGTCCCTTTTTTCACATTTTGATATTTTTCTGCAATTTCCCAATCTTTGACCAGTCCTACCCCTGTCATATCAGATCACATTCCCCAGAACAGCCCAGCAGTAAAGTAACACACCTATGTGGAAAAAGGTGAAGCATGTCCACATATTTTGTCATCAGCTAAAATTTCCTGGAACTTTAGTGGAATACAATATCCACCAACACCATTTTTTTCAATAAGGAGCATAATGTCCAGCAGCTTTAAAAAAAGAACTGATATATTTTTAAAATAAAAAAATCTGTGCTTATAATCTTAGTTAACCAAATTAACTATATACTTAGTTTAGTATTACATCACTTATTATGTTACAGATCAACAGTTTTAGACTATAACTTTTTGACTGGTTTACACATTACAACAAATTTACCTTGATTTGCAAATTCAAAGAGAAAATATAAAATGGTTTACTGATTTGTATTAATATGGGAATATGTTTTCTTCTTGAACCTGCAGGTTTCCACCCAATCACACAGCTTCATTTTTCTGCAGTTACAGCATATAGTGTAAATGTATCGTGGACTGACCCTTCTCCACCCCCAGATCAATTCATCTTAACATACAACCCTACTGACAGCAAAGAGCCCCTACAGCTGTTTTTAGATCCCTCATTGAGACAAACCAAAATTTCAGATCTTCAGCCTTGCACAGAATACACAGTCACCCTTCTACCAGTTCATGGAACTGTCAGAGCAGAGCTTGTGGAAGGTGCAGTCACAACAGGTAGGACGATTTTTATGTGTGTTTACAAGCATTCCTTTAATGGAACTCAAAGATTTAGTATATACATATACTATTGTATATGTTAGCCCTGATCCAGTTAGATGACATCTTCTAATCCATTTCTAAATTGCCACATAGACTTCTTTTGACCTCAGTTATATAGCAAAATACCAAAGTTTTGCTTTAATGTTTGTACAGAATTCAAAGAACATGTTATTTTTATTCTTCCTACCTTTATGGCAGTTTCTTTCTGGGTACATACTGTATATTCTTATGCTATGACCACTTCTTTCCTTACCAAAAAGTCTGAATTCTTGTTTTTCCAGGTGTGGCTCCACCAATGGACATCTCTGTAATAAATGTCACTGAAAACTCATTGACTGTGGTGTGGAGACCACCTCCTTCTTCTTTACACCACTACAGACTAACTTACCAATCTACCCAAGGTACTAAAGGGACATGGTAATGGGGCTAGTGCTTCCCTCACATTCATGTATTGTGGTCTTTTTTTTTTTTTTGTGCTTCTGAGAAATTATAACTTGGTAAAGAACACAGGAATTGTAAAATGATGTTTAAAGGTAAATATTCCCAAATGCCTTATGCTATTGTTATCCCAGTTATGAAATTGTAAACTTTTAAAACTTGATGGGCAGATTTATTAAGGGTCATATTGAAAATTCGGATTTGAATTTTCACATTTTTTTATGGACAAAACTCTCAAATTTGACTAGGGAGTTATTCAAACTCAATTCAAGACTTAAAAAAAATGAAAATGTTTAAATTCGATTTTCGAGAGCCATCATACTCTGGCCCTTCGAATTTGACTATTCATCACCTAAAACCTGCCACATTTCTTTTTAAGTCAATGGGAGAGGTCCACGGATCAATTTGGAGATGTTAGCAGCCTTCCTGACATTCAAATCGAGTTTGATCGAATTCAAGCTTTCGGGTCATTTAAATTCGAGTTGGAAAAATTGAATTTTAATAAATTCCAACTAGTCGAATTTATAGGAGTTTATGGGAGTTTAAAAAAACTTACATGAATTCGAAATTCCGCCCTTTCTTCCTTCCTGTCTTGTCATGCAAATATATATATATATATTCCTATGCAGGGAGAATGGACAGTGTGGTGATTGGGAATGACCAAACCCGGTATACCCTGACAAATCTCATGCCACATACAGAATACAATATAAATTTGAGAAGTGTTTGGGGGCGTGACGAGAGTGAACGTGTTGGCATCATCTCCTGGACAGGTCAGTGCAAGCAGAGTGGAGTGATATGATGGAAAAGGCTTTGCCAACTAGTCATATAGTTATATGGGCTCAAAACATTAGCAAGTTTATAGAAATTGACTTCCAACCATGCTACCAAATTTGACTCTCAATTTGTCCTCTTGTTGCAGCTGTGGATCCTCCATATGGCTTGAGGGCCAATAATATCACTGCCACAGAAGTCATTCTGCACTGGGAACCACCACAATCAGAAGTTGAAAGCTATGTTATAATAGTAACACACAATGCAGGTTAGGCACATCAAAAGACATCATTTTAAATTACAGATATATAAAAGTAATGAGTAAATTCTCCATTTTCCAATTCACATTCCAGCAATATCACTAGTACTGTGTGAAGGTAACAGTAAAATATTTACAATTAGACACATTTTCTACCTCTGAATGGTATCTGATTGGCTACCTTTAGTATATTAACAACTAATGCTATTATATATTTTACCTATTTAATAGGTTATACTTTAATAGCTATATATTTCTAGAATCTCTAAAAAATCACTTTTGTTTTTAGTTTCAGGGGAAACAATCCTCGTGGATGGGGAGAGCATAGAATTTCAGCTGGAGAACCTTCTCCCACGCAGTAATTATTCAGTGGCACTGTCTTCTAATTTTGGGCATCAAACCAGTCGATCTGTTGGGGTCAGCTTTACAACAAGTATGTACTAGGAAAGGGGGTAAGGCCTGAATGCTTTCATGTGTGCCTATCTGTGATATCAGTGATAACCTCAAACTAAGAAGAGTATTTAGTAAATGGTGAATGCTTTTTATAAATTTTATAAATACATTTTCAAGTAAATTTTTCTATGGCTCTAACGTTACACTTTGATAAATCTGCCCCTAAGGCACAGGTTTCCAAACTGATTAGCTGGCCCCTTAAACAAGATTTACTTCCTGTGAAAACACTTATTTTCAATCTACTATATTCATATAACTTTAGTACCAAAGGATGACTGATATAACTTGTTCATATATTTGTGAACTAATTATAGATTAAATGGGCTCTGAACAATTGTTTTGAAACTAAAGGCCAAAAACAATTGCCTTTGCCCTACTGAACAAAAATAGATGCTGCCTATTAGAATAAATGAATTATAGGCAGGGTCGACCTTCCATTCGTGATGGGCGAATTTATTCGCCAGGCGCGAATTCGCTGCGAATTTGCGTGATTCGCAAACCAGCGAATAAATTTGCGAAACTCCCGTGAAAATTCGCAGGAAAAATCGGGCGCCGGCGTCAAAAACGAGACGTCAGAGCAGTTTCGCTAATTTTACGTCCTTTCGCGAAATTCGCGAATTTCGTGCGAAATTCGCCCATCACTACCTTCCATTCATACTAACCTAAAAATAAAATAAATTAGGACTTATCTTATTCATTTTCTTTATTTACAACATGGGACTGAATGTGGAATGAAAAAATAAATCCATCCCTGCATCTGGTATTTAGATGGAATTGTTGCTGTTGTCTATAGGGAAACGTCAAAATAACAAGGTCAGATTTATATGTAGCAGAGGAATCTTCTGGGAATATAGAAATTAAGGCATCATCATTTATTTGTGTGACATAAAATAAACAAAAAAAAGCAGAGTTTATGATTAATGCTTTAGTTACTTTAGTATCACAAATATACACGCATGCCCAAAGTCAGAAGCCTAAGCAAAATCCTCAGGCATGCTTCTAATTGATTTATAAGAGACACCCACAGAGCCACATATTCTAATACACACAATCTTACACAAAGTGCTACTGTGAAAATACATTTACCTGAGTATATCCATGTGCACCCACATTCTTCACACTACCTCATTGTGGCCATTGCTCTTATTGCCAAAAAGCAAAAATTGCAGTCAAATTTATTGGGTCTAGCAATGGATGCTATAAGGAAACTGTAGTAAGTTTATAATATAGACTTAATGAATGAAACTAAATGTATTGCAAGTTTCTGATGAACAGTGTATGTTCCTACTAACCCTTTCCTATAAATAGGTCAATAGTTTCACAGAGAGCAACTAACCACAGCTTGACAGCATTAAGCCACAAGGGGAACAGTTCCACTTAGTAACAAAATGATTTACAAAAGATTCATTTTTCAAGACGACAAAATAAAAAAGTTTTACTAAAATCTTTCTGAGGTTAAGTATCTTTATCCTGAGCAATTTTTCCAGCACCAGAACCATTAGAGTAGAAACCGCTTCTCTTGGAAGGACTATTTTCCTCATATGAAATTCAGAATTTTATATATCATGTTGGGGAGTAGCAGTTCAGAAGCATTGTTTGTTCATTTGAATAATGTAGTTTGATTGCAATACTATACATATATAAGAAAATCGTAGAATGAGCACACACTCCTGTAACACACCAGGTTGGATAAAATCTCAATCTTTATTCCATAGCTTAAAACAACTGTCCTAACGTATTTCGTATCTAGAGATACTTAATCATAGGTGCCTATGAGTACGTATCTTTAGATACGAAAGACTTTAGGACATTTGTTTTAACCTATGGAATACAGATTGAGATTTTATCCAACCTGGTGTGTTACAGGAGTGCGTGCTCATTCAACGATTTTACTGCTGTCTACATTGTTTGATTCAGTTTGCTGAGAATGCTGAGCCGGTAATGACGAACCTGGGGCACAAGCACCCAGATCAGGTCTTGCATTGGGTGAGTTCCTCTTTTTTTACCAGCAGCTTTGAGTTTTACTGTTTGTATAGAGCTGCAGGTTTCCTTGTTGTATACATATATAACACTGCTACCAGGGTTCAATTGCCCTATAATCCTGGAATGAGAATTTACTGTTAGCCAGTGGCATTCTCTAGGGTTACACAAATCATATTTGTGTTGGTTTCTGCTGGCGCATGTGAAAATGTGCACTGAATCTCTAACTTGCATTGTACTCACTATACACTTTACAGTTTGGGTTTTTTAAATATGTTATTTTACAGTTTATGCCTAGAAGGATTTTTCCAACAATAATGTATTTGTGATACATGAAATATCTTATTTAGCATTGTTATAATGTACAGTATTTATATACTGATAATAAGATTCATAGCACAGTAAGATAGATTTAAGGCCAAATTCTTGCAATCTGGACAATAATTTCTACTGCTAATGCTGTTGAGCACCCATAGAAGATCTAGAGCATTACATATCTTGCTGAAGGAGTCAGGATTAAGCATCCTTCTCTATTATCAAAATAATCTCCCAACCCTGTGGGTTATATAAAGTAGAAAGTATATAGCCATCATTTCAACATGCACTCCAAAAACTTTTCTATTGTCTGATTGTTTGGTGTTGTTGATATAACTTTTTTACTCATACTAGATATACTCATACCTCATATTATAAATAACCATCTACATCAAGAGTAAAGAGCACTGATATATGTAGTGGTGATAATTCCATATATTCAGAGACATTTGATCATTTAATATATACCAAACAAATAAAGTTAGTTGCACTAGATGAACTTTTGAAATTATTTGATGGATGTTTTCTGATGGACTTTGTCTCTTGTTTAGCTTGCATGCATACTCACTGATTTTAAAAAAAAAAAAAGGTTTGGCATGAACAATACAATCGGAACAGGTATGGGACCTGTTATTTAAAATGCTCAGGACCTGGGTTTTTCCAGATAACAGATCTTTCCGTAACGTGGATCTTCATAGCTTTAGTCTACTAAAAATCATATAAATATTAAATAAACCTCCAATAAGGATGAATTATATCTTAGTTTGGATTAAGTACAAGGCACTGTTTTATTATTACTGTTAGCACGGAGCTGATCTAAACACATGCAGTTTCTTTGTAAGTGAGGACAGACACACTCTGTGTGAACAGTAACTTTGTTGCTTTATAGAACTCAGCATGAACACTACAGCATAACATGTCTGCAACAGGAACTTTTATAGAGAGAACACATACAGGAAGAGGAAGAAGTAAATCACACAGGGTTACAGGTCAAACATGACATCACATTCGTGCAATGTTGAGCAGAGAGTGCAGCACTGAGTCATCAACTAAGGTAATGGAAACACCAAGGATCACAAAGCAGCAGGTAATACAATAAAACTCTTGGCCTATGAGTAACTGCTTGGTACAGCATAGAATGAAACACATAAGGGTGAGCTGATGCTGTAATCTGTATATTAACCTGATTTTTAACCCGTGTAGTTCAGGGGTGCTTAGAGTGCCTGTCTATGATTCTCTGGTGTTGAGTTTGAAATGACTAAGAAAGAGCCATCAAAGTGAGCCTGGTATGATACAGTCTTTATATAAGAAATAAAGCAGAAGAGATTCCGTTTACATAGTAACATAGGAAGTTACCTCTCAGGTATTCCAGCAAGTCATCTTTCACAACTCCAATCTGTTTTAAATGCTGCTGCTAGACTGGGAGCCAGTGAAGGGACATGCATTTGGGAGCATGCATTTGGGAGCAGCGATAGATAGATAAATTAATCTATCGCTGCTCCCAAATGCATGTCCCTTCACTGGCTCCCAATCTCCTCTAGAATCAAATTCAAACTATTCACGCTTCCAGGCCCTTAACACTGAAGTCCTTCCCTATATGTCATCTCTGATCTCCAAATACACTCCTTCACGCAACCGTCACTCTGCTTATGACCTTCTCTCGCTTCTCCTCTCATCACTTCTGCCCATTCTCGTCTACAAGACTTCCCTCGGGCCTCTGCTTTTCTCTGGAACTCTCTGCCTTGAGCTGTCAGACTTTCTCCTTCATTGCAAACTTTCAAACGAACCATAAAGACCGACCTGTTTAAAAAAGCTTTTTCAATGTACCTCAATTAATCAGTCATTGCTGTATCATAAATCACCAATTTTTTCTAAAATCCTAATGTCTCAATTGTACCCTAACCTTTAGTTTGTAAATTCTCACATGTAGGGCAGTCTAATTCTATTTTACTCTGTAAAACCTTGTTTGTTATCCACCATTTATTCCCTGTTTGTTCTAAACGAAGGTAAAGCACTGAGTATCTTGTCGGCGCTATATAAATAAATTATGATGATGATAGTAAGTTAGGTTGAAAACAGATACGTGTCCATCAGGTTTAACCTTTTAAGTCTATATAAAACTTGCTTAATTGCTAGATACAGAGGAAGGCAAAAAACCCATTTAAAGACTCCAAGATGGCAACTGAACCAGTCCCTGGATCAACTTATACTATGAGCTATCTTTCATAACCCTGTATTCCCTCCCTTGCTAAAAAGCCATCCAACCTCTTCTTAAAGCTATATAATGTATCAGCCTGTACAAGGGAGAGAATTCCATATCTTCACAACTCTTACTATAAAAAAAACCTCTTTCCGAATATTTAGACAGAACCTTACCCACTAATCAGAGTGGGTGACCTTGTGTCAGATGAAAGAACCTACTGGTAAATAAAGCATTAGAGAGATTATTATATGATCCCCTTATATATTTATACATAGTTCTCATATCACCCCTTAAACACCACTTCTTGGCCAGTCTTTCCTCATAGCTAAGATTCCCATACCTTTTACCAGCTTAGCTGCCCTTCTCTGCACCCTCTCTAATTCAATAATGTCCTGTTTGAGCACTGGAGACCGAAACTGTATAGTGTATTGTAGATGAGGCCTTACCAGTGTTCTGTACAGTGGAAGAATAATCCCCTTCTCCCACAAATCAATGCCCCTTTTAATATAGCTCAAGATCTTATTTGTCCTTGAAGCTCATGACTGGCATTGCATCCTACAGCCATGTTTATTATCTACAGGGACTCCAAGGTCCCTTTCCATTATGGATTTGCCTAGTGCGGTCTCATTAATGGTATGAGTGGCTTGCATACTTTTACATCCCAGGTGCATGACTTTACATTTATCAACGTTGAATCTTATCTGCCACTTAACTGCCCAGGTTTCCAGTTTGTCAAGATGCTGTTGCAAGGATTCTGCATCCTGAATTTAATTGGGCTCCATAGTTTTGTGTCATCTGCAAGCACTGATACATTACTTACAATACCCTCCCCTAAGTCATTAATGAACAATGTCAATAAAAGTGGACCCAATATAGAGCCCTGAGGGACCCCACTAAGAACCTTACTCCAAGTACAGAATGTACCATTAACAACCATACTCTTTACCCAATCCTGTGTAGACAGTTTCCTTTCCATGTGCAAACGACAAAGGGCTTAAAGGAGAAGGAAACTACTGTGCATGTGCCGAAAGTCACAAAGTTCTCGAAAAAAGAAATCGGTATGTTCGTGAAATTCGGGCGCATGCACAGTAGATCCAACCGGCAAATGCCTCCTACTGCGCATGCGCTGCCAAACGCCGATCAGTACAGGAAGAAGAGTGCTCGAACGAAGATGACGCCCCCGTGAACTCGGCAAGAGAGGACCTGCATGAAGGGGTGACTAACAAGTTAGGGGCATTTGCCCGGGGGGGGAAGAGGGAGGGGGGCCTACGGGGGGAGGGGTTTTGCGCCAAAAGGGTTTCCTTCTCCTTTAAGCCCAACAGACCTCAGAGTTCAAATAGATCACATCTACTGCTCCCCTGCTGTCCAGCATGTTACTCACCTCATCATAAAAAGCAATTAAATTTGTCTGACGTTACCTATCCTTCATAAAGCCATGCTCATTGCCACTTATTAGGGATGCACCGAAGCCACTATTTTGCTGAACCCTGAACCCCTGAATCCTTCATAAAAGATTTGGCTGAAAACCGAACCGAATTCGAATCCTAATTTGCATATGCATATGCAAATTAGGGGTGGGAAGGAGAAAACATTTTTTACTTCCTTGTTTTGTGACAAAAAGTCATGTGATTTCCCCCCGCCCCTAATTTGCATATGCAAATTAGGATTCAGATTCAGTTCGGCCTGGCAGAAGGATTCGGCCGAATGCGAATCCTGCTGAAAAAGCCCCGAATCCTGTCTGAATCCCTAACCGAATTCTGGATTCGGTGCATCCCTACTGCTTATATTGACACAAAACACTAGAACAAAATTTTGAATGTGATCCCTTAACAAGCCTTCAACCAATTTGCCCACCACAGATGTCAAACATACTGTACTGGCCTATAACTGCCAGGCTAAGATTGTAATGCCTTTTTAAATATTAGAATGACATCAGCTTTCCTCCAATCCATAGGTACCATACCAGATGAAAGTGAATCAGAGAAAATCAGAAATAGGGGCCAGTCTAAAACTGAACTAAGCTCTCTTAGATTGAGTTTTATGAACCATATCCTGAGTCTGCCACTGACTAAATCGAGCTGAGTCAACAGTGCAGCTATGAAGCGAGTCTTGGAACTCTGGGGCATGTTTACTAACATTGGAGATAAATATCTGGAGAGATTTCTGGAGATGTTGCCCATAGCAACCAATCAGATCTTTGCTTTTGTTTTCTAACTTGGCTGTGGCTGTTTAAATCTAATTGCTGATTGGTTGCCATGGGCAACATCTCCAGAAATCTCTCCAGATATTTATCTCCAATGTTAGTAAACATGCCCCTCTGACTCCTCTATTGTATACACTGAAGAATAACCATGCTGATACCATTATTTAAAGGAGCAACACTCCTCTCAACCCACATATTTTTACTATTAATATACTTAAAAAACTTTTTTAGTCTTAGCCGAAATATTTTTTAGTCTTTGCCGAAGACTAAATATGCTCCTAAATATGCTCCTCATTTCCTATTTTTGCCTTCTGGATTGCTGTTTTATAACATTTATTATAATGTTTATATTCATTAAATGCAGCTTCTGTCACCACAGCCTTGTAGTTTTTAAATGCTTTTAACTTCTTTACTTCTATATTAAGCCACATAGGGTGGTTCTTTGTACTTCTACATTTACTTATTAAGGGAATAAATTAAGAATAACAACAATTTCATATCATTTTAAATGAGAAACATTGCTGTTCTTTGTTTTTAACAGAAAATATAATGCCCCTATCAGTGCTCCGAAGGGCAGCTCTTAAGGCACTATAATGAGCTTTTCTGAAATTCAGGATTTTTGTTGCCCCAGTGTATATGTTTTTTGCACCAGACATTAAATAAGATCACATTATGGTCACTATTACCCAGGGGTTCAATTACTTGTACATTTGATATACGTTCTGGGTCATTAGAGATCACTAGATCCAGTATAGCATTTTTTCTGGGTGGCTCCTCAACAACTTGGGACATAAAGTTGTCATGCAACAAGTTTATAAACTTGTTCCCATTAACTGTACTGGCAGTACTGTTGCTCCAGTCAATATCTGGGTAATTAAAATCCCCCATTATCATTACTTTACTCAAACTAGCAGCCTTTTCTATTTGCATCAGGAGCCTAGCCTCCTCGTCACTTACATTAGGGGGCCTACAGCATACTCCTACAATTAATTTGCTGTAATCTTTACAATCACTGAAGAGCTCCACCCATACGACTTCAGCCACCACCACCTCCTCCTCTATATTAGCTTTTAAATCCTGCCTAATAGGATTTTTTACAGACATCCCATCCCTGGTAAAAAGCCTGTAGCCAATTGAGGAATCAACCTAGTTCTCTAAAAACCCAAAACCCTCCTCCCTACATTAATCTCTCAGCCACGCATTAATCTCCCTAAGATCTCGCTGTCTTCTTAACGTTGCTACAGACAATATCTCCGAGAACATTGCTTTGGAAGTCCTCACCCTCAACTTTACACAGTTTTTTTAAAATCATTTTTGAGGACTTCACCACCTCTTCTCACTTTGTCATTGGTACCTATGTGTACCAAGACTACAAGGTCTTCCCCAGCCTCACCAATAACCTGTCCACTCGTTCCACCACATGCCAAACTCTAGAACCAGGCAAGCAGCAGACTGTTTGCATGAAGGGCCTTTACGACAGATTACCCTATCTACCTTTCTAATAATTGAATCCCCTATAACCAAAACCTGTCTTTCCTTCTCTGCACTCCCCCCACCACCCGTATTAGAGACACTACTTCCCAAGATGCTTTGAGAGTCAGACTGCTCCATACATGCCAGTTCAGAGCTGGCCACTAGCCCCCTCCCCTTAAGTCCCCTACTTCCCCTCTAGACTGTCACAAACCTGTCTCCCTCGTTAGCCTCCACTGCCCCTTTTCCACCACCCTTGCTTGTGGTCTGTGAGCCTCCTTTCCTCCCCACGTTTGCCACTGCCCTCTGTGCTGCAAGTTTCCTCCCTTAGGGGCATGTTTACTAACATTGGAGATAAATATATGGAGAGATTTTTGGAGATGTTGCCCATGGCAACCAATCAGCAATTAGATTTAAACAGCCACAGCCAAGTTAGAAAACAAAAGCAAAGATCTGATTGGTTGCTATGGGCAACATCTCCAGAAATCTCTCCAGATATTTATCTCCAATGTTAGTAAACATGCCCCTTAGAGTCTGCATGGTAAGGGTCTAAACTTGTAAGGTCCCTGTGCAAGCCCCTAATATACATACTCGAAATTTTGCAATATTATTTATGTTTTCATGTTCGCTATACTTTGTTTTGCTGACAAGTAAATACAATTATTCAACTAAACATCAGCACATGTTCTGTTTGTGAAACATTATTATGTACAGTTATATTTTTTGTGATACACACACAAATATATATATATATATATATACAGTATATATATATATATATATATATATATATATATATATATATATATATATATACATAAACATTTTTCTTCAGCAACAGATAGAGTATGCACAGTACATAGTATTATGTAATGTCACAGATGCAGATCGGAAAAATAGAAACTTCCTGCCAAATGATGTTTCTGAAAAACAACATAATCTTCACAAAAAAATTAAGTAGGCCATGTTCAGGTATGTTTTAGCTTGTTAAAAAAAAAACAATAACACACTTATTGTGATCATACTATGATTCATTGTTTTCTATCATATAACTTGTATTTCATCATTGTATGTATGATACAATAGATCATATAATACATTTTAAAGAGTGTTTGTGTTCTGGTTGACTCCTCCAAGGTAGTGCAATTCTTGTTTTCTGAAGATGCTGCTAAGGTGACCCACTAGATTTAAATTTAAAAGGCTTTATTATCAACAACACTAGTTTCTGCCAGAGAAATGTTGCAGGAAATTAGAAAGCTGGAAAGCATTCGTTTATCTTTCCATATGATAAGGACAGAGAGATAAAAAATTGACAAAACAAACCCTTTTTTCCCCAATGTGTTTCTCAGCAACCAGAATATAAGGGCTTGTGTGAGCCATACTCACAATAAATAATTAAACATGGCTTTTCTGTTGACTAGTGCTTTTGACGAGTTGTATTGAAACAATACAAGCATGGAGTTCTTTATTATAACTGGTGTTTTGGAGTAAATTAACTGGTCACTTTTTTATCTCACTCTTTAATATTTTTTTAAATGAAGATGCATGACAGCCAAAGATTTAAAGTTCCATAAGATTTTGGTTCATCCTGATATGTTTTTCAGTATACTGTATAAAATACAATAGCCAATGTATAATAGCATGTATGATACATGTTCACAGTGACAGTACTGAGCTTGATAAATGCAGTGGGGGAAAAGCCAAGTACGCCATTTAAATAAAGATGAGAGAATGGGGACAAGTATATATAAAAATAAATGAAGAAAATGGAATGAGAAGAAGGAAAGTGAGGGATCATATGAAAAGGGTGATAGAGAATTGAACTGTATGATATAATGACACTTGAGCAGAAGAGAGACAATAGTTGATCCCTTTTCACTAGGAAATAGAGTTGCACAATTGAATTATGTCACTTTTATCATAGCTGCACATCATAAATAATGAAATCAATTACACCTGGCTATCTCTTCATGTGACCAAAAGGCAAAATATTCTAATCAACTGCTCAGTGTTTGTCTAGTTTCTATTTTTAAGTCAAAGTCTCCGTATAGCCTGGACTGGAGGTTTTCTGCCTGACAAAGAAACCACAACACCTTGAAAGTTTGTCTTGTAATGTTTAAAAACATTTAGGCATATGATTTTTTTTTTGTATAAATGTCGCTGACATGGGCTGAATCATGCTTTAAAGGGAAAAATACCCCCATTTTTTGCATGAGCTCATTCAGTTGGGCTTATGTAAATAAGGAGCATAAACACTATACATATTTCCAAATATGCCCAAATATATCTTGTTAAATGAATATATTTGATGTTCTCTAGTGATGGGCGAATTTATTCGCCAGGCGTGAATTCACAGCGAATTTGCACGATTCGCTGCCAACGAATAAATTTGCAAAACGCCTGCGAAAATTCGGACGAAAAAATTAGTAGGCATCAAAAACGAGATGCCGGCGCAGTTTCGCAAATATTTCGCCATTTCATGAATTTCACACAAAATTCGTGAATTTTCCCGCGAAACTGCGCAAATTCGCCCATCACTAATGTTCTCTCTCTGGCTTGTAGAAACCATGCCCCTTGCCCCTTTCCCTTACCATATTCCATAGTGTAGTGATAGTCTGTCGTGCACCGACGTTTGGGAAAGCTTAGGGACTTCAGAGATAAGGTATCAGGTATGTTTGTAAAAAAAAAAAAGAAAAGGTATAGGATCTGTTATCCAGAAACCTGTTATTCTGAAAGCTCCAAATTACAGAAATGCTGTCTCCCATTGACTCCATTTTATGCAAATAATCCAAATTTTTAAAAAGGATTTCCTTTTTCTCAGTACCTTGTACTTAAGCCAATCTAAGATGTAATTAATCCTTATTGGAAATAAAACCAGCCTATTTATTTAATGTTTACAGGATTGTCTAGTAGACTTATTGTATGAATATCCAAATTATGGAAATCTGTTATCCAGAAAACACATTATCCCAAGCATTCTGAATAACCAATCTCATACCTGTATTTATTTGTGGAAGTTCAGATAGTGTTTATGCATAAAACCAAATGAATGAGCTTATGGCTACTTTAACTATAAAGGCAGCTGATGGGCATCAATTACTTTAGTGGTCAATGCTCAACTCTCCATCCATATATAGCCCCCAATAATTAAACAGATTTTTAAACAGACCAGCAACAGATTTAAAACATAGGTTGACACACAAATCAACTTTAGACTCTGCAGACCAGCAACAATGGTGTTACAGGTACTTGGGTACCAGTGGGGGAGGGATCAAGCTGGACATAAAAACAGTCATTATTGGGGGTTGGTCTTGCAAGTATCACATTCACTTGCTACACACCTGGATCCTTATGCACTGGATGTACACAGATATATCTGACCATGAGTGTCTGTTGCCATTCATTGGGATAAAGATGTAAGATTGTAAAGACTCAACACATTCTTAAGTTTAATTTCATCCAACTGCTGATAAATAGAAAATACATTGTAACAAAGCTGTGCTACACATTCTCAGTTTGAGAGCCTTCTTGTACCTAATGAGTTGTGTAGGAAACAAATCACACCCTCTTACTGCTGGCAGGACATTTTGTCTTTTCTTTTCTTTATTCCCCTGTTATAATTAACTACTCCCTCTAAAAGAGCAGGGTGGTGTAAACTTGTATGACTAAGTTAAAAATAAGCCTCATTTGCTACTTTGTGCAAGAGCTCCCCTTTTATCCTGTGCCCCAGGAGTGTATTTTGTGTTGTGCAGATGGTTTGTGACAATCTCTGAACCCTGAGCTTTTACAAGCTGTTGAAATATGAGTGCTTGAAAGGTAATGTAAGGAACTGCAGGAGTCCATCATTGTTATAAAACTGTCAGTATAAGACTGAGCTGTAGCTCAAATGCACCATCTGCTGGATGCTGTGCTCCTACTATAAGCCTAGCATTGTTTTACAGGCTGACACATTGAGAAATCACTACTCAAATGATAATCCTTTAAGTGTCTTCCAACAAAGATATGTTTTAACCGGTTTGCTATGTATGCCATTTATCCTGAGTGGCTATTGCTGATTATCTCAACTGCTGTAAATAAGAGGACTGTCATTTACATTGTATTAAATATAGGACTGTGTAGAGCAAACATAAAATACAAGAACATTAATACATACAGATGGAGCACACAAACATTCACACAGTGCAGCATGAGTAAATCTTTAGTGGGGAATAATTTGCAAACATTTGCAACTGAAAGACCAATACTGCATTTAAAATACATTTTCTAATGTTAAAGTATATTTTTTTTAAGGGGGGGGTATGGAGCCTTATCTCTTCAACCTTAGTTAGCAAAGCTCATCAATGGCTTTTCTTTTTAAGGAGGCTGAAGAAAGTGAATCTTTATAGATCTGTATTGATGCCATTTTTATAGAGGGGTTATTGAGAGCATATTGACAAACTATTATGGTGTGGTATGGAAATTGCAGCGTGGCTGATCGAAAAAAGCTGCAAAAGATTGTGAGAACAGCAGGTGAGAATATTGGAGAGACTTTACCATCATCAATAACCAGTATAGTAGCTGATTTGTCACATCTTTTTTTACATTATATCAGTCAGACTAAAATTGAATTATATATATACAGTATGTTGTTTTTTTCTTTGCACAGTGCGTGCTGGTGTCTAGTGTTACTGCAATATGATTACTGCAGTTTATGCTTATATATTTGTGGATGTACCTGTATTGAGTGGTGTATGGCTGGGGCAAAAAGGGAAAATAGGGGGTCCATTTACTTAGCGCGAGTGAAGGAATAGAAGAAAAAATACTTTGAATTTGGAATGGTCGAATATGGCTACTTCGACCTTCAACTACTACTACGACTTAGAATCGAACGACTTCGATAGTCGAAGTACTGTCTCTTTAAAAAATACTTCGACCCCCTAGTTCATCACCTAAAACCTACCGAGGCCAGTGTTAGCCTATGGGTAAGGTCCCCATATGCTTCCTAACAATTTTCTGATCGAAGGAATATCCTTCGATCGATGGATTAAAATCGTTTGATTTGAAGGATTTGATTGTTCGATCGAACGATTATTCCTTCGATCGTTCGATCACAGGAATATCGCTAAATCCTTCAACTTCGAAGTCGAAGGATTTAAATTCGGCAGTCGAATATCGAGGGTTAATTAACCCTGGATAGTCGACCCTATGTAAATCTGCCCCTAGGTGTAATATTGTAATTTCGTCTCGCTGGGTACAATTTGTTTTGTATGCAGTAGAGATGACAATAGAATGGATTGATTTGATTGATGATTTGGTCAAAGTTTATCTTCCACTCTCTTTTGTTGATAACAAAGACTGATAATAGGGAATTAATTATCTTGTAAAATATCAAAATTAAAAATGTGAAATTGTAGTGCATGACAAAACCATACCCAGACACACCACAATCTACCCAAGACTTTGCCCACCTTTTGACATCCTCACCCAATTAGAATTATTACTGTCTCACCTAAACACTAACAATACTGAGGTTTGAAATAATTTATGAATTCCTTGACATACAGTATTTCCTACCCCAACTCTGTACATTTGCTTGGGGTGTGGGTAAAAAAGATTAGTATAAATTGAACCACCCCTAAGTTCAGAGTCAGTAGACACACTCCCTTACCCCAACCCATTGCCAGTGGGATGACAATGTGAATATAAGAAATAAATAATTGCCTCATTAATGAGTACACCCTCTGATTACTCCATACTTATGGAACATGAGATAATGAAAACATTCACACATGATTGTAATGTGTGCAAATCCTTGCAAATCTTTGCAATATCTTATACACCATTTCTACATGGATAATAAGACTGAAGAACCAATAATACTTTTAGGGGCACATTTACTAAGGGTTGAATTTCGTGGTGGTAAAACTTTGAAATTCGACCATTGAATTGTAGAAATTCGATAGTCAAAGTTTTTTTTTTGGATTGAATTTAGCAGTTTTCGGTCAAATTCAAATTGTTCGAATCGAACGATTCAAACGATTTAATCGATCGAACGATTTTCAGAAAAAACTTTGGGGCAGATTCACTAACTTCGAGTGAAGGATTCGAATGAAAAAAACTTCGAATTTCGAAGTTTTTTTTGGATACTTCGACCATCGAATTGGTTAAATTCGTTCGAATTCGATCGAAATCGAACGAAATCGACCGATTCGAAGTAAAAATCGTTCGACTATTCGACCATTCGATAGTCGAAGTACTTTCCCTTTAAAAAAAAATTCGACCCCCTACTTCGGCAGATAAAACCTACCAAAGTCAATGTTAGCCTATGGGGAAGGTCCCCATAGGCTTGCTAAGCTTTTTTTGATCGAATGATATTCATTCGATCGTTTGATTAAAATCCTTCGAATCGTTCGATTCGAAGGATTTAATCGTTCGATCGAACGAAAAATCCTTCGATCGTTCGATCGAACGTTTAGCGCTAAATCCTTCGACTTCGATATTCGAAGTCGAAGGATTTCAATTCGAGGGTCGAATTTCGAAGTATTTTTAACTTCGAAATTCGACCCTTAGTGAATCTGCCCCTTTGACTTCTAAAAACTTAGCCAAATACTGGCTATAGGTTCTAGGAGGTCCCCATAGGCTAACATAGCAATTCGGCAGGTTTAAGGTGGCGAAGTGTTGAAGTCAACATTTTTTAAAGAGACAGTACTTCAATTTTCGAATGGTCGAATATTCAAAGTTTTTTCAATTCATATCTAATTTTGGCTTATTCGATGGTCGAAGTACCCAAAAATTACTTCGAAATTCGACATTTTTGAATTCGAAAATTCACTTCGAATTCACGTTGACCCTTAAATAAAAAGGGTAAATGGTCCCCTTAAAGTATGTTTTTCTGGGATTACAGGAAAAAAATTATTGTGCCAAACATTTTGTTGAGTGTTGGACATAAAGAGTGTCTATAGGAAGAATGTGAATAGGATAGCAAAACAAACATACTGTAAGAAGTAAATCTCGGCTTTATATAGGAGTATACCCTTTACTTACTCCCTTGCTCCATTGGCAAGATAAGATTATTAATCCAGCAAAAATAAAATAATTAAAAGAATGAAAGCCAAAATAACAAATGCCACTAAGAATATACAAGCAGTTAACACCAGCATAGGAGTGCCACTTAGTGTGAATTTTCCTGAGAAGTGGAACCATCATTGTTTTATATCATACCCTGATTGACCTTGTAGAGGACTTGGGGGTTATACAATAGAGCTGCTAAGGGGCAGATTTACTAAAGGGCGAAGTGGCCGTTGATATGGACAATTTGCTAGAAATCCCATCCACAGGGACATCGCCAATTTACTAACAGGCGTAAAGGACAATTTGCTAGCGAAAGAGACTGTTGCTTGCGTACGTTCCCACCCTATCGCCAGGCAACTTTTCGTTGCCTACGTCAGTGAGATCATATCCTGTATTCATAAAAGTTCTAGAAAACGCTGGCAACTTTTACTTTTTCAAAGCGTATTGCCTTAAAAGTCCTAACTATTTTTGTGTTAACATTTTATTTCCAGACATTTGAGGGGCATGCCACATTTGTTTTAGGGTGGGCTCATGTCTAGGGCATTAGAGGATCTTTTATATCTTTATTATGGTTCCTTGGACATTAGTAATAAAAAGTGGCCACTTCAAGCATTTTTCACATCTCTAATAAAGACATACATACGACTTTTAGGTACCCACCCTATTAAAATTGACCGAAGCTTAAGAGTACAAACTAATTTTCACTAGGCAAAACATCGCTATGAAATACTCACACTGCTGAAGTAACGCTAGCGAAAATTCACCAGAGTTCGGCTGCTGAGACGCAATTTCGCATTTTAGTGAATTAGCTAATGGTAATGAATTTGTGCCTGGCGAAGTGGCACGAAGTGTGGCAAAGTGGTCTCCGGTGAAAATTCGCCCTTTAGTGAATTTGGCCCAATGGCTTTCTGAGATAAAATTATGCCTATAAATAATCTCTATAAAAATCATAAACAAATCTCTGCCTATTACATAATATGTGTATACATAGTTATTACCCTGTAGTTTAGAATGGACTGACTGTACATTTAAAGTGCACACTTGCCTTAAATCAGGCTGCCACCAGAGAATGTTATGAACTATACTTTTTCCCTCATTCTAGGGTTACCTTGCTTAGGAGCAGGGCTGTAAGAGCAATATAGTTGAGGAAAGAAATCATGACAGCTCCCCCAAACACTGAAACCCCTGGGTCAGCCTCAGTAAATTTCATTAAAAATTGTACCACTGTATTTCTAAGGTTATATAGGATCACTGAGAATACAGAGAATATAAAACAAGAGAATACAGAAATATAAAAGGAATGAGATAGCAACCATGTGTTTATCTGAGAACCAATTAATCATATGTAAATACACTTAATTAAACTAGATTCTGCAAAGCTCTGCTAAACTATGTGCAAATGATAGAATTGCCAGGTCATTCATTTAATAGTGTTAATTACTAACACTGGAGTTTGTATGTTTGTTTGGTTGTGTCTATTCAGCCCTGTGTCAGGTACATTCCACAAACATCTTTAAAAGTGTGAGTTTTCAGTGTTTTAATTGAATTTGTTGCTAGTGCACATGCTGATCAGCCAGGCAGTATTTGTAATTTAAAGGAATCTGCAACCCATAATTGTTATAATATATATAGTCCTGCAATAAGTAAATCTCATCAAGTAGACTTTCTAATGCAATTTGTTTGGACTGACCCCCAGGTTAAAGTGGTTGGGAAATGGTGAAAGCTCTAAATAGCTTTAACGAAATTCATATTGATCTTAAAAGGTGTCCGTAGAAAAGGGAAAGTATTTCTTGCACCAATTATATTATTGCACTCACAGTCCTGTCCTCAGCCAAGGTGCAAATAGATAGACGCCAGATATCCTCTAGCAGCAGCTTGAATGAGGGGAAAATGTCTTTGTAGCAGAAGTTTAATAGATCATTTCACTGATCCCTGTTAAATTCCTGTGCTACAATGAAATCTACCCAACAGTGACAACAGAACATGATTTTCATATCTCAGGGGTTTTAACAACGTTTAACATTTTATGAGGAGCCCACTCCTTTAGTCTATGGAGTTGCCATGGGAAAAGTTTTTGTTATTATCAACCAAATCTATCCTACCCCTTATAAACTGCAGCAGCAATACACCTGGAAATCATAGATCTCTTTGCTTGCTGCCCTGGTTCTTCCTTGCAAAGATAATTATATCCTTGGATGTGGATATCATATACTGTAAAGATATACACTGTTCTACTCTATGAAAATCTTTTTTCTTAACATTTGAAGGATGTATCTGTTGATCGAGCACTGACAAATAAACTATTTCTTGGCAACAAATGTCCATTAATTCTGTATTTAATTCTGTATTTAATTCTGAGACCTTGTACAGCCATTAATGACATTTGTTTATATTGTTGTATACAAACTAAGCCCAATGGATTTTAAACAGCGTATTCATTATCTGCTGTGAAACCTGTGATAAAAGTCATAAATGACATTATTTGTGGTCACAATTTGTCTGAGGAAAGAAAGAAGCAAAATATCACATGTTCTATCACCAATTCCTTCATTATAAATGTAACCAATATGAGAGAATTTCTGATGTTTCCTCTTATCAAAGCTTGATGCTATCTATGAGGATATAATGTATTGAGCTGTCTGTAGAAAAATGAGTGTGAGAGTAAGGGTTGAATCATCATTTAAAAAAAACACATACATTGTAGAGGTCTACCAGATAATTAAAACAAGTTGTCTGTCATTCAAATTTCAAATTTGAAACCTCAGTGCCTTAGAAGAACAAATCTGATTCTGGCAATGTTCCTTTGTAGAATTATGTAAAAATTTTGCAGACACCCATCAGAAATGGTAGTAATAAATCTATTTTCCAATACATTTTATGTGTGTTAACTTATGGCAGCAGTTAAAGTAACATTGGCACAGTTACTAACTAAAACGCTTCACTTTTCAAAGTCACCCTGAAGTTGCCTCGCTAGGAAACTTCGGGCGACTTCGGAAAGCTGAAGCATTCCGAGTGCCATCCCGCCAGCGATTTAAATCCTAGCTGGATGGGAAGGTAGTTAGGGTAGATTAGTCACCCGAAGTTGCCTCACGAGAAAACTTCAGGCAACTTCAGAAAGCCAAAGCCATCCGGGTGCAATCCCGCCAGCGATTTACTTTCTAGCCGGTGGGAAGACATTTAGGGGAGATTAGTCGCCTGAAGAAGAGGCATTTTGTTGCTGGGCAACTAATCTATTATGTGCATAAAAATCAATAAAAACAAAATGACAGAGGCATCTTAGTGCTCCATAGCCCCCAAACTCCTCTCTCCGAATGCATTTAGCACAAAAACCTTTAAAGGGGCATGCCAACAGATCGAGAAAGACTAGGGTTTTTCTTTGGCCTACGCACTGATAATTCCATTGCTTTAGAACTAGTTTAATATTTATAAGCACTGGAAAATACATCATTGATTTATTTATGTATTCAAGTATTTACTATAATGTCTAGCAAATATGCAGCCCAAATAAATGCTTGCTCCCACTGTACATACATATTCCATATAAGCAACAACCGGGAATAAAGAACAATAGGAAAGTAGGAACCATACATCAGAAATAACTGTACAAGTGGAAAACTGGCAAAAAAAATTACAGGACTGTAACTGACTGTTTTAATACTGACACAGAATGTATTGTTTTCTTTTTTTGCAGTTCTGGATCCACCAAAGAATCTGACTGCCACAGAAGTTGCAAGGACCACTGTGTTGATTTCATGGCAGCCACCCATCTCTTCTATTGAAAATTACATCCTCACTTATAAATCTGCTAATGAGAGCCGGAAGGTGAGATTTGAAAACTGCTACAATAATGTCACCTTTAAAGCTGAGCTTGACTGGGATTTATGCAGAAATTATCTGACCTAGCTTGACAAATAATCATTGTCACATATATATATATATATATATATATATATATATATATATATATATATATATATATATGTAGATATAGGTATTTTTCTGATACCGTGAGCACATTGGCATGTAGTGACTTGATTCTTTTAAGCCATATGTAGACATCTGTAGAATTTGAATAAAGAGTTAGTTGAATTTTTTACTAACAGTTTTGAAGATTTATCTGCTTATTTTATATGTAGGAGCTGATAGTAGATGCTGAGGACACCTGGATCCGCTTGGAGGGCTTGCTGGAGAGTACAGAATACACTGTTAGCATTCTGTCTGTGCAGGATGGAGAGCGAAGCTCCATCACCCACACTGTGTTCACTACAGGTCAGTGTTTCTTAAGCAAATTTGCTGATGTTGGGGCAACTCTGTATTATTCAGCCTCAGCCACCTGCTCACACCTTTACCCATCATTCTGTGATTTATTAATCTTCAGTTCACAGTTGTCCAACTGGTAGCCAACAGGCTGCATCATCCCACAGACACACCCTCTGTGACCCACAGCTCCAAATGCCAGCAAAATATTGAAGCAGCTGTCTGAATCTTCAAAAACTCCAGAAACTTCAATTGCAAAATTCCATCCTTACCACAGTTCTTATTATTGCTGGGAGAAAACTACTCTTTGGCTAGGAGACACAAGGTTCAAATACAGTTTGTTCCAAAGCAGAGTTATGTTTGCTAGTGATTCAATTGTGAGAAATATGGTATCTGCAACAGTGGATACAGGATGTTAAAAAGAAGATGGGCTCTGGAGCATGATAAGGAATAATGGAAATTAAAGGGAACAGTAGATAAATATTACAGAGAAAAAGAAAAAAGCAGGGCAGATTATTGTTTGTTATACATTATTGTAAAGCACTGTATAACTTTATAAATAGTTTTACATAAATAACTAATGATGATGATGAAGAAGGAAGGGCAGAAAAGATGATTAATGGAATGAGCTGTAAGAAAAATAGGTAGGGGTAAGCAGAAAATAGGTAAAGGAAAGGAAGGAGGAGTAGAGTAAATACAAAAAAGAAAAGGAAGAGCAGAAAATGAAGTGTATAGGAAAGTAGGAAGGTATAGGAAAGAGGAAAGGGTATAATAGAAAACAAAGGGGAGTTCAGAGCATAAGAGCATGTAAGGGGTGAAATGAAATCAGAAAATGGGAAATAATGGAGGGGAGGGAGTAATATAAGAAATGGAGTGTTAAGTAAAGACACAGAGAACAAAAGAGAAAGGAGGACAAGTCCATGAAAAATAATGAAAGAAGTAGGGAAAGAAAGGGAACGGAAAGGGAAAAGCATTTGGGATGAGGAGGATGAGCCAGAAACATATAATGTGAAGTAGGTAGAAAAAGCACAAAACTAAAAAGGGGGTGTTAAAATAGTAAGACGTGAGAACAGAGGATAGCTGTTAAGAAGAAAAATGCAAATGACAATAGACAGATTGGGATAAATTAATGCATAAAATACCACATTAGGAGAGAAGTAGGGTGGGTAGCTGTGTCCCATATTTAGACATACTGTAAGGATGGTCGGAGAGAGCAATATGGCAAAATAAAGAAAAATGGAAGAGAAAAATGGGGTATGAGGGATTGTTAGCAGTTTAGCAATAATAAAGCAAGTTATGTAAGTGTAAAATGTAAAGTGTAAAGTGAAAAGACAAATAGGGAAAAATGAGTTGTAAACAAAAGAAAGAAGGTTGAAGAATAGAAAGAATAGGTACAAGGAGATATGTAGGCTTGGGATTCCATCTGTGATCTGTGTCATAATGAATGTGAATATTGTAACTTCCAATATAAATGTAGCTACATCTACAGAGAGCAAAGTCTCCCTGTTCTGGCTGACTTGCTATCTTCAAAGTGCAGTATTATATATTTTTTTTTATCTCTAACAATTTGAACAGCTATGTTACAGTTTATGAAGTCTATGTTTTCTTCCAAGCTTCAATTATGTAACAGGTGTCTGAAAATCTTTTTTAATATTTATCTTGTGTTGGTATTGAAAAGAAACTTTGCAATCAATGATTCTGGATCTTCAAAACACATCGGAACAGCCATATTATAAATCTGCCCTGCAGACTAATCTGCATCTTTTTTAATGTATAAGCACAGTAGGGAATTTGTAGAACTGTGATTATAGGCAGAAGAAAGTCTACAGGGGATAGTCTATATTAGTGATGGGCGAATTTATTCGCCAGGCGCGAATTCGCGGTGAATTTGCGCGATTCGCCGCCAGCGAATAAATTCGCGAAACTCCCGCGAAAATTCGCGTCAAAAATTCGCCGGCGTCAAAAAAAAATTTTTCGAAAAAATGGCATCAAAAACGGGCGCTGGCGTCGAAAAAACGGGCGCCGTCGTCAAAAACGGGCGCCGGCGTCGAAAACGAGACGCCGGCGCCGTTTCGCAAATTTTTCGCCGTTTTGCGAATTTCGCGCGAAATTCGCTAATTTTTCGGCGAAGCGAAATGGCGCAAATTCGCCCATCACTAGTCGATATGTGTAGTGTAAATTCTAAGCATACAACTGAATAGCAGTTAGGTACAGGGACTCATTGGCATCACATCTGGGGAACTTTATAAAAATAGTGTGACGCTTTGATAAATAATTATTATTTAACAATGCATTATTTTAGGTGTCCACACAAATCTTTCAGCCAGATAAACAAATTGAAAAACACTAAAAAAAAACACAAGTCATTTCATATATTTCTACTCTTAACTAACTTTCCTGTTTGTTCCTTTGCAGGAGGGAGGCTGTTTTCCTATCCACAAGACTGTGCTCAGCACATGCTGAATGGAGATAACCAGAGTGGAGTATATTACATTTTTATCAATGGAGACATGAGCCAAAGTTTGCCAGTATATTGTGACATGAATACTGATGGCGGAGGCTGGATTGTGAGTCTTGGTGGGCTGAACATGCAAAACATTAATTCATTTTTTTTTTTGCCTGAGCTTCCCTGCGTTGCTTTTTCTTCCATTCAGCCGCAGGGCAGCACAGAAGTAGACAAAGTAAATTATTTTGAAGGGGGCTGTACTCACACAGACACATGTATGCAGGTGAAATGCAACAAGCTGCGTCCCAACCTGCATTTGGCGACCACTGATGGTGGAGGCTGGATTGTAAATCCTGGTGGGCTAAACATGCAAAACATTAATTTATTTACCCTAATCATCTTGTAAATTACCCAATAAACATACCATCACAGCTGCTTCTGCATTTTTTTTTGTTTGCCAAGACTTTTAAATTGAAATCTCAAAAGAATAAAAATAGTTGATCTCACCACCTGCTAACTGTTGAGATGCCAAAAAAGCACAGTTGCAAAATACATAATCATGGGAAAACGTTTCACTCTAAAAAATGAATCTAAATGAGTCTTAATATATATGTCCTTATGTGTTCTTGCAAAGCACTTTCCATAGTACTGTATGGAAATGGATTTGAGCATGGTCAGCATTAAAGTCAAAAGTAACAATAGGTTATAGGATTAAACTAATTAAATTTAGTTCATTGAGAAACTGCAGTTCAAATATTATAATTTTTTCCACCTTGGATTGTATTTTTTAAACTGGTGTGAGGTAAACCAACATTGGAGGTAAATAGTAAGGACCTACGGCATAAAATAAAAAATGTTTTAAATTTTGGTGTCAAGACTTTTGAATCAGTGGCTCATTTACAAGCACTGGGCAAATTTGCTCCTGAGCAGTATCACATGGCAACCAAACAAATGTTTGCTTGCATTGTTCAACTTGCAGCTAGCTGTATAAATCCAATCACTGATTGGTTGTTGTGGGTTATTGCCCTCAGCAAATTTAACTAGTGTTTATAAGGGCTTTTACACACTGCCGTAGTTGCCTGCGCTTGAGTAGACGCAGTCAATTATTTTGAAGAGGCTGTACTCACACAGATGCATGTATGCACCAAACGCAGGTGAAATGCAACACGCTGCGTCCCAACCTGCGTTTGGAGCTTACATGCGTCTGTGTGAGAACAGCCCCCTTCAAAATAATTGACTGCGTCTACTCCTGCGCTCCCCTGCGGCTGAATGGAAGAAATCACAACACAGATGAGCGCTGGCAGAAAGAGACGTGTGTAAGAGCCCTTAATGTTCCCTGTGTCCTTTAGGATAATTGGTCTACTCCAGCTCTTAAACTGTTTAGTAATACAGGTATGAGACCTGTTATCCAGAATGCTCAGGATCTGGGGTTTTCCAGATAACAGATAATTTTCCGTAATTTGGATCTTCATACCTTAAGTCTACTACAAAATCATGTAAACATTATTTAAACCCAATGGCCTGGTTTTGCTTTTTGAAAAGGATTAATTATATCTTAGTTTGGATCAAGTACAAGGTACGTTTTATTAGTACAGAGAAAGGAAATAATTTTTAAAAATTTGGATTATTTTTATACAATGGAGTCTATGGGAACTGGCCTTTCTGTAATTTGGAGCTTTCTGGTTAAAAGATACCATTCCTGTACATGAAATCAAGATCTTTAACTACAACATAATCTTTTCACTGCAGGTATTTCAAAGACGCCAGAATGGACTGACGGATTTTTTCCGCAAGTGGCCAGATTATCGTGTAGGATTTGGTAACCTGGAGGATGAGTTTTGGCTGGGTGAGTCAAAGTGCACCTATACAGTATATAGCAAAGGATATATTTAAACCTCTTTCCAATCACTCCAGGGACATCCAAGTGCTTGTTTTGTGAATTAAATTTTACAATGTGTTAAAACCATGAATAGCAGCCTGTAAAGCAAGAGACTGGCTATTAGATATTTAGCAAACATTTCATGGATTTGTAAACATATATGTGAGTTAACTGAGTTGTCAATGTTATTTTCCTTGAAACAGTATGACAGTCTAATTCAGTCATCATCTACTTTCCTTTTGTGTATATGGATAAGTTTTTTGCCATGCTTTGACTATTTCTAAGACTATTTTTTTTTTTTTTTTGCTGATACCAATTTACGCAGGACTTGATACCCTGCATCAGGTGACCTCTCAGGGGCGGTATGAACTTCGAATTGATATGAGGGATGGACAAGAAGCAGTCTATGCATATTATAATAAGTTTAATGTTGGTGATGCACGTAGCTTATACAAGCTGTACATTGGGGACTTCAATGGGACATCAGGTATTTTCATATATAATTTTACACCAAGTGATATTTTAGTCTTACTTATATTAGAGCTACATAAAGCTGGAATCTTATTTATAGATTTATTTTCAATAGTCTTGCTTCTCTCTGATTTGTGTATAGGTGATTCACTCACTTACCACCAGGGACGGCCGTTCTCTACAAAAGATAAAGACAATGATGTTGCTGTGACAAATTGTGCCTCCTCATATAAAGGAGCATGGTGGTATAAGAACTGCCACCGCACAAACCTTAATGGCAAATATGGAGAATCCCGGCACAGCCAGGTGAGAACCAAGCTGTTTTATACAAAGCACAATATTGTTGGACAAAAGAATTCCATATTTCATAAGAGTCAAACTGGATTCATAATTTCTTGAACACACAATTCAAAAAGTACTTTAGATACATAAAATTATCCTCAGACAGAGAATCTGAACAACTTTTAGCTTTTGGAGATCAAAATAAATTGAAGAATTTTACGCTACTCGTTTCTACAGATATAACATTTCAAAATATTTTTTTTCTCGAGGCAGATCTCAGTTACCTGCTTGCATAATGTAATTAGCTTGGGCTATTAGCAATGGCGTGAACATGTGATGGTAGCACATTTTCATGACTAATGTAAATACTGCGCTACAAAGCAAGATAACTATTCAAAGTATCATATCTAGAATAAAATATATTATAGTTCAATAGATGGCAAGTAGGATAAACAGATACAAAGCATTGAAAGGATAAAGACAAACAAAAACAATAAAAAAAAGAAGCCAGTATTGCATGTGGTAGACAAAGAAGATCTACTATGTACTGTATATCGGTTTATGTATATACAGATATACATCCCCACTGGAAGTTTATAGCCTTTCTACTCTGTGTCCACCTCAGAGAGACCTTACTAACATTTTTTACTACAATTAAATACCTTTCCAAAAGATAGCCTTCCTGTGGAAAGTGTATGTGAGGCAGACCAGTGGAATGGAGTGTATACACAAAGGTACATATCTTACATATTGTACATATCTAAAGGTAGGGTTGCTACCTTTATGTCTGGCTGAGACCGGGCGGGGGGCGGGTCTGTGACATTAGTGGGCGTGTCTGTGATGTCAGTGGGCAAACCCGTGACATCAGTGGGCGGACTATGACGTCAGTGGACGGACCCGTGATGACAGTGGGTGGGGCCATGACATCAGTGGGCGGATCCATGACATCAGTGGGTGGGGCTATGATGCTGCGATCAGCGATTGGCCGATCGCCGTGTCAATCAACGGAATCCCGCCCGGTTTTCCTTATTTGGAAAACCAGGCAGGAAGTATAGACCCGGGCAGCCCCTCAAAATACCGGGCTGTCTGGGTCAAAACCGGACAGGTGGTAACCCTATCTAAAGGTCTCCCTTATGTAAATGAACACCTAAGGGTCCTTTCAGCATACTCAGGTAGTTATATCCCTTTCCTGGGTCCATAGTAATTAAAGGGTTTGTCCACTAGGTGGCAGCAGTTTAAAGTATAAAGGGGTTAAGCCCCATGTGCTCAAGTTCTTTCCTGGGACCTTACCTCACTGTGAGGTATTACAGGTCCAGTTCTGCCGGTGTTAAAGATAGATATAAATTTAGTTATTTAATTATAGTAAGGTTGTCATAGTTTCTCTAGGAGCAATAGAGAGGCTCATGGTATGTAGGGAGCAGTTTCTGCTCCAACGAGGAGAAGTAGTAGGGTAAGGACCCCATGGTGAGTACACCACTAGCTCAGAGACTCAGTGGGTGTGGTGAGGACTAGTGTGGGTTCCAAGACCCAAGATCCCAAGCTGATTATTCCTGGGCAGGAAGCCCTCTGGGAAGATTTTGCCCCAGGAGTGTGATAACCTAACTCTACTATTTCACTGGAAAGGAAATGATCCTGTAACTATTACTCTGTGGACATCTAAGTGCCTGTGAATGATTCTATTGCAACGGTTATTTGTAAATAAACAAGTTATTTTGCTGCAAACCTCATCTCTCTGAATGGATCTTTTGCTGCACTGAACTACACCAGGTACCTGGAGTTGCAGGGAGTTGCACAGGTACACTGGGCTCCTGGGCACAAGTCAAGCCGTTTTAGCCTGGTCACACTCAAAGGTTGGCTACTTAATCAAGAGGCTCACTGTATGTTTTCATTGTTAAAACAAGTATTCATTATCTAAGTTAGTTCAATTTAGTTTGGTTGCAGCTACATCAGAACACAAGGGTTCTGCAGGCTTTAAAGTACTTGAAAGAGAATCCCCTGATGCACTGGGTTTTTTTTTTTTCCTAATCATCTACAAAAGGAATCTACAAGATAAACTTTTCTCCTTAGGGGCTAATAAATATTTATTTTTTTCTTTTTATCTGAGCTAGCAAACCTTAAATTTCAAGGTAGAGCATACTGTGTTTCGTCCAACTATATGGAACACCATATACGATTATTATTTAGAAAGATTTAGAACTTTTTGCAAGAACTGTTAAATGTCAATTTTTATTTAAGTTTCGATGGCAACATATGTAAGAAGTGAGAGAGAATGGAAATGTCATCTTACCTGTTTACAACATCAGTTGAAAACCTCTTGGAAGTGTACAGACTTAATAACTGGTTTCCCCAAGGTGTATTTTATAATTTGAACAAAAGCTGACATTTTTGAAAGCCTTTCTTCTTAAGGGACATGTGAATCCTACATTTTCCTATCATATAAATATATGTTGGGCATATCTTCCCCACCCAAGCCACATAATTTGTACTGCAAAAACCCCCTCAATTTGCCAGCACCCTCACATTTTCCTAAAACAAATAGCAGATTTCTCCCATCCATGCCATTTTCCCTCTGACACATCATCAGTAACAATGACATCTGCAAACAGGACAGATATGCTGTAAAGTTCATGCAATGCAGAATGTAGGTTTACACAGGGACAACTTACTTTGATAAAAACTTTGGCTGTTAGACTGGAGAGTGTGTTTAGTGATCTAAGCTGAGAAGAACTGAGCATGCTCATAAATCAAAAGTCAAAGCAAATTAGTGAGGGAGGGGGCTGAGTGGGTTAGAGGAGAATAAGGATTTTTAAGTGATTAAGGGAATGCTGCAGCCTTACGGCAAACCTTTTAACAACCAGAGTGGCAGATATCTAAAGATTTCAAAGAGACTGTTCACTGATTCTATTTTTGTATGTGGGGGGTTACATGTCCTTTAACTAGTGTTTTTTAACTCTCTTATTGTTTCCCTTTGCTTCACCTTTTCATTTCAATAAAATACTTACCATATTGTAAAAAACTGTGAAGCCATATCAAAGGTTTCTAAAATAAAACGTATATATCTATATGAATATAAGACATTATGAATGCCTTTTGCTGACACATAATTAAGTTTTATATTATTATCTATACTAATGTAAATTCATTATTTATGAATGCCCCACTAACACTTAGGAGGTTATTTATTACAGTCCAAAATGCAAAAAAAATCAAAAAATTTGAGTTTTTCTTTTACTATAAAATCTGAATTATTAGTGGGAAAAAAAACTCAAATTTTTCAAGATTTATTATATGACAAGGATGGAAAAAGTCCAAATCTGCCATCTCAGACCTGCCGAGGGTGTATATAACTCAATGGGAGAGGTCCCTATTCTATTTGTAAGTTTCTGTGGTCTGCAGTGGAATTAACCCTGAAAATCTGATTATTTTAGGCTTTTCGGGCAAAAATCTGAAAAATTAACCTTTCGGGAAAAAGCCCAAAAAAATCTATCAATTTGGCAAAAAAAAAATCTGAAAAAATATCATACGATTCGGAGTTTCACTCGATTTTATGGAGTTTTTCCCCAATCCAATTAAATCATGTTTTTTTTAATTAATAATAAATCAAATCAAATTGTGGATTCTACTTTGGTCTGTCTTTTTTTAATAAAATAATCAGAAAAATTCAGATTTTAATAAATATCCCCCTTATACTCAGTATAAAATTTACACTCATAAATTACAATCTTGTTTTTACAGTTGAAGGTTTTTTTATTTTTTATTTCAGCTGGCAAGTCCGCACTGTTTGCCTAAATTACCAATGTTACCCTCTTTGACAACAACATTCACAATTGTCACATGACTTGTTGCGATACTTTATGGCTACAAAATAGGTTTAATAACTTCCTCTGGAGCAAATATGCTTAAAATATGCTTATTTTTTTTAAAGATATTTGTAATGTATCTGTAGTATAGAACAACTCAAATCAATAGCATACAGCTCATAGACATCCCTATTTGTATTTATTTTCTAAAAAAAAAAATTGTTGCTATAAGGCAACATACAATATGCATCTAAGTTTCCTGATGCAACCTTACTTGAAGTAGCTTACTCTGGGGAGTTTAGGGGTTGGTTGCAAGTTCATCAATATCCTCCCATGATTCAGTGCAAGAGGGTACACATCCAAACCAATATGAACCTTAGCATTTCCCAAAAGGCAAATAGCATTACTGGTAGGTATAGTGTCTAAAGCTTTTATGAGCAAGTATCCCAGCTGATGCTCACTCACATTGCTAAAGGCAGCGGTAGGCCTACAAAGAGTTTTTGTTACATTTTTGTGATATTTTCTGTTGATAAAATAATAGATTCTGTAAAACTAGGATGCGTAACCATCTTTTAAAGGATTTTTCTAATTACAGCTTCATACAATCCACATATGTCAAGTTTTTGACACTTGAAATTGTGCCTGAAAGAAATATTTTAGAAGTTTCAGTACATTGCTGAAAACTAATATCGCATCCGCATAATAAAATAGTTTTACACACTGTAATCAAAAGAAAGTTTCTCAGGGTAAAACGATTAAATATTTGATATGATCTTGACAAGACACAGCAACTTTGCAGTTTTTATTTGAAAGACTTTGATTGATTGTGGTAATAATGTGAGGCCATAAAGTGAATTTACAGCTATTTTCACCATCAAAACACTTCCCATGTTGGGATATTAATATGATAAAGACCGGATATAAACATGGAACTGACCTTCACAGAAATAAAAAATCATTTATTGATTTACATTCCTGTTTTTCTTCTAACCATATGCTTGAAAACTATTTCTAAAAATCAATTAACTCAATTGCAGAGGATTGCCAGTAGAGATGATTGTTTTGAAATGAGAAGTCGATATTATGATTGAAACGTTTTTGGCTGCAAGGTATAAAAAGACTAACATTTCCCACTTAAAGAGGAAAACATTAAAAAAGTTTTGGCTAGAACTCTCTGCATCCGTCAGTTATGGTTTCAGCTAAATTGCCAGTGATAGCAACTAAAGACTTCATGTACAGTCAAAGTGTGTTGTTAGCAGCAATAATTCTATTTTGTATGATAATGTTTTTCATTATATATAAGTGCTTAGAAAACATTTCCCAAAATTTGAACCTTTCATATTACTTCTTTTTTTTTTTTACAAAAATTTTAAACAGTGGATAATAAAACATACCACTTAAGTGTAACATAACTTTAACCTACAAGCTGCAATATTGCATTTTCCCAGTTATTGCATTTTCCCAGTTAAAGCAATGTTTTTTTTTCTTATAAGATTTTTTTTCTTATAAGATAACACTCCATGTGATTAAAGGGTTGGTTAACTGTTCCTGTGACATAGAATGGAATATTCTTAACAGCTTTTAGTCTTAAAATTTTATAGTATTTTAATTATTTGCCATCTTTTTCAGTCTCTTTCCATCTTTCAGCTAGGGGGTCACTGACCACAGCAGCCACAAGATTATTGCTCTTTGAGGCTACAATTTACTGATACTTTTTATTACTTATCTTTTTATTTGGGTCCTCTACTATTCATCTTTCAGTCTTTCATTCACAACACTGCCTGGTTGCTAGGATAAATTGGAAGCTAGCAACCAGTGCGCTGTTAAAATCCCAACTGCTGTGAAAAAAATAAAGATCCACAGCATATTGTCACAGAATATCATACATCATACTTACATTTAATATTAAAGGGGAACTATCCCTTTAATATCTCTTTATTTTTGCTCAGAGGAAGATTGATTTCTTATTACTTTTCCCTAGTGATGGGCGAATACATTCGCGAATTTCTGCATTTCAGCACCAGCAAATAAATTAACGAAACTACGGTGAAAATTTGTTGCGATAAAAAAAATTTGTTGACGTCCATGACAGTTTGATGCGCGCATAAAAACTGTTGCGCGTCAAAATTATTTGGGCATGTGGACAAAATAGGCATGCGTCTAATTGTCTCAGGCATCAAAATTCTCATTTCATGGGACAAATTCACCCATCACAACTTTTTTATTACCTTTTATTCATGCCTAGTTTACAATTGTCTCCAGGGTTTGACTGTTTCAAACCAGATTATTTTGTCCTCTGCCTTAGCTTATCTATTATGTTGTAATCCTTTTAAAAATCCTTTTAAGATTAAAAGTAAGGCATGACTTTGCAGCCTAGGGGCATGACTAAAAATGGCCTACAATTGCAATGTAGGGGGTTTAAGTGTCATTTCCTTTCCCTCTGTGAGTCAACCGCTTGTGTAGAGTTGCCATGTGAAGGGGAGCTGTGAGAAGCTCCTATAGGCCCAAGTGAATTATGGGTTCCTCTAGTTTTGTCTCTTTTGTCACTTTTTACCTCTATGAGGAATTGTTAATTGTAGAAGACTTCAGTAACGATGAAGTGTCTGCAGCTCAATATTTCAGACTATCCCTTTTATAGCACACTCTAGGACAGTGATCCCCAACCATTGGCCTCACAAGCAACATGTTGCTCACCAACCCCATGGAAGTTGCTCCCAGTGGCCTCAAAGCAGGTGCTCATTTTTTAATTCATGGCTTGGAGTGAAGTTTCGGTTGCATAAAAACCAGGTGTACTGTCAAACAGAGCCTAGTGTAAGCTGCCAGACCACATAATAGCTACCAAATGGCTAATCACAGCCCTTATTTTGCACCACCAGAAACAATTGTATGCTTGTGTTGCTCCCCAACTCTTTTTACATCTGAATGCGGCTCACGAGTAAAAATGGTTGGAGACCCCTGCTATAGGAGTGCAAGGTACAGTGGGTGGAATGAAGCTAGTTTGAGCAGTGCTTCACCAAAGAGGAGGAGGAGAGTGTCAGTAGTTGCCCAGGTGACAATGGCAAGGGTAAGGACACATGTAGTTAGCTCCAGGGTAGTAAGACAGCATTTCAGGGAAATACATTTACAGTTGATGTTTTTAAGTGGTGGTGCCAAAATCATTGTCACAAAAAGTGTATGAATTCGCAATGCCATAGAGAGAATGACATGTAATGTGCTCTTCCTCAAGAGTAGCAGAATGCTACTTTATCATACCATACCATAAACCTATTTTGCCAAGTATATTTCAGCAGAGAATATGAAAGCACGGGGTCCCTTCAAATCTTATCTTTTTCTGTACATTACCGTATTATGCCTTGCATCATTTGTCAGACACTGAGTGCCAAGCTCATTATTTGCTATTATTCATAAATGCTTTTCCCTCTCTGCTTAAATGTATTTTATGGATAAGTTGTTTGTTATTAGAATTTATATGCATAACCTTTTCATCTGTCATAATTACTCTTTTCTTACTGTAGAAGATGTTTTTCCTTCATTTTATAACTGCAGTATTTATTATCTGAGGTATACATGTACTAGGCCCCCAGCTTTTCTATGCGTGTAGCTACCTAATTGAATATGAATTTTGATATCAATCCACTCTCTCTCACTCTCATTTTTCTCCCAGTCATATTGACCTTATATTTGAATCCGTTTGTTATGAAAACAATTACCTTAAATGAAAACAAAATCTACATGTATCATAACTGTGCAGCTCCCATCAAATGAACTATTTACCCCTACATTTTAATAAAATGAATCTGAAAGGATTAGTGCATCAGTAATCCAAAATGACACTCAGGGCTTGTGTTTTTACAGTAATTGTCTAATGTTCATGTTATCTTTTTGTAGTATTGACAAAACAATATTTTACTTAAGTTCATAAATATCAGAAATATTGTCTGTTACTGTGTTTGACTACACAAGTCATTGGGACCATGTATTTTTTTCCACTTAGTGGTAGAGTTAGTATCATTTTTGTATTTATTTCCCAAACTACTTTATTTCTTGGCAGTCTACAAGGATTATTGCTTTTCTTACCCTACACTTCTATCATAAGGTTGTTACCTGCACCTTAGCAAAGGATAACCTAAGAATTATTGATTATGCAGGGAAAATAATAGGTTTTTACAATCGCCACTGTAGTCTATGACAAGCAAAGAGCCTTTAGTGCTTGGAAGGGGCTTATTCCTGACTATAGACACATATTAATGTTACCACAACCTACAGCACACAGCTTGGTCTTTAATAGAACTGGCACTTTTATATAGTTAATACTTAATAAACAAACTATTAACCCTTTTAATGAGATCTAGACTCGCACTCAAAATTTTAAAAACAATATGCATTACAAAGAGGGGCTATACAGTATGTACACACTGGAGCTTCTCCCTTTTAAACAGGCAAGACTACTGTATATCTGAACAACAAACCGCCAATAAACATTTACAGCCAATCTGACTACTGCAATTTCAGAACAGGGTCTGTGTTTATTACATATGCAAGTCATGATGTTGTATCCTTTTCTGTTAGCCTATAAATATTTTATCATTTTAAATATCTATCTATCTTTCTATGTGTGTGCGTGTTTTCTTTATTAATATCATTATCATTAATCTGTGGTTGTTTTTAATGTATCTGGAGAATTGAGATATATATGCCATGATTATTTATATAACCTCTCTAAGCAAGAGCAAAAACAAACAAACAAGATCTATAAAAACTCCTTTATACAGTCAGATATGCATTTATTGATTTCCATGTGTAAAGTGGCAGCTTCCTTGAGGAACAGCAGATTCCTCAAAAGCAACTCATTGATAGACAACTAGGAATCCATTGCTGATATCCCTGGCAATGTCAGCTGTTTTTGTGATAAGGAGCATGGTTACTTATGAAAATGTATTCCATACAGAACTGTATTCTACAAGGCAGATAAATATTTCTTGGTACTGGAAAAAGCCACATCAAGAAGCATTCAGCTGTTTCTACCAGCAGTTGTGTGCATCATTCTCTACTACAGGATAGACCATTGCACCCGACTGTTTGCATTTAGGAACACAAAAAATGAATGTTGGACCTGGTAAAATGTAACCAGGTTATTTTGTTAGGCCATAATGGTAGAGAAACAACTAGTTGTCTGCTTAATGCACACACTCCCTTACAAGAAACTATAGAAGCCATATGTTTTTTCTCAACTGAATGCCATTTTTAACACAGATCCTTAAAGCATGTGGATATGGCAGACTCTTCTTCCTGACTAATGTAGACTAATACTAATCGTGCACCGGGTAGATTATAAATGATTCTTAGTTTTAATTCAAATGAAAGCCCAGTAACAAATCAAAACTTTGTTTTTTAAATCTTAATCTATAAAGAATTTACAGAGAACAAGTATAATACATACAGCTTTACTTTCAACCTTTCTCATTTGTCTCAATGTCTTCCCTTAGGGAATAAACTGGTTCCACTGGAAAGGTCACGAGTTTTCCATTCCTTTTGTGGAGATGAAGATGCGGCCATATAATCATCGTACCATGAAAAAACGGTCCCTCCAGCTCTGAGCTAAATGTAGCAGCCAAGCACATGGCTCCTCCATGCACACATCTATCTAATGTTTTCCACTTCCTTGCTTTTCAACCCAGCTCTACTCTTCCCAACAGCCACAGCCTGCAACTATCTACCTTCATTTCACACTGTTAGTGGACTGGTCATAATACATTATAGAAATTATCCTCTCAAACTCATACTTGCTCTGCATTTACCTTTTTCAGCAAAGACCATCTGTGATCCCCAAAACTCCTATGCACATTGCTTTCCCTTCTACATTTGCTCTTCGTTGCAGTTCTTAAACCTCCTAAACTGATTGGTACTAAATTATCCCACCCTAATACCTTTACCTCCTTGGTTCTTTCCCTTCTTCTTCAATTTAAGACAGTGTTAATTTCAGTGTACATAAACCTTTTTGGAACCAGCAATGAAATTACCTGTTTTAGTGCCCATGAGATCCACAACTTTCTGCATTTTAGAGAACAGTGATCTCTAATAATTGGTGTGCCAAACTTTGTCTGTTTCCTCTTGCAACTCCAATTCCTTTTGATGATTGGAGAGTGCTTTGTACACAGTAAATAACTGACCATTGCAAGTGGAATGGAATTACACATGTAGCATTGAAGACTCCTCAATCCAGGAACCTGTAAAATATTTTCTGCCAGCATCCATGACAGTAGCCTGAATTATTTGAACAAGATCAAGTAATTCATTTTATTTGTTCTGTTATATTGGTTAAAGAAATAAAGGGCCCAAACTGCCTTACAGAAAATGTGGATGCCCTGAAATCCTCTGGTTTTAAATATAATTTTCGTTTAATTAATACTTGATTCAAGTTTTAAAAATGGTATTCCTTCAGTGTAAGCAGGCACTTCATATGAGCTGATCCATGATAGGAATATGTTGGCATTCCACTCCTAAGATGACTGTTTGCCTTTAGGATAGAAAGGGATTTGGTGAAAATGTTTTCAATCAGTTTCCATTTTAATACATTGCCAGGCGTTAGGCTACACTGTGGATGATTCTGTGCACTGCAGATTCGCATGCTACAAATGAAGTGGGGCATTCTGGTCTTTGTAAAGTGAATAATTTTATTTGCCCAGCATTTTAGTATAATGTGTTGTACCTTTGTTTAACAGTACTGACTATACATTCAATAGACACATTAATCCACACTGTGTCTGAGCAACCGCCATTTACATGGTATGAAAAAATGCAGGAATCCCAAATACTGCATTTTGCATTATCCACATACCACTGTATCTTTTAGTTTCTTAACTATGGAATGATACACCAAATATGCTTTGTGTATCTGCTTGACAAAGGTACGCTTATTTTGTAGCAACAGGTTGAACAAAAAAAATATTCGCACTGAGACCAGTCTGCTCCATATTGTATTTGTAACTTGTGAAGCAGTAACTATCACACAGAAGATCATAGAGGAGACTATTATAGATTTAACACCTTACTTAATCTTCTATCCCTAGTCCTGGATGCTGTTACCTGATGTATAGAACCTTTTTTAATGCATTTTCTATACGTTATTAAAAGATTCCTATTGGGAACATATCTGCGTGCTTGAGTCTCTGTTACTGGGAAGCCGGTAGAGTGGTCACCTAGCTGCAGTCCCGTTTTCGGAATATCATTTCACTAACAAGTTTCCATTCAGAGTCTGCTCCCTTGAGCTTTTATTGCTCAGATGAAACAGAGTGTATTGCTCCATTGATTCGTCTTGATCTATTCTGTCTACTCCTCCATTTCTTATCCAGCAAAGCATTTTTTATTATGTCTTTCCTTATAAATGAGCTGTAATAAATGACTCTATTAATGTCCCTTTGATATCAAAATCTGTAAAACATTGGGTCTTTAGCGCTCCACTGTAGAAAGGATCTTGGGTGTTATCTTAATAACAGTATAATTACAGACACTGACTAAAGAAGAATTACTATATACTGTAGTAATAATTTTCAAAAAAACAGGCTTTAGCTCCAGACTGCAGTCTCAATTCAAACAAAGTTCCTGTGGCCGACAGATTTGTATTAATTGAAATTATGATCTGCTGTTATAGGTTAGGGCTGATTTTAGCCCTATAACGGGCCATAGCTTTCTTGCTTTCTCGTAAGTGCAGAATATGCTTTGGCGCGAACAGACTTCAGCAGATCTTGGCTCAAAATGCAGAAACTTGTTCGTCACTTAAATCCACCAAGTCTGTTCATGGCAAAGCACATTCAACATTGAAAAGAGAGGAGACTTCTGTTTTTAAAATCATTAATGCCCTCTATATATTATATATATTAGATATTAAATGTTATGTTTAAATTGGATAATTTGTTTGATATAGTAGTGAAATGTGAACTGCTTATCAGATAATTGCCACTTTATGCACTATTAGCACTTTTACCAATTTACTGTCAATTATTTATTAATTGACTCTTATAAGACACAATAACGACACTTGATTTTGGTTTTCACACAATGAATTTATTTATGGATTGAAGTGATCATGAATTAACTACATATCATGTTATGATTTTTCTCTTATACTATGTTCCAGCTATATACAGTCAATTTCACACTCAATACAATATTGATTGTGTGACACTATTAACTCTTCTTAGCAGTTCCTTTCTTCTCTGTACAAATTAAGTGTTTATTGTCAAGAGTAGTCAGCACGTCTATATTTCAACCATTGAACTTCTACTTAATGGTGGCAAGTGGTTAGAAGGTGCAGAAAACAAATAATTCCACAAACCAATTTTAATACTACGATTCAAGGCTTGTGATGGGCGAATGTAAATGTGTTGAAGTCAATGAGTGACAATTTTTGTTTGATGCAACAACAAGTTTTCCATCCATTGGTAAAACCTGGTGAAAATTTCACTCATCACTATTCAAGGCATTATAATAATGCATTTTACCACAGTTATATAATACCAGGCCTCACCATTTGGGTAATTATTACCAATATTGAAAGGCTTGGGCCACATGTACATCTGCAGAGTCTTCAAATCCAAAGCAGTGATTAGTGGTAAAATAACACAGAAATAAAACATATATTTCTAGTGCTACATAGCATTTTATCCATAAACATTACAGCACACAAAATACCACTGTATGAAGTCACAAACAGATTCTTATGAACCTCATAGGGAACATTAAGTAAACTTTTAACTAATTGAGAAAGCAAATGGTAGATATTTAGGTAAATAGGTATGGATAAATAGCTACCTACAATATATAAAATATATAACCATACTACCTATATATTTAAGATATTTTGCCAGTAGACCTCAAATCAGTCATCCTAGCAAAAATACTAGATTTTCAAATTTTGCCCAATATAATAGTAAAATATACACTAGGTAAATGTTCAGTAAGCATTGGCATAATTTATTGGGGCATATTTAATATATATTTGTGCCAATGGGGTCACCACAATTGCTTTTATAAGTAAGTCCAATCCAATTAATAGCAGACATAGGTTAGAGCAGACATATTGTTTACAGTATTTAGTGAGCTTGTTGCCCACTTTACAGTTAATGTGTCTACTCTCATAGTAAAGCCAAGTAAACATAAGCAGATGATTTCAGCAAAATGGAAGTTATTTTGGCTCACCTGGCCAATATCAACTTTTGTTTGAGGGTCAGAAAAACTTTGTAATTGTGCGAATTTCAATTGGACACGGTGGTTCATTTATTTTCTTGATCTGATCAATTCCAGAGGACAAGATCAGAGCTGGAACTAGCCAATGATCTGTCTGATCAGCTGTCAAGTCAACAGGACAAATCTCCCAATTTGCACCATGCTTACAGATAGCGATGAGCAAATCGGCCCCATTTTGCTGTAAAATTTGAGAAACTGCGAAAAAAATATGCGAAAAAAAATTCCACGAAATGCATTAAAGTCAATGGGTGGCTTTTCTTATGACGACTTATTTAGTCTAAATGTTTTGGTCAATGGATGTTTTTTCTTATGGCAACTTTTTTAGTCCAAATGTATTAGTCAATGGGCGTTTTTTCTTATCGCAACTTTTCTCTCCAAATCCATTAAAGTCAATGGGCGTTTTTTTTAATGGCTACTTCTTTGTCCTAATGCATTAGGGTAAGGTCACACTGGGAGTTACTGACCCAAACAAATCGGCAAAAAAGTTGCCATTAGTAAAAACGCCCATTGACTTTAAGGATAAGGTTACACTGGGGAGATTTAGTTGCCTGACAACTAATCGCCTTGTCTTTATGGCGAACAATCCCCCCGAATGCCTTCCCTCACTCTGCGCTGGCTAAAATGAAAAATCGCTGGCACTAATCACACACGACAATTCATTTTCCGAAGTTGCCTCACGAGGAAACTTTGGGCAACTTCGGTAAACGAATCGCCGCGTGTGATTAGCACCGGCGATTTTTCATTTTAGCCAGCACAGAGTGAGGGAGGCGTTCAGGCAGATTGGTCACCGCAAAGATGAGCGATTAGTCGCCAGGTGACTAAATCTCCCCGAAACGCCCAGTGTGACCTTACCCATAATGTCAATGGGCGTTTTTCCTTATGGCAACTTTTTTGCCGATTTGTTTGGGTCAGAGCTCATGGCTTAATAAAAGCTTTTTAAAGAAAAGGAAAATCGTGAGTGGTGCTGCCCATGATACAAGTATTTGGCAAACAAGTTTAAGGTGGAAACTGTCGGACTTGCACCAGACTGAAGCAATTTGAAAGGCACAAGTGCTGACTAAATTACCCTGTGAACTTTTTTTGTCCTAATACATTAAAGTCAATTGGGTTTTTTTCTTATGGTGACTTTTTTCTCCAAACGCATTAAAATCAATGGGCATTTTTTTCTTATGGGCGTTTTTTCATGGTGGATTTTTCTGCGGCGAAAATTTGGAATTGCACCGTAAAATCCATGACTGGCGAATAAATTAGCTCATCACTACTTACAGAATGTAAATATAGCATGTAGTGGTTTTCAGTATTAGAATAACCATCATATATATATAATATACTTCACATAAAATCACTCCATGAATATGTCTTTTTTGATTAGCCTGTCCAGTGAAAGTAACAGGCTTTTAATTAAGTGAATGGGCTACTTCTGCAACCGACTGAAGACCACAGTGTTTCAAAAACCATTTTTCCATCCCTAGTGGAGTTTTATTTTATTTGTTATGGTGATTCCAAAATATTGTTCACTGTGTTCTACTAAGTAAATAAATTAATTATGTGCATATTTATTCCCTGAGTCCATGAGCAAATGCAGCAGTATAATCACATTTCTTTTCCCAGCAATGATGGAGGAAGGTAATGATACGAGGCTGCTGTAAACTGAATTTTGTAACATTCCCTCCCCCTCTACCTCCCCTTTCCCTCTTAATTTCTTTTTGCATTAATTTATCTTGCCATCACAATGCATTTGTTTAACAGACTGGTGCTATATTAAATTTGCAAGGTCCACATAAATCTGGTGCTTATAAGATGACAGCGCTGGACATATTTTATACGGTTGCATTAGTGTAAGTTTTCCCATTTAGTCTTTGCACACTGAGTAACGGATAGACGTGTTTATATGCTGAACTGAAATGGTTGTGTCACCAAGGTCATTTCCTAATCATTGTTTAGAAGCTTGTGTCATGATTGGAGGAATGGAAATGCACTGCCTTGACCCTTGAACAGGACCAGCAATCGTTCTTCAATCAATTCAACTGAAAATAGTACAGCTGGTGTAAGACAAAACCATTAAAAATAAAGAAATACAGTAAATGCATCCTTGCATCATTTTAGACATTGGTGTATTAGACACTTTGTGATTTCATTGGATGTCTTTTAAAAAATTTAAACAAAATGTATGGGTTATTTGTAAAACAGAAATCCCAATGGAGAATATCCTTTAGCAGTTATCCCTGCCTTGTGCCCTGCACACAACTGCTTTAGATCAGGGGTCCCCAAACTTTTTTTTTAACCAATGAGCTGCATTCAAATGTGAAAAAAGTTGGAAGCAACATAAGCCAAATATGGACTATAATTTTCTGTTTTGTAGCCCCGATGTGGGTTGGCAGCCTACAGAACGCTCTGTATGCAGAACACATGGTTTTTATGCAACTAAAGCTTGTTCATTTTTAGTATGTTATAGAATGGCCAATTCTAAGCAGCTTTTCAATTGGTCTTCATTGTTTATTTATAATAGTTTTTAAAATATTTGCCTTTTTCTTCTGACTTTTTCCAGCTTTCAAATGGGGGTCGTCGACGACATCTAAAGAACAAATGCTCAGTATAGCTACAAATTTGTTATTGGTACTTTTTATTTTTAGTGGAAAAAAAACTTGAATTTTTTTAGATTTAGGATGGAAAAAGTCAGAATCCTAAAATCCAGCATCTCACACCTACCGAGGTATGGGAGAGGTCCCTATCCTATTTGGAAGTTTCTGTGGTCTGCGCTGGAATTAGCCCGAAAATACTATTATTTCTGACTTTTCGAGCAAAAATCTGAAAAATGTTGGCTTTTTGGCAGAAAGCCCAAAACAATTAGGGGATTCGGGGAAAAACTCCAAAAAAAATTTACGATTTCGATTTTCACAAAATTTTTCTGGTTTGGTCCGACTTTCTTGATTAAATTCAGACTTTGATAAATGAAATCCGGCATGAATATATACACATACTGACCCCTCCATACACTCACATAAATTATATATAAATTATATATTATAGATTTTAGTATTACAATAGCCGTGGATATTAAGCTTGTCCAAGATATCATTCAAGCTACTTTTAAAAACATCAGCAGAATCAGCCATCACAACATTCAGCAGGACATTCCAGAACCTCACTGTGAAGAACCACCTACACTGCTTCAAATAAAAGTTCTTTTACTCTATCTCTTCAGAGTGCCTTTTATAATACAGTATGTAAAAGCATTGTGCAACAGTGCTGTATTTTAGCTATTGTTTAATTCTAAAGTTCTGGGTTGTTTGGTTATTCAATTATTCACAGTTGGTTCCCATGTGCACATGCCATGTCAGTCTGTCTATCAATGTGACATTTCAAGTTTTACTTGTAAATGATGCAGGTAACAAACAGTTTGCCTGCTCTCCCATCACACTCAGGGGATGTTGCTGGTGATGCAGAGGGATGAAGAACCATGACACAATACTGAATAGGGCAGGGGTCTCCAACCTTTTTAACTCATGAGCCACATTCAAATATAAAAAAGTTGGGGGGAAAAAAGTGGACTGGCAGCCTACAGGAGGTTCTAACTAGTTTTTATGCAACCAAAACTTGCCTTACCTCAAGGCAATATTCAAAGCCAGGATTCCAGACTGCTAACATGCTCTGCCACTCCTCACTTGAGATCAGCACTGTCATTATATCCACCACTGAGTATTAGGCTGCCTCTACCTACAGAGAGGATGGCCCCAAACTCTGCTACGAGCAGGAGCTGCATCTCCTACCATGAGAGAAGTTCAGCAGCCCTGCTGTCAGTCCAGAATCTGCAGTGTGTCGATGATAGGAAATCCAAGCAGGCTGTCACCTAGCGTAAGCAGTAGTAGTGTCTGTATCAATCAACCCACTGTGCAGTCACAGGAGAGAACCTCCTTTTTACCTCTTCTAAATTTACCTGTGCAGTACTCTGGCAAGGTCCTACCACTGCCGTGACAAATAAAACTTAAAATACATTATCATATATCCACTGTTTTGATCCAGAGGAAGGCAAATAACCCAGCCTGAAGCCACTGCCAATTATGCCTCGAGGGAAAAAATCCCTTCCTGAACCCAATGGCAATCGGAAACATTCCCTGGATAAAGCATTTGACATTCATCAAAACTTACTAATAACATGCTAACTCTCTCATGTTTATACTGTATAACTACACCAAAACCACAATATAAAAATACATGTAGGAATACATCCACATTTGCTTATTAAGAGATAATATGACAATATAAAGAGAAACTCATGACATTTCACAAAATATGCAAAAAAGGGGAGGGTGAGTGGGATGTTTGTAGCTGCTCAGAAGATAAGGAAGTGAACTGCTTCTTCCCCTGACATCACATCCCTGTCTTTCTCCACCAGCCTGGCAATTCCCTGCCTTAATTCATTCCTTCTCACCCACTCACAGCTACATCTGATTTTCCAATCTTTAAATATAAACCAGTGTAATTTGGCTGCTGGTCATTCAGATCCCTAAATTTATAGCTCCAGGCTTTCCTTTACCTATAGCAATAAAAGGCTCAATTATCTCTTTGTAAAGCAATAGTAAGGCTTAACCCTGAATACACAGTGCTCTTTCGATCACAAGTTCACAAAAAAATATTATAGAACTAAATGAAACACACAGAATTATAAATAATAATAAAAATAATTAATAAGAATACTAAATTAACGCATGTTTGCAATATTATTTTGGAGAATATCTGGTGCTGAGAATAAGCTGAGTCCTCCAACCACTGCTTTTACACCAGGGCTTTAGTTGCATAGTTTGGAGGTTTCTACCCTAGGATAATCAAGCCCTTCCACTGAAAGGGGATCCTGGACTGTTTAAAACCAGGCATATTTTTCGAAGGTGTAGTTAAAAAAAACTTTGCATGACCACCAGGTTCTCTGGATTAAAAAAAAATAGGTCTTTTAATTTGCTTTGCATAGTTTTCATTGCTAAGTGTTTCTTCCCTGTGTTTTTCTTACATTTTACTAATTATATTCAAAGATCGATTGTGGTTTATATGTCCCTGTTCAGAAGCCAACCTTCTACTTTGCACTGACCACTAATAAGAGAGACATTGTTTGTTAAATTAGAGGAGGAATTATCCTTTGTATGTGGCTTTTCAATACACATCACCTCTACGACCCTATTGCTAGAAGGGTCTTTCACTTCAATGTTTTGTGCATACCCAAATGCTTACCCTTACCTAGGATAGAAGCCCATGATGTAAAAATGATTGTTGGAATTACCTAGATCATGTCATTACTCCATCCCATTCTCCTTTTACCCTTTCTTTAAATTATTATCAAAAATAAGTGATTTTATAACAAGCTCGTGTCACTGTAATGGCAGTCGGGTTAAGGAATTACTTGCCAAAAAGGAATAGTAATGCGTTATAGCAGCAAAAGGTCATATTTATAATTATTATGGTTTGTCAAGCAGCCAGTAATTATTTATCCATGGTATAAACCAACTTCAAATGGGCAATTGGGGTCAGGACAGAATTCCTTCCACTGCATGGCTAAATTAAGTGGTATATGCCCTGGTAGTCCATGTAAATTTGATCCATAATACATTTTGATTGCATTATTATTTAGTTCTCTGTGCATACTATTATTTTCTGAAACTTATGAACCCATCGCCAAACTTTATCAGCATTACCTATAAAACGTCCACCTCCATTGTGTTTCTCCTGCATGTTTTACCTGACTAGTCACTAGCCATGAAAGATGTGAGATAGTAAAGTAGACCACCTTTTGAGACAAGTCCAAAGCTACTACTATACTCAACCAAACACAGTCAAAGTATGAAAGATCTTGTCCTAGTTAAGCTCAGGAATATGTGCCATCATCAGAGCTGAAGTGTGACAGCTCAGTATGCATATCCACTAGATAGAATAGCATACTAGCGAACTACATGTAAAAAAAAAAACATACTGTATGAGAAATAGTTATATCTGTCTTTACCCCAAGAGGTCTCTCAGCTGTCAAAAAATAGTGTAGCAGAAATGAGTGAGAATTTGCATTTTGAAACAAATAAATGCATTTTAATAACATAAATCCATAGGACAGTCCATGGAAGTTTTAGTTGTTAATTAACAAATGTGAGAAGCTCACAATAAATAGTTAGCACTAAATTACTTAAAATATTACAAACTTGATGACATTTTATTCTGGGCTTTCTCCTTTACAGAGGGAAACACTTTCAACATGTTGAGTTATAAGATCAATTTCAATTAGTCACTATAATCACCTGCAAGTATGAATTCTTTTAGCTATACTATTGATTGCATCACTTTTTAACCTATTCCCAGCCAACCACTGCTACACATGGGTGGTCACAAGAGATAAGTGCTATTTATAATGACATTTTAATTGAAGTGTCATAGATATGCTCATTACCATAATTAGTGTACAGTCTTTAGGTGGGAACCAGAGCATAATAAATAGTGAGAATAATATTAGCTTGGGTTCGGCTGAGCTTCCTGCCAGCAGTAAATTGGGCAATTTGCATAATGAAATAGCAGCCTTATTAGTGGAGCCACAGGGCTGTGTTATATGACAAATGTTTCTGAGAGAAGGGTCTTATAAGTGTTATTAACGCAAACCAAGTGGTAGTCATGTTATTTATGCAATATTATTGTTTCACTAGGCTACTCTTAATAGTATTTGCTAATGAGCCTGTTAAAGGAAATAGCAATGTTACAAACTTTACTACAGAAAGGCATGTAAGCATATTGCTAATGTATTTTGCTTTTTTAGGGAAAGGGTCTGAAAATCACTTTGTTGGGTTATATAATTTTATATGGGGATTAAAACTACCACAACTGGTTTCGATTTGTACCCAGCCTATGGGATCATGTTGCAATCATATAGAAACAAGCTGGTGAAATCCATTAACAGTAGCTGGTGCTATACAAAAGATTTGAACGGGGCTTATGTGATATGATAATAGCTGCTACCTGCATAGGGTGCCCCAGCCATGGGAGTCAAACCTATGGGTCACTTGGTAGCCTCCATAAAAAACATGAATATAATCTGCCTCTGTCCCATTACCTCCAATACCATGTCTTTGTCTCCAACAAAATCCTTGTTTTTAAAATCCTGTTCCTGTTTTACTTCACCCCACCACCATCCATTCAGTTTTATGCATTGACTAGGGGTCATTTACTATACACAGGTCAGGATGCAAAGTAAAAAAACAGAAGCAAGCCATCATTTTTTGTACTTTGTGCCCTGCCCTGCACATAGGAAAAATGCTGAAGATCACTATACTGGCAATTATAGGCCAGTACTTTTGACATCTGTGGTGGGCAAATTATTTGAAGGTTTGTTAAAGGATCACATTCAAAATTTTATCCTAGTGAATGGCATTATGAGCAGCAATCAGCATGGCTTTATAAAGGATAGGTCATGTCAGACAAATTTGATGAAGAGGTAAGTAAGATGCTGGACAGTGGAGACAGTAGATGTGATCTATTTGGATTTTGCCAAAGCTTTTGATACTGTGCCCCACAAATGACGTTTGCACGTGGATAGGAAACTGGCTACAGGATCGGGTACAGAGGGTGGTACATGCTCTACTTGGAGTAAGGTTCTTAGTGGGGTCCCTCAGGGCTCAGTATTGGGTCCACCTTTATTTAACATGTTTATTAATGACTTAGGGGAGGGTATTGTACGGAATGTATCAGTGTTTGCAGATGACTGCAAAACTATCGAGCCCAATTAATTCCATCCAGGATGTGGCATCCTTGCAACACGATCTTGACAAACTGGCAATCTGGGCAGCTAAGTGGCAAATGAGATTCAATATTGATAAATGTAAAGTCATGCACCTGGGATGTAAAAATATCCAAGCCACTTATACCCTTAATGGGACTGCACTAGGCAAATCCATTATGGAAAAGGACCTTAGAGTCCTTGTAGATGACAAACTTGGCTGTAGCAAGCAATGCCAGTCAGCAGCATCAAGGGCAAATAAGGTCTTGAGCTGTATTAAAAGGTACATTGATTCATGGCAGGAAGCGGTCATTCTTCCACTTTATAGACCACTGGTAAGGCCCCATCTACAATATGCCTTACAATTTTGGTCTCCATCACTCAAACAGGACATTATTGTATTAGAGCAGGTAACAAGAAAGGCAACTAAGCTGGTTAAAAGTATGGGAAATTTTAGCTATGAGGAAAGACTGGCCAAATTGGGGATGTTCACACTGGAGAAGGCACTTAAGGGGGGTTATGATAACTATGTATAAATATATAAGGGGATCATATAATAATCTCTCTAATGCTTTATTTACCAGTAGGTCTTTCCAGCTTTTACAGTGAGAGCTGTGAAGATGTGGAATTCTCTCCCTGAACCAGTCGTACTGGCTGATACATTAGATAGCTTTAAGAAGGGGTTGGATGGCTTTTTAGCAAGGGAGGGAATACAGGGTTATGGAAGAAAGCTCATAGTACAAGTTGATCCAGGTAGGGGTGATATCACTCCAACTTGCAGTACAGCAGTTAAGAGTGAATGACGTTTATCATAGCACAAGTCACATGACCGGGGCAGCTGGGAAACTGACAATATGTCTAGCCCCATGTCAGATTTAAAAATTAAATATCAAAAAATCTGTTTGTTGCTTTATGAAACAGATTTCAGTGCAGAGCAGCACTATTATGATGCATTTTGAAAAAAACATTGTTTCTCATGACAGTATCCCTTTAAGTGGATCTATAGATGAATGAGAATATTCGGCCAGATTCCCCTGTTCTGCTGATCAATTTGCCCAGTTTATAAATGTTGCACAAGGTGGGCAGAAGGACAAGTTTACCAACCGCTAAATATGTTGTCAACATGAGCACTGCCTGCACCGGAAATCATTACCATCCAGAGCAGCGCTGAAATTATCATTGCCTCAATGAAAGATTTTGTATTTCGCACCTAAATCCACCTCGCTAGCCTGCACCCAAGTGAAGGTAATGATTCTGGGTGCAGGCAGCAGAGCAGACGAGGAGCAGTGAGATCCATGCAGTGTGGTCCTAGCCTAAGGCTTTTCTAAAGCAAGCTTATTGCAATGTATGCAGTCTGTGTGAAGATTTATTTAATTATTAACCAATTAATCCCGCAGAGCAGCTGTAAAGTACGGTATCACAAACCCAGAACTAGTTCCATAGGCTCTTCTGCCTATAGCAGCCACCTTTGACTTCGGGTGTAACCCTTCGCTACTCAGAAGCTGCCAGGTCTTAATGTGGGAGAACCAGGGAGAAAGTTCTGGGCAAGCAAGGGAACCATACGTGTACAAGAGGGACGGAGGAGTAATCAGCGCAGACAATGAACAGGCCAGGTCAAAAAATGGGCACTGTGGTACAGAACAGGAGATGAGAGAGAAAAGTTGTGGTCACAGGCCAAGGTCAAAAAAGAGAGTAGTATCGCAGCACCAAATCAGGATCCAAAGAATAGTCAAACACAGGCAGGATCCGTTCAGGCAGCAGGATAGCAAGGTCAGGGACAGGCAAAGATCAAAAACCAGGAATCACACTCTGGAACTTAGGAAAGGGTCTTTACCTTGGGCAACATGAAAAGGTACATGGTGCCTTTAAAAATGTTTGCATCAGACACATCGCTCATGTCAAACCCAGAAGCAGTGCAAACGCCCGTCATTCGCGGCTGGACAAGCAAGCTGAAGGACGCGGAGGGTGTCCCCGCAGTGGATTCTACAGGCGTCAGGTACTTTGCTCACAACAGCCAATGATATACAACTGTATTTAATAAAAGGACATGGTATTCTGGGAAAAAATCTGAGATTTATCACACATATCTATCCGAATATTAAGTATTTCACAATTTCTAATAAAAAGCCGAAGCTCATCCTGTATAAATTCTATAAAAAGGCAATAAAAATTGACCTGGGTGCAAAGCCCCAGGTCCGTCTCTAAAAGGGGTCAGCCTTCTCTGCACTGTTACATAAACAATGTATATGTGTTAATTGTTCACACTCACCGATGAAGATGGGTGGCCAGGGTGCAGCGCCCGAAACCGTAGCTTGGGGTGAGATGCAAGGAAATCCTGAAATGAGCACGCACTTCTGCGGCACAACCAATGCAGATAAAAATTTCGATCTGTATTCCATGAATTAAAAACGAAAGTCCTAACGCATTTCGTATCTAGAAATATGTAATCATAGGCACCATAATTAAATGTGTTTTAAAAGAAAGATTTACTGTTCAATGTTGATAAATGCAAGGTTATGCACTTTGGCAAAAATAATATAAATGCAAGTTATACACTAAATGGCAGTGTGTTGGGAGTTTCCTTAAATGAGAAGGATCTAGGGGTCTTTGTAGATAACACGTTGTCTAATCCTGGGCAGTGTCATTCTGTGGCTACTAAAGCAAATAAAGTTCTGTCTTGCATAAAAAAGGGCATTAACTCAAGGGATGAAAACATAATTATGCCTCTTTATAGGTCCCTGGTAAGGCCTCATCTGGAGTATGCAGTGCAGTTTTGGACTCCAGTCCTTAAGAGGGATATAAATGAGCTGGAGAGAGTGCAGAGATGTGCAACTAAATTGGTTAGAGGGACGGAAGACTTAAATTATGAGGGTAGACTGTCAAGGTTGGGGTCGTTTTCTCTGGAAAAAAGGCGCTTGCGAGGGGACGTGATTACACTTTACAAGTACATTAGAGACAAATGGCAGGGGACCTTTTTACCCATAAAGTGGATCACCGTACCAGAGGCCACCCCTTCAGACTAGAAGAAAAGAACTTTCATTTGAAGCAACGTAGGGGGTTCTTCACAGTCAGGACAGTGAGGTTGTGGAATGCACTGTCGGGTGATGTTGTGATGCTGATTCAGTTAATGCCTTTAAGAATGGCTTGGATGATTTTTTGGACAGACATAATATCAAAGGCTATTGTGATACTAAGCTCTATAGTTAGTATAGGTATGGGTATATAGAATTTAATTAAAAGGGGTGTGTGTATGGATGCTGGGTTTTCATTTGGAGGGGTTGAACTTGATGGACTTTGTCTTTTTTCAACCCAATTTAACTAACTATGTAAGGTTCTAATGGTAAATTTGAATTTTTTAATTTTTTTGTGTCAAAATTCACAAATTTGAATTTAAAAGCTCCAACTCAAATGTAAATTTCAATGTGAGATTTATCACACTTCAACCATTCAAACATTTCGAATTAGATTATGCCCAACCTAAAACCTGCCGAATTAATTTAAAAGTCAATGGCATAGGTCTGTTTGAATTTGCATATGTTAATTGCCTTCCTAACATTCAAGTTTTTTTTTCGGAACAAAACAATTCAAATTAAATTTGAATTTTCAGGGCTGGGACCATTCCATTGAATATTAGACAGTTTTTTCATGAATAGCCTCCCATTCTAGTTGTGAGCACATTCAAATTTATTAAAGTTAAAAAATTCATGTATATTCAAAAATCGACCTTTGATGATTAGTGCTAATAAACTGATAAACAGCGGTAAATATATTATTATTACCTGTCAGGAGCGCCCGATAGTGCTCCCATCCAAGATGGTGGCGCCCATGACTCACATGGGTAAACGCCGTGCCCTGACACTGGTGCGATAAAGTCAAGCGTTTGGTGCGAAAATTGAATACTAAAGGACTGCCAGGTCACGGGTTCAATGCCCAATTATAGGATTTGTTTGAAGTATTCCTGGGTGTTCCTAAATTTGTATTGACTGCATTCCTGGAATTTCTGACCTTGCCTGAACCTGAGACTTGCTTCTTTTTTGCCTGCCTTTGAACTATTGCCTGGATATTGACTATGATTACTTTTGATCCCTTTTGATTACAGCAAACTTGGACTTTATCCCGAAGCTTCCTCCTTGGTGCAGACTTCTCTGCTGGGAGCTGATAGGCCCCCTTAATCAAAGAAGCGTGACAAGTTTTATCTGTTATTATAAGAGTCAGAAATGTGTTTAAGTCAAGTCAAGTCAAGTGGGTTCTATTGTAATTTCAGCCATATACAGTAATACAGTACATAGTATAAACAAAATAACATTTCTCCAGAACCCATGGGACAACACATAAGACTATAAGAGGTTTATCAAGTGTCTATATTTCTATTTCTCTTCAAGTGTGTATATATTTTCTTGAGGTGAACAATACACGGTCCTGCTGGGCGAGGTAGACATACATTTGTGTAAAGTATTCCAGAGGTTTTTTATGCAGTTCCTTGTGAATTATATTCAGTTCAGTCCTTGGGAGTTGAGATGCCTGATGGCTTGTAGAAAAAACTGTTGCACATTCTGGAAGTTCGCGCCCTAATACTGCGGTATATTTTACCGGATGGCAGGAGGGAAAAGAGATTGTGTGCAGGGTGGGTGCCATCCCTGACAATGCTGGTGGCCTTCTAGAAACAGTGGGTGTGGCAAATAACCATGATGGCGGGTAGTGAGACCCCAATGATCTTTTCTGCTGTCCTCACCCCCTGCTGCAGGATCTTGCGAGCCGATACAGAACAGTTTTCGTACCAGGTAGTGATGCAGCTGCATAATATGCTTTCAATTGATCCTCGGTAAAAGATAGTGAGGATAGATGGTGGAAGTTGGGCTTTTTTCAGCTTTCGCAGAAAGCAGAGACGTTGCTGTGCCTTCTTCACTATAGAGCTGGTGTTAAGGGTCCAGGAGGGGTTCTCAGCCAGGTGTACTGCAAGGAATTTGGTACGATTTCCACTGGAGATCTGTCAATGTGCAGTGGAGAGTACGTGGTCTCCTGAAGTCAACAACTTTTGTTTTGTTCGTGTTCATAGACAGAGTGTTAACTTTGCACCATCCGTTAGCCATTTCACCTCTTTGTTCTTACAGATGAGACCCACCAGGGTTGTATCATCAGCGTACTTGGTGATGTGATTTGAGCCCTGCCTTGCCTCACAGTCAGGAGTTAGCAGTTGCAGATAGAGGTAGATCCAGTTGCAGATAGGAGGTTTAGCTTAGTAAAATGGCCTCCCTGTCGGTGTCCTTACCTATGTAGTCTTCTTAAAGAGGGTAATGTAGAGCCTTTTGTGTTCAGGGTTGGCGAATGTGGAACATTGTACAATGTAGAATATCAGTGTGGAATAAAAGTAAACCTTTGGGGGTGGGGGTGGGGGTGGGGGGGAGGCAATTTTGACTCTTTTCGTGCATAGGTTTTCAATCTTATAAAGGTTCAAATGACAAATGAATGAGTCAGACTTACCTCATAACACAGTTAGGTTTACAGTATATAAAACCACACAGTCCCCTTAAAATTCCAAGAATAATTAGGATTGAAATAAATGCTAACTTTCAATCACACCTCAAATGGCCTTCAGGCTGGACTTCCAGATATAGATCTAAAAATGCAAATAAGCATTCACCTCGTATCTGGTGGGGGGAAACTTTATGCTGCAGGGCTGTTTCACATCAGCAGAAACTGGGACTTGTTAAAAAACAAATAAAGGATGGATTGTGCAATATGCAGGAATATACTATAAGATAACCTTTTTCAATTTGCTAAATAAATTGCAGATTCTGCAAGTTCCTCTTGACACTAACCCCAAACAAAAGGCAAAGTAACAGGAACTGGATTGGGTCAAGTATCAAAAGGTACATGGGTAATGATGATCTGTCCCATTTTGCTTTTCAGAAAAATTTCAAAACTGTAAAAAATTTTTGCGAAACAAAATGAGCAAAACGCATTGAAGTCAATGGGCGTCAAAATTATTATGAAACACGTCTATTTTGACGTGAGAGACAATCTTTACATTTTGTCCAAATGCATTAAAGTCAATGGGCGTCCGAAAAATTTTGACACGCAAAATTTTTATGAGCATGACAATTTTGATGAGCATAATTTTTTTTGTTACTGTGAATTTTCACCCCAGTTTCACGAATTTATAAACTCGCCACAAATCCATGCAGGTGGCTTTTTTCGCCCATCAATCAATCAATGGGCGTCAAAATTAATTAGAATTCTAATTCTAAGAAATTATGATGTGCCCATTGGTTTAAAATTTTTTTTTATATAACTTTTATTCAGTTGAAAAGAGAAGACGTGATGTAATTTGTAATGCGAGAAATGTAAAAAAATGCTTTTGAGGATTTAATAATGAATACATTCCATTATCTTTTAAAGAGGGTTGGAAAGTTGGACAGGGAAGCAGAAAGAGATTTCTTTTTACTTTTGTTTCATTGTTGTTAAAAAAGAAAAAAGAGCAGGTGGGTGTTTTGAACTATGAACGAGTCTGCCTTTTGTCATTCTCCAATGCTCGAATCTATTGTGACATGCTGAAACGTGCTTTATGAAATGGCAAAAGAGACCTAACTACACTAGGTGGATAAGTGGTGATGTTAGCTTTTGCCCTATAATATATACTATGGTACCATTTCAGGGTCACTTCAATAGTTTGTGTTCTGGTTTATTTTTAAGACCATTTTGTACAAATCGTTTAATATAAAATTACATAAAGTGTGTATTTTATTTTTCATAGAACAGAGTGTTAAAATCATAAAGGGTATTTTCAGCTGGTAAAACATAATGGCAGTGCCACAGCCAGAATGGGGGCCAATAGCAGCTGGAGGGCTGGAGGTTGCTTTCTGTCATTTGGATCTCCAACATTAAATAATCCCAATAGGATTGTTTTGTCTTCAGTAAGGATTAATTGTATCTTAGTTGGGAGCAAGTACAAGGTTCTGTTTTAATATTACACAGCAAAAGAAAATAATTTTTACACATTTTAATTATTTGATTAAAATGGAGTCTATGGGAGATGGTCTTCCATTAATTTGGAGCTGTGTGGATAATCCAGATAATGGATCCTGTACCATTACTATATAAATCTATTTTCTATTGTATCTCATATATGAGTTAAACTGAGAAAGTTACTGTCACTTTTAAGGAACCATTAACACAAAACATTGTATAAATAGAGAAACATTCCATTCGGGATAAAGAAACAGAGCCAAATGGTTCAGAGAGCAATTTTTAATGCAGTTTCTGTCTTTAGTGCAGAAAGCATGCCTTAGGAGAACCATGGTAAGAAGCGTAATAGGCTGTGTTGAATTAAGCCTATAAATGAATGAAGTGGTAAGGGCTCTTACAGACGAGCGTTTTTACCTGCGCTCCCCTGCCTTCCGTTTTTCTGTGTTGGCCACAGGGGAGCACAGTAGTAGACGCATTACCTTTTTTCCAATGGGGCTGTACTCACGCAGGAGCGTGTAGGCGCCGAACGCAGGTTGAGATGCAACATGCTGCATTTTTCCTGCATTCGGCGCCTACACGCGCCTGTGTGAGTACAGCCCCATTGGAAAAAATGTAATGTGTCTACTCCTGCGCTCCCCTGCGGCTGAACGCAGAAAAACGGAACGCAGGAGAGCGCAGGTAAAAACGCTCGTCTGTAAGAGCCCTAAAGGATGTTAAGTCTGCTTTTCTGAGTGTTCATATTGTTATCTGAATTGCTTGTATTGAAAATGTGTGCAAGCGAAGGAATTTTGGAGAATTAACAGGCTCAGGTCTAGCAGGATGCTGCAGAACTGCAACAAAAATGTGTCTGCAGTTCCCAGCAGAGTTTGGTACTACTTTCAGTAACTTACTGTACCTACTTTTGTTGTTAACCAGGAAACTGCACGTGCAAAACAAGACCGCTTATTGCAATTTCTGGTTATCTTGACCATTTACAGTAAGTCTCTGTTCTCTACACTTCCAGTTCAGTTTGCTCTTACAGTATCTCTTATCGGGTGTCATACATGTTAGGTTTGTTTACCATTCACTGCCTTCAGTACGCTCATAGACAAACAGGGAAATTTGTTACTGTTATACTTGAAATACCATACTGTTTACATGTTGCTAACTCTCCCGTGTCCTCTGCAGAACTCCTCTTCCCCTGAAGGTGGGATTCAGTTTTTCTCCTTACTCTTCATAAGACCTCCAAATCTACCCTGAATTATTATGCATGAGTTTCTGTGTGGTTTAAATTTCAATATAGCAATTTTTTAAATTTTTTTAAATTAGGAAATATTTGACTTTATCGTTATTACTTTTTGCAATGAGCAGGGCAAAATCTGAAATCTTCTTTAGTTTCATGTGACTGCCTGTTTTCACCCATGCTGAGGTTTGGAGGAAGTGATCACTGAATCAGACCACTGGCTAATGAGGCTAAATCACATACAAGCAACGGAAGATACAAGCCATGGGAATTGATATCACAGTTAGCATCTGGTTTCACACCACATTTTTTTTTAATTTCCAACTTACTGTACTTGCATACATCCTGTCCTCAATTTCACAAGGTACTACACCCTACCCAGCCCAATGCTCACTTCTGCTTTTCACATATTTTTAATCTAATTTTATCACAATGGCATTATAGAGCCTGAACAAAGCTACCAATAATGTAATGGGGGGGTAGCTTTACATGTCTAGCTAACTTGTCACTTGTAACTTGTCTTTCTGGCATGGTTTATATCTCAGTCAAGTAAAATAGGGCTCTTGTTTTTGATTGTGGAGACCATTGTAGATTTAGACAGGGAAAATGTCAGAATGCAACAGCAATCTATTTTTCCAGTTGCCCAGGCGAACAAGCAATCAGCTGAAGCTAAGCAACAGCCCAAACTTGTCAGTAGGAATATGCTGTGACCCCAAGAGCAAACAAATTCAAGAGATCCTCTGCATTCATCAGTTTTTGTGCCTTAAGCTGGCCACAGACGCAAAGATCTGATCGTATGAATCAACGTACGATCGGACTTCCCCATCTCCCGACCTGCTGCTAACCATTCCGATCAAATAAAGTACAAAATAACAGATCAGCCGATGTTCTGCCCCTGACAGCGAAAGTTATGTCCAAACAAAGCTAGTGACAGTCTCCCTCTGAAAATTGTACGATACAATACATGCAGAGATATTATCAGCAGCCAACAGAAATCTTTTAACGACCGATCTCCGCCGGACGAAAAATGTTGGGACTCTCCAGACACGGACCGAAAATCGTACGAATCCTCGATTCGTACGATTAGATCTTTGTGTCTATGGCCAGCTTAAAGCTACTAAAAAATACCCTCCCTTTAAACAATACAGGGATTTGCAAAGCAAATATACATTCATGGGGTGATAGCTTTGCATAGAGTGTATATCAATTTAAAGCTTATTTACATTCATTGAAAAGCAAAGGAAAATTATCACCACTACAGCAATCCATAGCAAATATGATCTGAATATAACAATTCTCAAATATGGATCAAAGGGCTGTAGCTTCAAGAAAAGCAGCAGTTCTCGCATTCTTAGTTCTTTGATAGAACAACACTGGGCTTTGGGCTTTTTCCAGCCACTGGAGAAGTCGGACTAAGAATCAAGTCTCTTTTGGCCGAATTGCAATGAGGGAGATGAAGACAGTGCTGTTGTTGGCATGAAAACTTTACCAGAGGTAGCACCTTTTTGCAGTATATTAGAGCTTTGTCATGATCTTTACAATTTAGTCATATGGAGTTATGTTTGTCAGGCCTTTCAGTTTGCCCTAACTAGAAATTCTGTCTGTACTGGAAACAAAGTCCCACTGTTTTAAGATCAATGTTTCCCAGCAGAAATATAAAATGTGGTTATTTTAATATTATCTCAAGTTGTACAACAGGCTTTTATCGCTTAATTCAGAAAACAGGAAGGAAGGGACTATAAACTGTATCTTTTGGAAAATATCCAAAAAAAAAACCATTTAGGTCAGATGAGGTCATGTGATAGATATTATCATAGACTGAATAGAGGAAAGAGAAAGACTGGGGCGTATTCACTATTTGTTTTATGAATCCGGCATCTTTGATTATTGGTTATGTTATACAACGCCTGCTTTAGACTCAATAATCCCTTAACCCCTGTGTAAAAATGCATTTTTCTCCATGCCAAGTAACCTACGCATGCTTGTGTTACATGAGCCAGTTATTCTGCTGTGGCTAGGAAATGTAGGGGGGAAGGCAAGTATCCCAAAAAGTACCGATATCTACTCGCTAGCGAATTGACACCAGGGACCCTTAGTAAATCTGCGAAGTGGCAAAATGACGTCACGCTGGTGAATTTTCGCCAGTGTTAGCCACTTCGCACTTTAGTGAATTTGCCCCAATGTCTTTGAAATAAATTAAGACATTTAATATACTTACTATAGGGCTGATTTATTAACATTCAGGATTGCTTATTTTCCCCACAAATAATCAAGTTTTTCAAAGAAAATCAGAAAAAAATGTTGCTAGTATTACCTAAAACCTGCCAAGATGCAAAATTCCATGTTTCCACTGTTTAATGATGGTCCCCTACTGGGATTAAAAGCCACAAGGCAAAAGTACAGCCCAAAGAGTCACAGTACCTTTTTAGCAGCACTGCACATTGCATTTTTACCCCTAAGTCTACTGCATGGGGCTGATTCCCGGCCTACCTCCACTTAAACCCTTTCCCAGTTACCAGCTTACTCCTCATTAAACTTCCTATTGCAAGCAGAGTTTCCCAGTATAAAACAGGTACATTTTAACAATATTACCAGCAATCATGTTTTGTGTTCATTTATATATTTTGTCCTAGTATTGCTTGAAGCAAGGCTTCATCAGTAAGTACAAAGAAGAAGTTTACAAAACAATGTTTAATTCATAGAATTTATTCCAATAGTTTCCTTTAAAGTAAATATGAAGTCTGATTCAAATGTTTTATTTATTATAATATATGATTATAAATGATGCGCGTGTAGGCACCGAACGCAGGAAAAATGCAGCATGTTGCGTCTCAACCTGCGTTCGGTGCCTACAAGCACCTGTGTGAGTACAGCCCCATTGAAAAAAGCTAAATGCGTCCATTCCTGCGCTCCCCTGCGGCTGAACGCAGCAAAACGGAGCACAGCTTCAACCTCTCGTCAGTAAGAGCCCTAAAAGTTATTTCCTTTTTCTATGTAATAATAAACCAGCACCTTGTATTTGATCACAACTAATATATAAATAATCTTTATTAGAGGCAAAAAAATCATATTGGGTTTAATTAATGTTTAAATTATTTTTTAAGTAAGGTCATGGAGATCTAAGGGCCCCTTATATGGAAAACCCCAGGTCCTGAGCATTCTGGATAACAAGTCCCCATACCTATAGAAGCTGGGTGGTACATAGCATACCTCCCAACTGTCCCATTTTCAGGTGGACAGTCCCTCTTTTGACAGCTCAACCTGCAGTCCCTCGTTTGTACTGTAAAATCCCGATTTTCTTTGCACTGAACAGCCAGAAAAATAAACAATGTTTCTATCTTAATTGGCTTTTGGCAGAGAGCCCAGAACAGCCACAGCTGCAGATAAGATACGTTTGTAACAATTTTGAGATAAACAAAATAAGTAATTGTACCAATATAAGGTAACAGGTCCCTTGGGAGACTCACAGCTTAAAGGGCAATTCACCTTTATTAGCAAAACTGTAATAACTGGAAAAAAACACAGAAATATGTTCAAACTTTCATAACCTGCCAAAAAATGTTGCCACGCTGCGTGGCAATTTTTTTTGTCCCTATTTTTATTTCCAAAATGTTGGGCAGTACATAGATTAGCACACAGTAGTTCCTGTAGGCAGCATAACTCTTAGATGTGGCCTGCACTTTATCCTTATGGTAAATGGACTGAACTGTACCTTGCAATTAGGGATGCACCGAATCCACTATTTTGAAATTGACCGAACCCCCGAATCCTTCGCAAAAGATTCGGCCAGATACCAAACCGAATCTGAATCTAAATTTGCATATGCAAATTAGGAGGGAAGGAGAAAACATTTTTTACTTCCTTATTTTGTGACAAAAAGGCATGCAATTTCCCTCCCTTCCCATAATTTGCATATGCAAATTAGGACTCGGTTCGGCCAGGCAGAAGGATTCGGCCTAATCCGAATACTGCTGAAAAAGGCAGAATCCTGGCCGAATCCCAAACCGAATCCTGGATTCGGTGCATCCATACTTGCAATACTTTCAAAAGGACCCATTGCAGGTAGTCAGGTAGATATAGTTACATAGTTACATAGTTAAATAGGGATGAATGAAGACAAAGTCCATCAAGTTCAACCCCTCCAAATAAAAACCCAGCATCCATACACACACCCTTCCATACCCTCACATAAATTGTTTATACCCATATCTATACTAACTATAGAGTTTAGTATCACAATAGTCTTGGATATTATATCTGTCCAAGAAATCATCTAAGCCACTCTGAAAAGCATTAACAGAATCAATCAGCCATCATAACATCACCCGGCAGTGCATTCCACAACCTCACTGTCCTGACTGTGAAGAACCACCTACGTTGCTTCAAATTAAAGTTCTTTTCTTCTAGTCTGAAGGGGTGTCCTCTGGTATGTGATCCACTTTATGGGTAAAAAGGTCCCCTGCTATTTGTCTATAATGTCCTCTAATGTACTTGTAAAGTATAATCATGTCCCCTCGCAAGCGCCTTTTTTCCAGAGAAAACAACCCCAACCTTGACAGTCTACCCTCATAATTTAAGTCTTCCATCCCTCTAACCAATTTAGTTGCACTTAGTCTCTGCACTCTCTCCAGCTCATTTATATCCCTCTTAAGGACTGGAGTCCAAAACTGAACTGCATACTCCAGATGAGGCCTTACCAGGGACCTATAAAGAGGCATAATTATGTTTTCATCCCTTGAGTTAATGCCCTTTTTATGCAAGACAGAACTTTATTTGCTTTAGTAGCCACAGAATAACACTGCCCAGAATTAGACAACGTGTTATCTACAAAAACTCCTAGATCCTTCTCATTTAAGGAAACTCCCACCACGCTGCCATTTAGTGTATAACTTGCATTTATATTATTTTTGCCAAAGTGCATATCCTTGCAGTACAGAGCCCTGTGGTACTCCATTAACAACACTGGTCCAATTAGAAAATGTTCCATTTATCACCACTCTTTGTAGTCTATCTTTTAGCCAGTTCTATATCCAGGTACAAATACTATGTTCCATTTGTGGCCAACATTTCTTAATTTAACCAGTAACCTTCTGTGTAGCACATATATGTAGTGTATTATTTGTAAATGAGCCCTGGTGTCTTAAGATTCAGTAGAAAGAAGAGATGATTGAAGTGATCGAAGTGAAGTGATGCACAGACGCAAAATGTGAAAATCTGGCCTTGTTTCATTTCATCTACTGTATGCCCCAGCCTTCTTGAATATTCAACTTTTGATTGCCTGTGAGTAGAGCAAACCACAGAATATGCTGAGGTTCAAATAATTGCCACAAAGCTTATATGTTACCAATGTTGGACAAGGTGAATATATAAATATATTTTATACAGAGTTGTGTTACTTTCATGTGACACCAAAACCTTTCCTAACTCTAAGACAGCAATTGTCCCAGTCCCTGAAATTATGCATTATGGAATCATAATAGCCAAAATAACCAACGTGTTAGGCAAAATGCAACGTTTTGAAAAAATATAGAGCTTTCCCTAAGATTGTATTATTCTTGATAAAGATTGTGCTGAAAGCAGATTATATTCCCACTGCTATTCATCAATCTCAGCAGAGAATGTTGCGCACCAGCACCTAAACGCCCTTGATCTATCTTTCCTTGGCTCTGCAATTCCTGTTGCACAAATGTTCTCTGATCTTCTCAGGAAGTGAAAAGAATATGTCATTTATATATCTTAAAGGCAGGAATGAGTGGGATCAAATAGTATTACATTGTCTTATTGCATTGTGCCTATGATAAAGTAAGGGATTGTTAATATGTATCGTAAAAAGTAGAAGAACAGCAGCTGTAATTCCCAGTTACCAAAGATGACGCTTTTGATATATGCAATGAGAAGAGAGAAAGGGCAAAGGGAATTGCTGTGCAGATGGTATTTGCATGGATTTTGAAATAGTCAACAAAAGTTGAGCAGTGTGGGTGGATCAGCAGGAGTGGGAGGCAGTTAACTGGGAGAGGGGTTAGTAAGGGAGAGGGTGTTACACTGTGATTTTCAGCTCTAACAGTGGAATGTGCTATGAAAAGATACATGTAAGTAGACTATTTCTATTTGGCACTTACAGCAGAAAACTTAATTTTACACTTTATATTTTTTTTACGGCACCATTGTCAAAGTCTAAAGCATGACATTCTGTACAGATAAACAGCTGCTATGTTTGTAGCAAGCCAGCTGAAGGGACATGAAGAGAAATAAAAGACTCACGTCAGAAAACATATCCGATGTCTGGCTGTTCAGAAAGAAAGCAGGTAGATTATTTTTTCTATTTTTCTCTCTAAAACAGCACTCCTAGTGGTCACAGGTTGTAATGCTGCAATTTGTGACATACTAACCCTTTATTAGAGGGCATATTTCTGCACGTGTTTGTATGTGCACTGCATTAAGAACAGCTCTCAACAGCAAAACATTTAAGTACATTCATGTTTCATTCTTCTTTAAAGGGATACTGTCATGGGAAAACGTGTGTTTTTCAAAATGCATCAGTTAGTAGTGCTGCTCCAGCAGAATTCTGCACTGAAATCTTTCAAAAGAGCAAACTGCAGGTACTATACCATAGGTGTTGGCATATGCATGGCAACCATCCTTACAGGCAACTTCCAGTGCGGGGTTCTGGCCACCACAATGATTATAATTTGTGTTCTAAATTTTGTTTGTTCCTTTAAGGGATACTGTCATGTTTTTTTCCAAAATGCATCAGTTAATAGTGCTGCTCCAGCAGAATTCTGCACTGGAATCCATTTCTTAAAAGAGCAAACAGATTTTGTTACATTCAGTTTTGAAATCTGACATGGGGCTAGACATATTGTCAATTTCCCAGCTGCCTCCAGTCATGTGCTCTGACAAACTTCAGTCACTCTTTACTGCTGTACTGCAAGTTGGAGTGATATCACCCCCTCCCTCCCCCCCCCCCCCAGCAGCCAAACAAAAGAACAATGGGAAGGTAACCAGATAACAGCTCCCTAACACAAGATAACAGCTGCCTGGTAGATCTAAAAACAACACTCAAGGGCTGGGACACACTGGGCGATTTGGGGAGATTTAGTCGCCTGGCGAGGGGAGGCATTCAGGGAAGATTGGTCGTGGAAAGTCGCGGTGATTAGTCGCCAGGCGACTAAATCTCCCCAAATTGCCCAGTGTGTCCCAGCCCCAATAGTAAAAACCCATGTCTCACTGAGACACATTCAGTTACATTGAGAAGAAAAAACAGCAGCCTGCCAGAAACATGACAGTATCCCTTAAAGGAACAAACTGTAACAAATTTAGTACACAAATTATGATCATTGTGGTGGCCAGAACCCCACACTGGAAGTTGCCTGTAAGGATGGTTGCCATGCACATGCCAACACCTATGGTATAGTACCTGCAGGCTAAATGAACAGATACCATATGAGTGACTATTTAGTGTATAGCCACTTTGCTTTTCTTCTGTTTATTGGGCCACCCTCCTGAATAATAAGAACAGCAAGAACTGGACAGCAGCTGCAACATTTCCTTTAGACTGACCTACAGATATTTTCCATCAGGACAGAAAATCCTCAATTCATCTGATGATTATCTGTCTAACCAGCCCTCCAACTTGCCATACATACTGAGTATGATCTAAACTGGAAAAAATACCCAACTTAATCTAGGCATGGCCAGTTGAAGACTGTAATAGTGTTGCATAATGGCAGTATAAAAAATATCCAACCAGGTACATGCATGCAACCATATATTTTAGTTAGTCTGAGTGGGCTAAAAGGCATTGCAAATGAAATTTAAACTTCATAAATTCCAAGATGTTATCAGTGAAAATAGTATGTGGCTGCAACACCTATGCAATGAGTTCAGCGACATTATTAGGAAAAAATTTCCGAATTGACTGCTCTTAAACCCCTTTCTTGCCTCGCAGAACCATTTAACATTTCTGTAATAGGCCATTTCTTCAACACCTGCATTACTGCATTTTAATCCTGCCCCACAGACCTACTTTACATTCATTTCCATTTCTCCCTCATGTAACTTGATATTTTTCCTTTAAAAGAAAACCGAGAACAAGACAAGTTCTATTTTTAGGTCTTGGTTGAAGTTAAAATGTCTTCTGGCTTCCAGAACTAGGGAATGTAGAAAGCGTCTGAAAATGACAGACTTTGCATGAGTCAGCCCCCTTGTCAGTGCAGCCAGTTCTTGCAGCTGTACAATCCCAAACCACAGCTGGAGAAACAGAGATTTGTGTGGATTACAGCATTTCTGCTAAACTGTGCTGCTTTCTAGTCCTTAAAAACCATTTATAGTATTAGCTACGTGTTTGCACAGCATGAATTTATTAAGTATGATGCTAGCAATAATCTGTACCTTGAGTGCTAGGCAGTTGAAATGAAATAATACACTTTAATAAGGTGTATAATGAGATAGAAGGATCATTTGCAAAAAAATCCACCTGCCATATTTTATAGACTTCCAGACTTGCTAATAACTGTAAGACACCCTGTTAGTGTCCGGTTGTTTGACCATTGATCACATTACATAGGCTTTGGCACAAAATAAAACTAAACTGCAGTATGTTTTGCTCCATAGAGAAGGTGGTGCAGATGGAAGGACATAGGGACTATTGCCTAATATAAAAATGACATCATAGATTGCTACCTCTAAGGCAATGTGAAAAGTTTCAAAAATGGGGACAATGATTTTTGCATTTTACACATTGTCTTCCTCTTTGTCGCAGGTTTGTCATAGGCCTAAGCACTCTGGGGAAAATTCACTAAGATGCGAAGTTGCGCCAGGCGCAACTTCGCAGCACTTCGCCACACTTCGCCAGACGTATTTTCGCCAGCGCTCCGCAAATTCACTAAAATCCGAAGTTGCGCACAGGGGTAGCGTAAGTTTTCGAAGTTGCGCTAGCGTTAATTCCCCAAGCGAAGCGAAGTTTCGCTAGCGATGGTTCATTTGCATACGGCGCGAAATTCAAATTTCAATGGAGGAACACGTATCACCACTTCAAATGCCTAGAAAACCTTCAAATCAGCAAATAAAATTTTTATTTTGCCCTACACATGTGCCCACTGTCTAGGTAATATGCCATGAGTCAGGAAATGTAGGGGGGAAGGAGGGGAGCCCCAAAAAAATGTTCGATCTTTTTCAGCCTATCACCCATCATGTAGAAATTTTTAAAAAAATTGGATTAAATGGATAAAATAGAGTCTATGGGAGACAGCCATTGAGCAATTTGGAGCTTTGGATGCCTAGAAAACCTTCAAATCAGCAAATAAAAATTTTATTTTGCCCTACACATGTGCCCACTGTCTAGGTAAGTTGCCATGAGTCAGGAAATGTAGGGGGGAAGGAGGGGAGCCCCAAAAAAATGTTCGATCTTTTTCAGCCTATCACCCATCATGTAGAAAACACGCCAGCGTTTTTTGGGACTTAGAAAAATTTTTGACTTTTTTTGAAACAATCCCTATCTACTCTATTGCGCTTCGCCAGGTCTGAGGTGGCGAAGGAAGTCTAGCGTAAAAGGTAGCGTTCAGTACACTGCGCAAGTTAGTGAATTTGCGTAGTTACATCGCTAGCGAAAATTCGCCTGGCGTAAGGGTGCGAAGTAACACTAGCGAAATTACGCCAGCGTTCGTTAGTGAATTTGCGCAGTAGCGAAAAATGCCAAACGCTAGCGAATTAACGCTAGCGTTCGGCGCTTAGTGAATTTGCACCTCTGTGTTGGAGCACAGAAACCTGCTATTACCCACTTGAATACAACCCTGGCTGTGTTTGGAAGCGCTTTAGAAAGAGGGTAGACAGGGTTGGAATGGCATGCCAAGAAATATCCAGGTGGATCTCTTCCTCTCAGTGGACTCCTCTCCATCTTGCCACCATGCCCTAAAATATAGTGATTCTTACTTCTGTATTTTTCCCTTCAGTTGTAACTCTACCATGATACATAAGATCACCGTAATATACTGTAGGACTTTGTAATTATTCCAGATAACACTTTTTGTCACATATCGCTCTTAGTTGTAGAGGTATGGGACCTGTTATTCGGAATTCTCAGGATCTGGGGTTTTCCAGATAATGGATCTTTCCGGAATTTGGATCTTCATACCTTAAGCCTACTAGAAAATAATTTAAACATTAAATAACCCCAATAGGATTGTTTTGCTCCCACTATTAATTACATCTTAGTTGGGATACAGTACAAGGTAAGGAATTCATTTTTAAAAAATTGGATTAAATGGATAAAATAGAGTCTATGGGAGACAGCCATTGAGCAATTTGGAGCTTTCTGGATAACAGGTTTCCGGATAATGAATCCCATACCTGTACAACAATGCTAAAAATTATTAATTATAAATTATTAGCAATTTATCTAGCAAAATATCACCTGTGGACATTTTGGGGGCCTACAATTAATATGCTGTGTGGACTCCGTAACATCTAGTTAAGCCACAGTATGTCCAAAAGCGCATACAACAGTACACAAAGATATTAGAGACTGGGACAGACACAAACAGAGAAACAGAGAAACAGAGAAGAGCTAACATTAGAATCCCACAAAAGCCAGAGGAACTCTAAATTCATTTTTTTCTCTCCTTTGCATATCGAGTTTCTTAAAGTATGAATACATAATGTGTCATACCTACATGTTCTTGTTTATATAGTGTTCATGTAATCGCAGAGCTGTCCATTTTTGTACTGCACATCTGGCCATCGTGATAAACTGAATTGTAAGATTTTGTCTGCTGTGCTCCCAGTGGTGCTTTTAGATAACAGATGGCCCATATGTAAATTAAAATTGGTAGTAGAGTTAACAGCAGTGCACAACCTAACTGATGGGCATTAATTAAAACAGATACAAAATAGGCCCTTGGGATCAGCTAAGGGAATAGGCAATATTTCTGTGTGCCTGTACTGAGAATTCGTGTTTGTTAAGATGCATTTACAAAAAAAATAGAAGTAACAGTAGAAGAAGAAAAAGGGAATATACTGTAGGAAATAAAGAGAGAATGGGTAAGTTTACATACAATATTTTTAATGGGTAATGTAAAACCCGTAAACGTTAATGCTGATTTGGGTTAATGGACAGAGTGCAAACTTTGATCATTTGTTACGTTACCCTCTTATTCATAAGTATTTGAGTAGCTTAGTTTCTACTGTAGTTTCTACTGTAGATAGCTCTTTCAATTGAATTACAAACTATTACCATGAATCCTCTTTCTTCACATGTCGACATACATAGTATAGGTATGGGATACCTGTAAACCCATTATCCAGGAAGCTCCGAATTATGGGGAGGCCATCACCCATAGAGTTACAAGAAAATAATTACATTTTTTAAAAATGATTTATTTTTCTATGCATTAATAAAACAGTACCTTGTACTCAATGTTAACTGAGCTGCATGAATCCATATTGGTAGCAAACTAATCCTATTGGGTTGATTTAATAATATATAAATTATTTTTAAGAGACTTAAAATATGGAGATCCAAACTGCTGAAAAATCCTTTGTCTGAAAAACCACACATCCCAAGCATTCTGAATAATAATAATGTTTTGTCCAAATTTAAATGCTTAAATGCTAGTTTGAGCAATGAAATAAAAAAAGTCGCTGAAGCTTCTCCAAATTGCCTCAAAATGGGGAAAATCTTTTTGGCTGCAGTAGAGCAGAAGACACTGCTGCCACTACTGGGCCTAGGATGTTTTGGAGGCCTCAGGGTAGTCCTGTTTAGATACAAACATAATATCTTACCTAAAGTTTTGAGTATGGAGAAGCCTAAAAAATTGTTTTCTATGGCTTCCTGTAACTCTTTGTTGCACTAACTTCTATATGGTTTTCTCCCTAAGGTTAGGTGGTCTCATTGCACATAATACACATACCGGGTACTTTTTGCAGTTTGGTAGAATGCTGTCGAAAGGTGTATTTACCCATTTTGGATTCATCAGAATGTGTACTTTTGGAAAATATATGATTTTAAAGGGTCTTCCTACTGCTAGGAGTCTTAAGGCACATAATACACATATCAGGGACTCATATTGCAGCAACCAGAGTGTTAGACGTGAAAATTCATATGTGTTGTTTTCATTTTGGGGTCTCTGTATGCCACATAGTTTGGTAAATCTATCAAAGTATTCAGTAGACCCATAGTGTTCTTATTTAGGATGTTTTTGGTTGGTACCTTACAAAATCTGGGGTATATAATGGGGTAAATTGCAAACTTTAAGATGATTTTCAGAATGTTCATATAAACCACTACATTTAGCATGGCCTTGCAGTGTGGTAGTTTGCCATAGAAAGGCATATTTACCTATTTTGGATTCAACAGAATGTGTACTTTTGGAAAATATGTGGTTTTCTGGGATTGACTTACTCATTTGCCACTTTTACCCCACATAAAGCAGGCAGTATTTATTTTGGTAGTAGAAATACATGCTATGAAATGTGTATGCACTAACTTCATTTTGGTGTCTCTAAGTGCCAGATACTTTGGTAAGCCTGTGCACAATGGGCATCAAACTGTTCAGTGGACCCCTGGAATTCATATTTAGGATGTGTTCTCTTAGTACCTAATGCTATGTGGGAGATAAGATGCTAAAAAATGGAAGCTTAAAGGTGATTTTCAGCTATTTCTTCAAACTGCCAGTTTTGGTAAAGCATCGCAACTCAGTAGTTTGGAGTAGAAAGATATGGTTAGTTGGTTACCCATTTTGGATTTGCCTGAATATGTGCTTTACAAAAATATATGGTTTTGGGTGGTCAATGTATTTTTTTGTGTTTTTGCCTCTCAAAAATTGCAGAAAATGTGTTGATTTGTCATTAGCTGAAGTGACCTCTGAAACAATTTGCATGCACTAACTTTATTTTGGAATCTTTAAATGCAAAATACTTTTGTAATCCACAATGGACATCAAACTGTTCATCCGACTTTTGGCATTCATATTTATGATGTTTTCTCTTGGTAACCAATGCTATGTGGGAGATAAGATGATTGAAAGTGGAAGCTTTGCAAATATTTTCCGGTATTTCATCTAAACTGCCAATTTTGGGAAAGCATTGCAACTATGAAAGACATGGTTACCCATTTTGAATTTGACTGTATGTGTACTTTCCAAAAATATATCGTTTTGGGGGGGTCAATGTATTTTTGTGTTTTTACCCCCAAAAATGCAGTAAATGTGTTTATTTTTCAGTAGCTGAAGTTACTTCCAGGACAATTTGTACTAAGCTCCAGATTCAGTGAACCCTTGGCATTCATAATTCTTGGTACCTCATGCTTTGTGGGAGATAAGATGCTAGACAGTCATAGCTTGTTGCTAGACAGTTGAAGCAGTTGAGGTGATTTTCAGGTATTTCATCAAAACTGCCAATTTTGGGAAAGCATTTCGACATTAGTTTAGAGTAGAAAGACATGGTTACCCATTTTGGATTCGTTTGCATGTGTACTTTCCAAAAATATAAAGTTCTGGGGGTAGATGTAGATGTTTTTGTGTTTTTATGCCTCAGAAATGCAGGAAATGTGTTGATTTTTCAGTAGCTTAAGTGACCAGTGGGACAATTTGCATGCTCTAACTTTTGGGGTCTCTAACCTCCAGATACTTTGATAATACTATGCACAATGGGCATCAAACTGTTCAGTGGACCTGTGGCATTCATAATTAGGATGTTTTTTCTTGGTACCTTATGCTTTGTGGGAGATACAAACTTGCAAAGTGAAAGTTTTGAGGTGATTTTTCATATATTTTTTATAAAAGGTGCAGAACAGCTTTGATGCTTGGTACTTAGGAGCAGAAAGAAATGTTTACCTGCTTTGGATTAGGCAGAATGTGTTCTTTTCAAAAATATATGGTTTCCTGGGGTAAACCTACTGTTCTGGAGTTTTTGCTCTGGAATCTAAAGTACACTATATTCTACTGTAGTGATTTAAAAAATTTGGAAATATACTGCTGGGAGTTTTTTATCCACAGAAGTCAGAAATCTCCATAAAACTATACATACAATTTATGGTATTGGAACGTTCAAGAGGCAAATCATTTGAATTTTTGTGTAAATATAAAATATTTTTCTGGTAAGTGTAAGTATAAAATATTTTTCTGGTATGAACCCCCTTTTTTTTTTTTTTTTTTTGTATTTAGGGCTTTTAATCTTGCTCCAAAAGTGGATTTTATAATTTTCCTAGGTAAATTTAACACCCCCCCAGGATATGCCCCTAAAGTGAGAGAGCACAAAATGTGCAAATGGGAAATTCTGCTGGCACTTAAAGGGTTAACTTCCTTCATTGCCCTTGTGAAGCAAGGGGGTGGATAGGTGGCTTTCCTGGGTACATGTGTTAATGGAGAATGTCAGGTGATCGTATGAAGACGGAGTTAAAGAATCCTGAAGAATGTAAAGAATGATAAAGAATTTCATTGCTGCAAACGGAGGTGCCTAGTTGCAGCTATTGCTCCAAATGTGTCAATGCCATGCTATGCACCTATGCTAAGCCAACATGAATGTACTGGTCCACCACTCAGCTGTGTCAAGGCATACTCCAACAGCTTGACTTCCCTTTGCTGGGGCAGGGCTGGGTTGTCCCTATTCTAAGCTAGACCACTGGCTCAACTCCCTATACTGTCAGTGTGGTGAACACATAGAGTGACATTGATACATGTGACCAGTAGCCTCCCACTACCCCATTTATAATGGTATTGTCCAATACTTAAGGCCCATGAATTGCAGATACATGAACCATAGGGAGACTTTTTTCATTAAATTTTGGTGTTGTGCATGTCCCCAATTTTATCCCTGCTTCCTCCTCCGTTTCTTTAATCAAAGCATACATGGACATAATTCCCTCTCTTTAGCAAAATCTGCCAACATGACTGATATGCAAATAAACTGTTAGTGCCTCAAGGATTGCTGGGTATCTTCCTTCCCAGCCTTACAGCTGTGGCAGTTGTGTTTACCATGTATGAGGGGTGGAGGGAATGGAGGGGGAAACATCAATGCTGGCTGCAGACAGGATTGGACTGGCAATCTGTGCATTCTTTTAAATGCCTGAGGGGCTGCTGTAAGGTGCCACGGTCAGTTACCACTTATTGGGCTGTTTGGTGTAAAGATTTGGTTACTAGCTCAGTGATGGATTGAGTTTGTACTTGTGTTTATGCTTTTAATTGGTTTACTTTTATTTTGTTATACTTATGATGTTTTTCAGATACAGTTTATGTTTTTCTTTTTCACTATGTCTTACTATTGTGCTTTTTTGCCACCATGTGTTACTATAGACAAGTCTATGTATTGCTCTTTGCTTCAAAAAAGTTAGTGTTCTAGCCTGCAGTCTGCAAAAATAACTCTTCTTACCAAGTTCACCTGTACTGGGTCTATAAATACATATGAATATGAGAGAGAGACAAACATAGCTGCATTCCCTTTTATCATAAAATGTCTGGGTGCACAATGCATATATGCAGAGGTATATAGTTATATAGTTACATAGTTAATTTGGGTTAAAAAAGACTAAAGTCCATCAAGTCCAATCTCTCTAAATGAACCCCAGCATCCATACATACACATGGCTACACAGCAGCTTGTTTATATAAATGGTAGTTGTGTTTCTGAAGCAAACACACCAGTTTTACCAGTGTGGGGCAACAAAAGATTATACTGTCATTCCTTTGAAACACTTTAATTTTTGGTGTTACCGTTCCTTTAAAGTACCTTGTTAGAAGATTGTATTTGCACTAGTGATTTGCCCAAAACTTTTACTTATGCAGTAATACAACTTGAAAGCAAAACAATGCGGGAAAGCAAACACTGGAAATATGATCCCCTTGTTTGTTTTTGGGGGGCGGAAATATGTTTTTGGGCAAAATAATAGAAAGTATATTTTTCCCTGTGCGTTGGTATGACTGTTTTATGGCCCAACTTACTGAGACTGAGTAGATCTTGGATTTTTTGAGATACTATTTTCAAAACCTACAAGGTACAGTTAATCAATTTCAAGGAGATGTCTTTTTTACTACATAACATAGAGAGGAACTAATTTAACCAACGTTTCCCAGCGACATTAACAAAGATAGACTCTTTAAGCCATATGACAAGGGGACTCCTCAATTGTTCCTTCACTTTCAGTCATCCCACTGAACCCCATTGTTACATAGCTTATTGAAACACCAGGAGCCAGAAATGGGGTAAAATGACCACAGCATTGATGCACATTTTATCAAATAAATAGGACCATGCCAGCCTCACCCCCAAGGCAATATTCAATTCAATAAGAAATCGCTACAATGCTCTGCCTTTCCTCAGTAAAGACTTGAGATCAGCACTGTGGCATTATATCCACCACTGAGTATTGGACTGCCTCCCAAAATCTGTTATCAGCAGGAGCTGCATCTCCCAACATGTGAGAAGTTCAGCAGCCCTGCTGTTGGTCCTGAATCTGCAGTGTGTCGATGATAGGAAATCCAAGCAGGCTGTCACCTAGCACAAGCATTAGTATCGTCTGTATCAATCAAGTCACTGTGCAGTCACAGGAGAGAACCTCCTTTTTCCCTCTTCTAAAATTTCCAGTGCAGTGCTCTTACAAGGCCCACCATTGCTGTGATAAATAAAACTTAAAATACATTATCATATATCCACTGTTTTGATTCAGAGGAAGGCAAAAAACACAGCCTCAAGCCTGTGCCAATTATGCCTCAAGAGGGAAAAATTCTTTCCTGACTCCAATGGTGATCGGAAATATTCCCTGGATCAAGCATTTGACATTCCCATTTCACATGAATAACAAACCTCCCAACCGTCCCGTTTTAGGCAGGACAGTCCCGCTTTTGTCTCCCTGTCCCGCTGTCCCGGAATGTGGCCTTGATGTCCTGCACTGCGCTTCAAGTGAGAGCGGCCGTCTGGATAAGCTCTCGGCCGGGCTTGGTTCTGGGCAGATAGGCATAATGACATTAACAGGGACATTTGGGAGCTTCCTTGGGATCAGTTTGGGGTAGCGGCTAATTCCTATGCTTTCAACCACTTTCTTGCGATCACTCTCACTTCCTGTTAGAGAGGCGACACTACCGTTTCCCTTCTGGTCACGTCGACTCACGTGGGTCAGTGCGAGATCCAAAAGTGACGTGTTTAGCGAAGCTGGAATATCGGCAACATGTCTGTGGCATTTAGAAAAGCTCTGAAGTCCCGGCAAAGGTATCACAAGGAGAGATCTCAGGTGTGAATGGGATGGGCAATGGGAAGGGTTCCGGAATGGGGAGATACGTTCTTAGAATGCGGTTCTTTGGGGGTGGGAGTTGTAGTTTAGTAACACTTTGAGACCATGTTATTGGGATAAGGGACCAGTGAAATTGATTGAACTATTCTGCTGTACATCTATTCCAGTTCACCTGTCCCCATTATGGCGTATTGTACTTAGAAATGACTCGATCGTTTTCACACTACTAAGTTACATTTATTGTAATTGGAACATGTATTTGCTAGAAGAATGTCTGAAGAACACAACCACGATAGATGAATACTATCATTTTAAGCTTCCTTTAACTGCCCACTGTTTGTTGATGGCACACACTATAAAACGTCACTGTGTGTGTGTGTCATTGTATGTATGTGTGTCTGTGTGTGTCACTGTATGTATATGTTGGGAGGTATGGAATAATGCCATGCAGACTTTCACGTTTATACTGTGTAACCGTACCAAAACCACAATATAACAGTGCATGCAGTAAAACATCCACATTTGGTTATTAATAGATAATATGAGAACATAAAGAAAATAAACTTCACAAAATATGCAAAAAATAGGGGGAGGGGATGTTTCTACATGCTCAAAAGATAAGGAGGTGAACTGCTTCTTCCTCTGAGATAACATCCCTCTCTGTCTCCACCCCCAGTCCAGCTTTCCCCTGATTTAACTGCTTGCTTCTCACCCAATTACGACTAAATCTGATTCTGCCAATCTCTAAACATAAACCAGTGCTGCTAGTCATTCGGATCCCTTGTCAAGCAGCCCCTGCGTTTATAGCTCTAGGGCTTTCCTTTCTGATTTTCTGGTGCAGCACACTTATAAAATTTTAAACAATGTAATTTACCATTGACACGTTGCATTTTCACCCCACATTTCTGTGTTTCTCTAAATTACATGTTTTTCTGACTACTCCAAATGAGTAGCCAATATTAGAAAACTGTGGTCAGACACAGAAAGTGAAAATATGCTGCAATTAAAACAGGTAAAGCGCATAACGATATCCTAATCGGCAGAGCATAAAAATATAGATTAACCATTTGCTACTGCTCTTGAAAGGCATATAGCTATAGCTCTTGAATGCTATATGCTATAGCTCTTGAATGGCATAAAAAAAGGATAGAAATTATTCTATTTTGTATTGCTGTCCTACTCTAAAAGATAAGCATTTCCTGATGTTGATGTTTGGGCATTGATTAAGCATAATATCATTGGATATTTTAATACTAAAATCTACAATTAGCATAGATATTGGTATACAGTTTATGAGAGTGTATGGATGGGTTGGTGTAAGTGTTTGTATGTATTGATGCTGTGTTTCATTTGAAAGGGTTAAACTTGATGGACTTTGGTCTTTTTTTAACCCAATTTAATTGTTTAACTATGTAACTATGAAAACAAATATTCACCACTTCACATGCACATCATTTTCAAGTCCCCAGTGACACAAGAGAGTTGAAGAAAAGTTTGCCATAGCAGCTTACATACCGAAATCAGTAGAACCAGCTGTAGCCATAGGTTTGGACATGGTCTAGTAAGTCATAGCAAGCAATGAAATGGTTAATTTCAAACTTTGTGACTTTTAATACAAGTACCCTTAAATATAATAAATGGATCATGAAGGTTGGGGTCACAGTATGTTGTTGTTGGCCATCTGACATCTAGTTATGTCACTGTTAGTAACCAAATGTCTCATCTTCTGTCAGTGAATGCAAGTGTAATGTGTACAGCACAGGTTGTGCACTTATCACTATGTACTGGAAGCACCTTTGGTACAGAACCAAGTGAAAGGCACAGAATACAAGGTTCCATGCAGTTACAAATTGTCTTGCGAATTAATGGCTGGTCAAGGAGATGCCTAGTTACACGTGTTGTACTTTCCTCATTCTTGTCTAATTGAGGAGTGTTGCCTGATAGTACTCGGCACAAAGAAACAGTGCTGTGTGCATCATGGGCAAAGGTATCTGTTTTGTTTTTTTTCTTTTGCACTTTTCACCTTGTCCACCACTGTAAATGAAATGGGAGACTTGTAGCATAGGAAATAGTCTATTACTAAATTCATAGAAATGCTTGATTAATTCAGGCAAAGAGGATGTGACTAGTAGCTTACTCATAGCTTTCAGGGGATCTCAAAACAATTTGGATTGTGCAACAGAAGATGGTGTTTTAGCTCCCCACAAGTGAGAATTTCATAAAGCTCCTTTGGCTTTAGCATAGTCAAACTGGCTCTTTTGGCCTTAAATATTTACAGTAATATATTATTATTCTCGGGGCCAGGCTCTTGTGCTTCCCTTAGTGTTGTGGCTATTAGGTTTAATAAATGAAACCCATGTGTATTCTTGTCAGCCAAGCTCTGCAAAATTAGTAGTTACATCAGTTGAAGAGCTGGCTGCCTGCCATCCTCAAATATGTAATGGCATGAAGCGGCATGAGCAAAATACACAACGCAACAGAGAAGAGAAGAGCCTCAGAGAGCTGGTGACTCAGAACAGATCAGCCAGGTACCAGCAAGCAAGGGGAGGAGAGTCAGGAGGAAATATACACGGCGAGAGAAGAGGGAGGGAGAGAAAACAGACCTATGAGCGATCTGACAGCTCTGAAAGGGAAAAAAAGCTTACTTACTATTTCCTTCATGTATCTAAGGTTGGAGCATGAGCTTGAGAAAGTTAACTTTGCAAAAGCTGTACTGTATGGAATTAACTGCCACAGCTAAGGTAAGGCTAGCACCTCTTCACTACTAACTAGTGACTACCGATAAATCTAGGGCAGGGGAAGGCAGGCAAACTGACAGAGGGCACAGAGTGGATTTAAGTAACTAATCACAGAGCACATATTCTATAAAACACTAATGCACTTTACTAACTATCTATTTGTCTGCTTACCACTTTAAAGGAGAACTAAAGCTTAACTAAAGAAGTAGGCTATACATTTTGTACATTATGTTTTGGGATTCTGTACCAGCCCAAGTGAACCAAATACCTTTAGCAGTAAAGATATGTCCCCCCAAAAATGCCCCAATAGCTCCTCATCTTCTTTTGTGCTGATTCACAGCACATGCTCTGTACTGCTGTCACAATATGCTGTATATATAGAATATAAATGTCACTAAACAAGACTGATTAGGAATTAATACAGATAATTAAAACAGCTCAGATGCAAGTGCAACTAGCATTAGAATGTAATAATCAGCCATGTAGCATCAGCTTATATTACAGGCCAACCTCATTTTCTGCTTGATAATTTGTGATAACCCCTAAGCTTAGCTTCTCAACAGCTGCTCAGAGCCCACTGATCATGTGAGTGTCACAGACACTTTCCAAGATGGTGACCCCCTGTGACAAGTTTGAAGTGCTGGATCATTGTGGCTATTGAGAAGCTGAAACCTTAGGCTGGTGCAATAAGTGCAGTATATAAAATATGGCATTTTATGCCATATTCATTTTTAGGGTTTTCGTTCTCATTTAACCTCACCTTTTCACACACATAATATGCATTATATATACCCATATGGTCTAACTTATCAGTTTCCTTTGTTTCTTAACTAAATCCCAACCAAGATGCTCTTGTGTAAAAGTCCATAGGTATCTATGGTTTAACTGGTAAGGCATCCTTAATGTATACATCTGCAATTGTAAAATCATAGAGAAGGGATTGTCCTGAATGACAAGCACAAAGTATTGGTCATAAGTGAGAAGGTAACCTGGGAGGGAGCTACACATTGTGGCACTAACTGGGTAATAGGGTGACACTCTCCTATATAAATGATATATGATACATGATAGAAGTGACTTCAGTGATTTTGTAGAAATGATCTGATAAGTGCAACAGGTTTCCGTTTACTAAAATTCATAAACATTAATATTAGGGAGAAAAAGAGAAAACATATGTGACCTAGAGAAGTCTGAAATAGTATATGATTGCTATTCTTCTGCAAGCTATTAAAGTCTGTTGTTCTGTTTAGCTACCTAGAAATGGGCAAACCTCTTCACATTCACTTAGCTGAAACCTTTATTTCATGGCTTCTCAGAACTAGCAGCCCAACAGCACAGAAGTCTCTGTGGGCTAGCAGCACAAGTCTGTTTATGCTCCTTCCTTTGACTATTCCCAGGGCAGGGCTGTAACAATTTTAAGTCTGACAGTTGCTGCAATGATTTGGAATAAGCCTATCGCTACAAACGAGTCCAGTCTGAAAGCCTGTCAGATTGTTCTCTGTTGCTCCTTAAAGTGGAGCAATGAAATGGAATGTTCTGTGCTTGTCCTTGTACTGTGCATGTTGGGTGTGTGTGGAAAGAAATAACTGGTGCCTCCTTCACTAATATCTTACTCTATAAACAAGTCCCTGCTCTCCCTTCTACAGACACTGAGCTCATTGAGCTCATTATCCCTTGGGCTTTTGCGTGGTCCTGTGATAACAATTTCAAGGGAATTTCCTTACGCCCAGCCAATTAAACTAAAATATTCCACTGTCCTCCCAAACATGGGCAATTGGCAAGGACTTGGCCTTGGAATAAAGCTGCTTGTTTCTAGCAGTTGGCAGGCTTCAGCATTAACTCTTTAACTGCCAGAGTAGTCCCCAAAGGGTAGAAAAGTCATGAACAGGTAACTGCTGGGGGGAGCTGAGGGCTGGAACATGGGAGCTGCTGCTGGTGGGGAGAATGTCACTGGAAAATTGTGCACAAACCCTCAAAATCTGCACAACACAGCCAGATGAAAAATATTACAATATGTAAAAAAAAAAGCATCTAATTCAAATTCTAAATTAAAGTTTTGTAATGTTGGTACTGTTTTCCCGTGGGTAAATGCATCTTGGAGTATAGCCCATGTGTTTGGTACAATCCCCCTCATAAATAGATTGCAATGTCTCAGAGCACACTGCTATTGCACTCTACACAGCCACAGGGCCACAAATTTGTATAGGCAGCAGAGGCACCAGCCTGGCCCGGATATCCATATTTGGTGTCCCTTGGCCACCAGGTCCTAGAGCCTGCCAACTTTGTTGCGCACCCCACCCTTAGCAACAGAAATTTCTGTTCACGGATCCGCACACACAATTCTCTGCAGTCAGGGACGTGATCCCCTCTTTTTATTGTTATATCTCTAACAGTATTAATGTTTCAGGGGGGTTCACCCTCCTTCATCAGGATACAATCTCACCCACAATCCAATACCCACAGTGGAAAAAAATGTAACCCATTGGTAATTCTGATTCCAAAATGTCCCACAAATAAAGTGCAATTTTCCATAATATGCAATGAGAGTCCACAAATTCAATAGTTTATAAAAAAAATGTCCTTAATAAATAGTAGAAATTTAGTGATTGCGTCAGGCATATGATAAACAAATTGATTACATATAATTAAAAAGAGTTACTCACTACCAGTGGAGTTGTTACTACTACCAAATTCATTTGTTATCCCCCCCCCCCCACACACATATCTCATCTGTGAAGAAAAGAATTGGAATTGGCATTACCAATGGGTTAAAAAAAATTCCACTGTTGTATTGGATTGAGGCGATTGTTGCACCAGCTAAAATGCCACCACCACTTTGGGAAAATAAGGGGAGCAATTGAAGAAAATATTTAGTGTGGTCCCTTGCCTTTCATTGTCCATTTCCATTGAACTAACATTTCTGTGTACAAGTGCAATGGGTAAAGTGAAATTTCAGGTGCACATCGCCATATGTTTTACCCACAATGTGTGGGTAATCTGAGCATAACTGTAGCCACTAGAGGGAGTTACACTGGTCACTATTACATCTGAGGCATTGAAATGCACAAAATTGACCCTGGGGCAGGTGTGGTTGGTGTGTCACATGGGTAAACACAGGATTTTCATAGGGGATTCTGGCTGTGTGTAAGCAATACATTTGCCAATTATAACCCTCTTCAACCATGAAAAGTCTACAAATCACACAGCTTACAAAGAGGAGCCAGTAAAGGAAGTCCTTTAATGATACAAATGTGCATCTAACAGATGTGTTTATACATTTTAAATGGCAAATTCCATACTTCTGAAATGAAGGGGGATATCACCCACCTCTCCCCCTGCACTTACCCTGCACTTAATAATTCTTATAACATGTAGGGGCACATTTACTCAGTTCGAATGAAGGAATAGAAAAAAAAAACATAGAATTTCGAATGTTTTTTTTGGCTACTTCGACCATCGAAGTGGCTACTTGGACCTTCGACTACGACTTCGAATCGAACGATTCAAACTAAAAATCGTTCGACTATTCGACCATTCGAGAGTCGAAGTACTGTCTCTTTAAAAAAAAAACTTAGACCCCCTACTTCGCCATCTAAAACCTACCGAACCTCAATGTTAGCCTATGGGGAAGGTCCCCATAGGCTTTGCAAGCTTTTTTTGGTCGAAGAAAAATTGTTCGATCGATGGAATAAAATCCTTTGAATCGAATGATTCGAAAGTTTTAATCGCTCGATCAAACGATTTTTGCGGTAAATCCTTCGACTTCTATATTCGAAGTCGAAGGATTTACCTTCGGCAGTCGAATATCGAGGGTTAATTAACCCTCGATATTCGACCATATGTAAATCTGCCCCGTACTGTATGTATATAAAAACAAAGACAAGCTCTTCCATCATTAAATAAATAATAGTATTTCAAGGCAAAACAAGCAGCCAATCATTCATAACTGGCCTCCACACCATGGGGCAAATTTACTTACCTGCGAAGATACGCCAGCGATGGCTTCTCGCACATCGCAACACTTCGCCAGGTGTAAATTCGCCTGGACAACTCTAATTCATGAAGATCTGAAGTTGCGCACAGGGTACCGAATACTTGCGAAGTTGCTCTAGCGAAAATACGATCAGCAGTTCGAAGTTGCGCTAGCTAATTTGCATACGGTGTGCAGTTAAAGCTCAATGGACATATATGCTGCAGCAACTACATTATACTACACAAGGCCAGGGAACCTTAATAAAATTATATAGAGTTGTTATAATGCCCTACACATGTGCCCACAGTATAGTTTAGGTGCCATATGTTATCAAACGTAGGGGGGAAGGAGGGTACCCCAAAAAAAAAACTCGATCTTTTTCAACCTATTACTTTTTAAAAAGTAAAAGACGCCAGCGTTTTTTTGGGACTTTTCTACTCTATTGCACTTCGCCTGGTCTAAGGTGGCGAAGGCAAGTCTGGCGCAAGAGGTAGCGTTCAGGAAAATCCGCATCTTAGTGAATTAGCATAGTTACGTCCATTCGCCTGTGCGCAAATTCGCCTGGCGTTAGAGTGTGAAGTATTGCTATAATCTCCTTCGCTAGCGAATTTACGCAAGCGTCCATTAGTAAATCGGCGAAGAGGCAAAATGACGTAACGCTGGCAAGTTTTCGCCAGCATTAGCCACTTTGCCCTTTAGTAAATTTGCCCCCATTTCTGTTACAGAGCTGAATGTGTGATCAAGTGATGTTACTGTTTCCTGCTTTTCTGTGGTCACACCACACTGACAAATACGAATCACACATCCACTAACACAGCCACTCTCGTTTTGACTTTTTCTTTTTTAGTAAAATGCCTGAAGCAGTTATGGGCAACACAGCAGGAGACTTCTGGGGCTCATTTATGGCTCTGAATCTAAAGGACAGCAAAAACATGAAAAATATGTACTCAGTGGCAAGATCTCTTGATTCATCTTGCCATGTTTTGTTTAAAATATATCTTTGCAAAAGTCCCTCTGCACTGCCCATAACATATTATTATATTTTAATATGTCACAGTTTATAAGGAAATCAATGAAGCATAATATTAGATATATGGGACACCTCATAAAATCATATGTTTATTAGCATTCATGGGAGTAAGGAATTATGAATTGATCATAAGGCAGCAATTATGAGATATAAGTATGTATTTTTATATGCCACCTATTATGCTTATTATGGTATGCACCCACTTCATAATTTGCATCAGGACTAGAACTGGAGTCCTATGAGCTCAGCCATGGCTTCTCTTTGGCAGAGAAAGGAGTAGGAATGAAAATATATGAAAATATATGAAATATATATTATTTCCTACATGTTAATACCCAACCCAAAACCATCTACTTCTTTATTTCCAGATGTAAGCTGGTAGTGCCTGTCAGCACACGTACAGAGTTATAATCCTTTGCACACGTGTGATTATTACCTTATGATCCAGAGAAAGAATAGGTATAATAATAGAGCGGTTATAAAGTAAACTGTTTTTCATTGGTCACAGGATGGCATTTTTTAATCATTGGGCAGCTTGCTTTATACTGACTATAAGTAACCTGGCAGAGTCCAATTTTGGGCCTGCTCTTCAGGTTGCAGCATTACAAGCAGGTTATTTTGAGTTTCAATTTCTTTTCCTTAACAATTTTGCTTACTGTTTATTCTCTTTGCTAGCATATACAGAAACTATACACATATCATAAGAATGTGTAGCTGAAATGACACATCTGTAACACTGAACAGTGAATATAACTGTAAATATAATATTAATGAATGTAAATACACACATACTAATTCCGTTATTGACAAGAACTGAATAAGCCGGTCACTGTACACATGGGGAGGATTTTGTGCAGAAAATTAACATTTGAGCTTATCTATGATACATTGGACAGTTTGGATCAAATCAGTGGTTTCTCAGCTGGGATTTTTCTGACCACTGAAGAAAAATATGAGCCTGACAGCAGGAGATGTTGTGTCACACTAAATTGCTCAAATGATTTTTAAAGACAACTAGTGATATCTACTGTATAACAAAAATTCACTTTTAAGGTTTATCACTTGCTTTTGTTTAGCTGTTAGTATGTCTGCATTTTTCAAATGAATTTTATTTGTTGAAGGACACTACATCACTTTCTGGCCAAATATCTGCCATATATAGTTATTTTGGTTTTGGTAGTGTCACAGTGTCCAAAAAATTATCTGTTAGAAATGCGCTAAAATCCACTGTTTTGTGATTTGACAGAATCACAAACCACATTTGAACCCTAATTAATTTGGGCAGGAAATGGTTCAAACGAACTGCACATTGTGTTTTTGGGGAAAAATCACAATTTCTTTGTTTGTATGATTCAGTTTAGATACAGGACAAATCATGGGTGAATCCTAAACTGAATCCTGGATACAGATTGCATCTATACACTAGTGCAGTACCTGTTTGCTACATTATAGGGTTGATTTATGATTCTCTTGGGCTAGGCTGTGTAACTCACACTGGATAAAAACTAGCCCTCCAGTGGCATAATTAGATGTTACTAGGCACTACAGCTAAAACATTGGTAATTATATCTGTTCTACCAAGATATATTGAAATTGCTCATAAATTAAGGTCTCATTGGGCCCTCTATACTCCTAGGACTCTCCTGGATCTGCTTCCTCAGTAGTTACACCCTGTAGCCCTGTATCTAAATTCACGAGGAACAGGCAACAATAGGGAAAGGTTGTTTGTCTGTTTTACGAAATATTGTACTGTGCTTTATAATACAGCATAGGGTTCCCATGCATTACCACACTCAGACTGTACTTACCGTTGTCTACTCTGCCAAAGTTTATTCCTTGTTCAACTCTCACATGCAGATAAGTGCCAATAATAGAATCTAACCATTCTTGTGGCATGTTTTCCTATTTCTGAAATGATATTAATCTGTAGTGATATATTGCTCTGCCAGTGTAGCCTTGGCTGTATTTCAATAGAATATATTAATCCCACGTGACCTCTGCCAGAAGCAGCCTTGGTGCTGAATAAACATATGCACATTGCTCTGTCAGTTTATCTTGTGTCTGTACTACAGACTCTGTAGGGCAGCCAACTGTATTATTTGAACCTCCCAAATGCAGAGCTCTGGTGCAGATAAACGCTTATAAACTGCTCTGTACCTTGAATTTGACCTGGTGCAACAAAGTAAAGCATTCTAGCTAACCTTAAGGTTTACAGTGCAGAGCCTATATTTTTAGTATTCTGAGCAGCAGTTTAGTTCAAAAACCATAACAAAATTTGTAATTGATGTTTTTTTGAGTAAAGACATGCTCAGCATAACCAAAGATTTAACGCTGAAAAATGACCTGCTGTAAAAAAGTGCGTCTCTGCATTGTGCCATTCTGGGTCATGGCAATGTCAATGAGGCTGAGCAGAGCCCCTTGGGGGCTATTTGCTGAACTCCAAGTGCAAAAATCACGAAAAATCCGTGATTCTTTTTTTTATAAAATCAGACTTTTAAAAAATTACAAATTTTTCGGAATTTATTAAACACTGAGGATGGAAAAGTCTGAATCTGAAAATCCAGCATCTCAGACCTGTCGAGGTTGCATATATGTCCCAATGCTTTTTTGATGTGTGCTGGGTTTTGTGCAATACCCCAAAGTTTTCTGAGTTGTCGGGTAAAAATTATGAAAAAAATCGGATGACAAAATCAGAAACAAAACGTGAAAATCTGAGTTTTTCCGGCAAAGCTAATTTTCGGGAAAATGTAATAGTAAATAAGCGCAAGAAAACCTGAGCGGATTTGATTGGAGTTTTTAGCAGAAAATATTGAGATAAATTCGTACTTTGATAAATAACCCCCTTAGTGTTCATTCTGGGAGCACTAACACCCCTGCATGTTGCACTCTGCACTGATTAGTGGATGTAAAATCTGGCTCTCAGTAAAGAGGGTAGTGTCAGGAGGCACAGCTAGCCCTGTTTTTGCCACCTGCCTTAGAGCAGCCAGTAAAATGCCTATTTGCCAATCCCAGTGCAGCTGCTTTCTTTTTTATACATTAAGTTTCATATTTAGCATCTATAGCATGATATATTTTTTTTCTGATTCATGATCAATTTAAAGCAATGAATTTAAAGACGAGTGAACCTCTTAAGGTGCCACTTTCGCTGGAAGAACCCTTTTTGCACTTCCTATCCTCCCCAGATGTGTCAGTAAGGCTGACCCTTCCTAGATTACATCTAATCCCTCTATCTTGCATTTGTGCTGCCAGTCTGAGGGACTCTTTTTTTATGCCTCAGGCCATGGGAATCTGTTAAGGCCCCCATACACGAGCCAATTAAAGCTGCCGACAGACAGAGTTGGCAGCTTATTGGCCTGTGTGTAGGGCCATCCAACGGGCTTCCCCGATCGATATCAAGTCGGGCAGGTTAAAAAAATCCCGTCGGATCACATCCGCATCTGTGCGTTAATACGGTCCCACGATCTGACCTCCCATATCGGATGCATTATGATTGGGCCCTAGGGAGAAATCCACTTGTTTAGTGAAATCGCCAAACAAGCGGATCTCTTCGTCTATTGCCACCTTTACACCCAAATTACTACTGCTACTTAGAGATAACCACAACACTCCATCTTGTTTCCAATTGTACTCCATTTTGACTTATTCACAGTGTTTGTGAAATCAGTATTTAATACATGGAGCAGCTGGACTTTACTGTAATAATATGGAACTTATTTTTATCTAAAAAATGCAGTTGTCTTCTCAAAAGTGAACAACCTTTGTAGGAGGCAATGACAGCTTTTGCAGATAAATGTAAGAAATTGTTTGATGCCTTTTTTGAACAGTCCTTTAGATCTACATAAATACAATACTAATGAGATTGAACTTGAAATACTCGTGTCTCTTTTTAATCTAATAGAGTAACCAGTGATAGGTGTGTTTATTTTCAGTACAATCCTAGTAATCTAGTTATCCCTTTAGAAGATGTGCTCACTCAGAGCTCTCACAGTTAATATAGCCATGCAGTCAATAAAAAGCACATACAACAGGGCCATACTGGTAGTGTTACTTTCATTCTCCAGATATAACACTGCAGGTCCACTTACTCAGGTTTTAACATAAAGATGGTAATAAATGTATGGGATCCCGTATCTGGAAAGGTATCAAGAAAGCTTCTAGTTTATCTTCCTCAGGGTCAAGCAACCCAAGCATCCTGGATAATTGATTCTATATCAGTTCCACCACAAACTGTGGACTAATTTTCCGTAAGACTCTTAAGAGTAGCACAAAGCATTTGGTTGAAATGTTTCAATCTTGCGGAAACTTGTACTTAATTAAAGCTCAGCAACCATTGATGAGGCAAGTTTTATTTCTTCTCAACTGCCTGGTTGCTACAGCTACTAGCCTGGATGCTTTCTCTATTTCTCACCAGGTTGTTTTCTGTTGCTGCTATTTGCCTAGGAACTTAACTAGAGAATACATATAAATCTTGGGATATCTTCTTTTTACATGCAGGTACATAGCTCTCCCTGCTGGAATCACACGTGGCCCTTTCAACCCAAATTATTAGGCAGATCTTTGCATTGTCTTATTACTGGTCTATATTCTGCCCTATCGGTCTACTTCTCCAGAAGATCTTTAGGGGAATTTTCAGCACTACCAATATTTACTTAAAGGAAAACTATACCCCAAAATGAATACTTAAGCAACAGATAGTTTATATCATATTAAATGGCATATTAAATAATCTTACCAAACTGGAATATATATTTAAGTAAATATTGCCCTTTTACATCTCTTGCCTTGAACCCACATTTTGTGATGGTCTATGCGCTGCCTTAGAGATCACCTGACCAGAAATACTTCAACTTTAACTGTAACAGGAAGAAGTGTTGAAGCAAAAGACACAACTCTGTCTGTTAATTGGCTCATGAGACGTAACAAGTATGGTGTGTTTGGTTTGTTTGTGTGCACAGTGAATCGTACGATCCAAGGGGGCGGCCCTTATTTTTTAAAATGGCAATTTTCTATTTATGATTACCCAATGGCACATACTACTAAAAAAAGTATATTATTATGAAAATGGTTTATTTACATGAAGCAGGGTTTTACATATGAGCTGTTTTATGCAATATCTTTCTATAGAGACCCACATTGTTTGGGGGGTATAGTTTTCCTTTAAGCTTATGCTTTGTTATGAAAGCCTCTTTACGGCATGCTGCATATTGAGAGGTATTGGCATTAATTCTACAGGAAAAGACCCTCACAGCATATCCACTATTTATTTAGAGTTGCATGTTTCATGTACTCACCAGTTTCGTACATTAAAGAAAGCTTTATGTGTTCTTTTGACCCCAAAACTTAGTAGAATTGGAATTTCTATAACTTTTTTATAGCATAGTCCTAGTTAAAATAAAATACCTTTTTTATTTCCCTTTTTGCTCAGCAAAGCATATTATAAGCATCAGCAAAAAAGAAATCCACTTTAACTTTTAGTAACAAACAATGTTTTTTGAATCCTTTTTTAAAATTGAATTTAGCCCTCCAATTTGATATTCAGCATGCTCTCTGGTTGCCAGGGTCACTGAATGTCTGTTAGTTGATTAAAAGAGAATTTGAATAGAAAGATAAGTAACAAAAATAATAATAGCAATTCAAAGAAAAGATGATGATTATCTGTTGGTTTCCAAGGTCACAGACTATATCATGCAGATGATATTCAGGTTAGAGAGCAGTAGAACAGAAAGACAATGTCTTCCAACAGACTCAATCAAATGATTGAGACAAAAGATTATTGGAAATGCCACACCAAGCTTCTCATTCCCTAGACCAGTGGTTATCAAACAGTTTTGCCGGCCCCCATGTGGGGCTGAAATTATTGGATGAGAGAGCCAGGCATGAGGATATATTAGGGTGGAATTTGAAGGTGGATGTTTTTGGATAAGTAAAAACTATAGGATGGTTATTGTTATTGTCATGTTTTCATATATCAGGGACTTTGTTATGAGCTAAATATGGAGCAAAATATATGATCTATATGATCAAAGGTTGGACTGCAAACTCTCAAAATTTGAAGACCTATGCCCTAGACTGAATAAGAGTAATTGCAATATAAATTATTTGCACTGGGGTTGTTCACCTTTAAATTAACTTTTAGTATACAGTGGAGAGTGATATTCTAAGACAATTTGCAATTGGTTTTAATGTTTAATTATTTTTGAGTTATTTAGATTTTTATCTAGCAGATCTCCATTTTGCAATTTTGGCAATCTGGTTACTAGGGTCTGAATTACCCTAGCAACCATGCATTGAATATAAATAGGAGAGCATCTGAACAGAAAGATGAGTAAGTAGCAATAATTTTTGTACCCTTACAGAGCATTTGTTTTTTAAATGTGATCAGTAGTGATGATCAAATTTGTTCGCTTCGCCGAAAAGTTTGGCAAAATTTTGTGAAACGCATTGAAGTCAATGGGGGTTTTTACACGCTCCAAATTTTTACGCGAGCAACAATTTTTATGACATTAAAGTCAATGGCCATTTTTTCTTATGCAGATTTTTTTTGGTTCTAATGCATTAAAGTCAATGACTGTTTTTTCTTATGGTGACTTTTTTTCTCCAAATGCATTAAAGTTTGTGGGCATTTTTTCAAATGGGCATTTTATATGGCTAATTTTTCCGCTGAAAAATTTCACTGCAGTTTTATGAAAAAATGTAGAGAAATTTGCCTCGAATCCATGGCAGGCAAATAAATTCGCTCATCACTAGTGGTCAGTGATCCCTCCATTTGAAAGCTGGAAAGAGTCAGAAGAAAATATCTTAAAAACTATAAACAGAAGAAGAAATTAAGGCCTGGATGAAAATTTGCTTAGAATCAGTCACTGTTTAACATGCTAATAGTTAATTTAAAGATGAACCACCCCTCAAACTCAGCCCATTTAGTTGAATTGGATCACATCGCGCCATGGAGTTCTGTCCTAAAGGAATAACAATATACTGTACGTTTTCCCTGCACTGGTAAAACTGGTGTGTTTGCTTCAGAAAGACCACAATAGTTTATATAAACAAGCTGCTGTGTAGCTACGGGGTGGTCATTCAAGCACAGGATACACAGCAGATAATAGCTTTGAAGTTTTGAAGAATCCCATTGTATACTACAGATTTTATCTGTTATCGGCTATGTATCCTGTGTCTTTTCTTATTTTTAAACTATAAATGTCATGCATTCTCCTATAGATAAAGCAGGCAGCAACCAATTGCCAGTGAACCGTAGTGGCACAGATCTACTGTCTAAAAATAGGGTGTTTTTGGATAAAACAGTGGCACCCCTAGAATATCAGTACCTCTGGATGACATCTCTCTATCCGCAGGATTCAGAACTTATATGTACACGTCTGAAATTAAATAATGAATATGACTAAAATCTAGATATTTTATACCCTGAACTTAAGTAATGATCCAGGCCTTAACAATTGTCACTAGAGTTTCCCATCTTGGAATTTGTTAAGCATGTCTGCAAATCAACGTTCTTTGAGCAGAAGCTAAACTTCGGGGTCGTCACATATCATCAATCCAAAAATGACATTTGCTTGTCATAGTGTGACATTTATATAAATATATTCAGTATGTTGTGCGTCAGTCCCTAAGTAACAGACAGATGCCCAAAACATTTGCAGTGAATCAGTAGAAAAGAAGATGGGGAGCTACAGGAGGGGCATATTTGGAGACACAGATCTTTCCTGCTAAAGGGCTGTGGTTGCCTTGGGCTGGTATAGAAACCCACAACAAAATGTACAGCATTTCTAGCCTACTTCTTTAGTTAATTTATTTCTCCTTTAATGATAAGATATATAATATTATTAGAAATAATAAGCACAAAAACTCACCAAGAGATCTAGAATGCCCCTTACATCCATTAAACAATGTGTAATTCAATAATAATAATAATGATTATGAGCATGCAATTCACAATATCCTATCTTTGTCTCTTGCCAGAGATGAACACACAGGAAATTGAAATCCTGAATAAAAAAATATATAAAATGCAAAACAATAGCCTAATCATCTGTGCGTCACTGGAAAGGTTATAAAACTGTATTTTGCCAAATAAATGTATGTGGTTGGTCATTTTTGTGAAGTACCTAGTTTTTCATCAGTTACTGAAGGCTATATGGTTACTAAGCAAGAAAACAATGGAAGATTAATTGACACAGTGAATAGCTAAATATGGTTCAATCAGTGTAAATATGACTGGGATGGAAATCATATATATTGGTTGGATACTGTAGGATCCTATACTGACAAGCATTTTATTATCTAGGCACTCCTGTCTTGCTCACAGATACATCCTTGTGAGTTATTATAGAATAATAGTGCACTCCTTTTTATCAATGCTGTTGCCTTTTACAGATACATTAGGTTGTGTTTTTGGTCTCTTCCACTAGGGGAAACTTATTCATATACCTTACAAACTACTAAACATTATACCTATATATATATATACTTTTAGGGACAAATTTACTTAAGATCGAATATGGAGGGTTAATTAACCCTCGATATTCAACTGTCGAAGTTAAATCCTTCGAATATCGAAGTCGAAGGATTTAGCACTATTCGTTCGATCGAACGAAAAATCATTCAATCAAACGATTAAATCCTTCGAAACGTTCCATTCAAAGGATTTTAATCCATCGATCGAACGATTTTTGTTCAACCAAAAAAAGCTACCAAAGCCCATGGGGACCTTCCCCATAGGCCAACATTGACTTCGGTAGCTTTTAGGTGGCGAACTAGAGGATGAAAGGTTTTCCTTAAAGAGACGGTACTTTGACTATCGAATGGTCGAATAGTCGAATGATTTTTAGTTTGAATTGTTCGATTCGAAGGTCGAAGTAGCCCATTCGATGGTCGAAGTAGCCAAAAAAAAACATTCGAAATTCAAAGTTTTTTTCCTTTATTCCTTCACTCGAGCTAAGTAAATGGGCCCCTTAATATATGTGTTTGCAGTAGGCTGTGGCAATCTAATATTTGACTGCCTATAATTCTGAACAAGAAAACAGTCTTCCTCCCTCCTGCTTATGAACTGCCATAAATATTTTCCCAGGACAGAAAGTATTACACTCAACAAGAATGCATCACACGAGCTAAGCAGTACATTCTATTTTAGCCTGTTCAAAATATTTACTCTGCTTGTTATGTTTTTGTAGATCATGATATAAAGATGGTAAAATGGTTGCTATCTTGGTTGTACGTACAGATATAGGCACATTCCAGTGCAGGGCTGTGGCTATGAATCTGACTGAAGCTGTACAGCAGTTTATTACATTTTGGCAAGCAGTTGCTTTTCCTTTGATTGTAGTTTTTACTTACAGTTTCATTTCCAATCTTGTTTGCAACCACAAAGTATCATTAGAGATTGGGAAACCATTTATCCTTAGTGTGAACAGCTCCATTAACTCCTTCACAGTCAGGTTTTAGCAAAGGAAAATAAGGCTCTATTTCTACAGAGCCAAATATTGATGGCTTAATGGAATACCTTTAACAATATACCGGGCAAATTCTACAGCTTACACATCAAGTAAAACTATTTATACCATGCACATGCATTCACTAGCATTTTGCTCCATCTATCACTCCACAAGTGCCCAGGAAAGCATATTTCTATAAGCACAGAAGTACAGAAAGCCAGTCTGCAATCATTAGTCAATGTGCAATTTAACAAAGGTTACTCCCAGCATTTCCCCCTCCACCAGCCGAAGATTTTCATGGGATATGGGAGTTGTAGTTCGTCAACACATGGAGAATAGCATATACTTGATTTATATGATGTTTTAATAGGGTTGTAGGTGACAGGCTTCTTGCATTGCCCAGGGCTTCCTTTACTCTAATTTGGCTCTCTAAGCAAGCCATGCTACCCAAAACCAAATATTACTGTAACTGCCAAGGTCCTAAGAAATAAACTGCTTCACACAGATAAACCCAAGCTACGCCTGCGCACACTGGATCTATACGCTGCCAAGCTTAGTCTTATGACTTGTAAGAACTGCAACATAAGAATGTTTAAGCCAGACAGTGCATACTACCAGAGTGGAAACACTTAAGACAAACATTCTATCTATCAAACATGGGGAAATACCTAGATTCCTATGCACAGTACAAGGCTGCTTATATGTTGGTTCTAGTGATGTGTGGGCCGACCCGATACTCATGGGACCCATGGGTTTATCCATGGGTTGGATGGGTTCAGGCTGACCTCGCTGCTCCATTTGCAGGTCGCAGGTGAGTTCAGAATGAGCTCTTCTGCCTGCTCTTCCTGGCCTTACACTGCCAGCTTCTGGTTTTATAGGTGCGGGCCTGGACGTCCTGCCCCTTTTATCATTGGCAGGTCGTCGCAGGTCTATAAAAGGAAGGTGGAAGTTGGGTTATGGAAGGTGCTGATCGGGGGGGGTCAGGACTGGGTCGGGGGGGTGAGGACTGGGTCAGGTCAAGTTTTCCTTGACCCACCCATCACTAGTGGGTTTCAAAAGCATTAGAAGCCTCAAAGTCTGTTTAAGTCAGAGTGAAGTATAGAGAAAATGCTTTTTTGCTCTTCCAGAAATTCTAACAATAGATCTCAGTCTATATAAGAGTGACTGGTAGAACAAAGTTTTTGGAAACAGGCCAATATTGGACTCACAAATCAGGGACAGAATCCAATAGTCTGAAAACTTCTGAATTAGGAAATTTTTTATAAAATTGCAAATTTGCTGATTTGTACGTACTGTGCTTCTGGATAGGACAAATTTGGCAATTTAACTGCATAACATATTTCGGGGGAAATTAAGTAAATACCAAATACTCAAGAGCAAATTATTGGCTTTTTATTTTGGTTCCCACTTTGTATTGCCTTTAACCTTTTATGGGCAGCAAATCTGTTGCATTATTTTCTTTGTTTTATAAGCGTATTTATCCAGGATCGAACTAGTCGGCCAGGACAACAGAAAAAACCTCAGTGGGCATGATATCTTAGGCCTGCTGCCTGCCTCAGATGGGAGAATTGGTATGAAGCTCATGTTCTCTGAGCTTCACGGTATGTGTGGCACGTAGAGGGGAGAGGGTTTGATAACAGCGAGAAGATGGAGGCCTCCATAATAAAGGTGGCAGCCCCCTGTGGACTCTCTGTTCACTTGCATAGGATTTGGTAGGGGCATTTTTTACCAAAGTGTGAATTCTGTTCTTGTAAAATAGCTTGAACAGCCCTGATTTAAAGATTGGCTAACTTTTGCAATGCTCGATTACTTAAAGCACCAAACCATGGTGAATGGTGCAGTTAACACCTGTTTATGAGAGGAGTCTAGATTAAATCTTTATTGATTGTTCCACTTCTCCTACTAAACAAGGAGGGTGAATAATCTCAGGGTTGTGCCATATGGAACATAAGGGAAGAATTTTCTGGAAGCAAAAGATGGTAAGACTTGGCAGTGCCATTTTTGCATTGGGCAAAGAGAGAACAGTGTGAGGCGAGTGGATACATTTATAGATAAATTTCCCTGGAATGTTGCATAGAATTCAAAGTCTTTCCCTGGTTTTAGTGCTGAAGGTAAACACAGGAGAACCACAGGGTCTTCTGCCTTGGGTGGAATATGAAGTTGGATTGAAAAAATAGAATACAGAAATAAATAGAAATATATGGAAGATGCAGGTGTGTTGGAATTTTTTCAGTCAATGATCACACACATAGAAAATACTTTTAAAACCAAAGCAGATGTACCATTTACGGTAAAGACTAAATGGGCCAAGTAATTCTTTTCTGTTGTGAAATCCGGTGATTCAGTGTAAATTTGACAGTAAATAGCCTTGGGGCAAATGCAAGCCAGAAGGTCTGCAGTGTCTGCAGGTTTCCTAGGGAAACAACAGAGCATTGAGTGCAGGGCAAAATACACAAGAGTTCAATTGTGAACCCATCTTATAGAGCTTAGTACACCTGACCCACTATGTGATTGGCTCCTGGGCAAATGGCAACATTTTATTTTAAATTCAATAATTAATCCATTCTGGTAGTTTCATTTATTAATAGGCAAAGTGTTTCTTGTTTAACACACAAATGCTTGCATAAAACATTTCATGTGTTCCTATTCTTAATCTAGTTACTCAAATCCTCAATCAGCGCACCCATAGTTTTCAGTAGTAATCATTAAATAAAACCAAAATATTCAATTATGGAAGATGGAGTCTATTCCCATAATTTGGAGCTTTCTGGACTGCCTGGGTGCCAAGCGGTAGTCCATTAAACACATCCACAGCAATCAGGGTCGGACTGGAGCCTTGGGGGCCCACCGGGGCTGCAAACTAAAGGCCCTCCTGGAAGTCCCCGGGGGCCCCCTCCCGAGATCCAACTCCCTGGCCTGCCGCACACTGTTCGCGCACATGCACGGACACATCACGCTGCTCCTGAATGTGCAGCTCGCACATGTGTAAAAATGGCGCATACGCAAATTTCTTAATGGCACATCCGGTGCGGGGGTAGCAGGTCTGGGCCGGGGGGGCCCATGAGGGCCGGGGCCCACCGGGTATTTTCCCGGTTTCCAGCCGGCCCAGTCCGACACTGACAGCAATAACCCAGCACTCACAGCACTTGCTTAATAAATGAAAAAAATATTTTTCATTGTGCAAAAATCAACATTTTGGTCACATATTCTTTTGTGTGTGTGTTTGTGTATATATGTGTATATATATATATATATATATATATATATATATATATATATATATATATATATATATATTTATATATATATTTATATATATATGTATATATATATATATTAAATATAATATATATATATATATATATATATATATATATATATATATATATATATAAATATTTTCCTAATGGCTTGGGGAAAAAACATAAAATCCAGAAAACCATAGAATGGGGTTAAGTAAAATCTGATGGTGTAATCTGCAAAAAAGTCAAAATTAACATTTACTGGGGGCAAACAGGGGTTTTTAAGGAAAATGTGGCAAAAATATGACAAAACTGCCAGTATATTTTTAACATAAAATCATTTAAAGCATGTTGCAAATTGTAGTGCAGCAACATTGGTTATGTTTACACTGCAGAATAGCTCCTGTCTTTAGTCTGTTTGTGATTATCTTTAAATGAAAAACATTTTGCATAACAGGCGCTGGGTTGTTGAGACAGTGTGCTCATTTCAGCCCACACATCCTGTCTTTCTTTCAACTTTGTTTTTTTTTTTTTGTTTTTTATCAAAAAGCCATTGAAAAGCAATCACATTTTATCCTAAGTTATGGTTTTATAAATGTTCATTAAAATATGCAGCAAAGTATATCCTGAACAAAGAACCTAATTTATTTAGGTTATTATTTATCCAGTTAGGATAGTTGATTTGTGTGAGATCTGCCAAGGAAAACTGTTGCTATATAAATGAGCATGTCTGTTTTTATGTAGGTTATGGGCTTCTCCTGTTCATTTTCCTCTCAAACCTCTCTCTGCCCTAGTGTTACAGTTAAACAGGGTCGGACTGGGCCAGTGGGACACCAGGAAAAAATCTGGTATGCCCGGCTCTTTTGGGCCCTGCCGGCCCAGACCTGCTCCTTGCACTCCCTCACTTACCTCCCTCCCTGACCCAGTCATGCTGGAAAAGGTATGTGTGCATGCATATGCGGGGGGTGCCAGCAGAGAGGACTTTGCAGCTGGGTGGCCCGGGGATGGTGTGCGGGGCCCCTGAGGCTGCAGGCCGTAGAGCCCTGGGCCCTCCAGTCTAATGCTGCAGTTAAAAACTTCAGGAAAGAGACAGCAGTTGAACTCTCAAACTATAACACAGTGGAACAAAAAACATAAATAATTCAGGAACTATGAAAACACTGGATTGTGATAAGAAAGAAGATCAGATATGACAACAGATAAAAGAAATCAGGAATCAATCAAATCAGTGGTTTAAATGGCAGACTAGGAGATGAATATCAGAACAGAAAAATAAAAACAATAATAAAACAAGTAAATCAAAATGTATCCCTAGTTATCTGACTTTTAAGGGAAATTATGTTTTATACATATATAAAAAAATGTATCTCATAAAATAGCCCATGTGTTGACTATTTTATATAAATAAATAAATAAGCTTATTTTCACTATAGCATTAAGGCAGTCATGTATTCTTCCTACCTGACACACATTCAGTGTTTGTGGTTTTTGTTGGTTGTTTTTTGTTGTTTTTAATAATGTTCAGATCACTTGCAATCCAGTAACTGGGAAATGCTGCAAAGTTTACTACAGTGCATGTGTGTGACTTTTTGCCATTTTCAAATAAAAGGTATTTATTTACTCATATTCCCACAGGAAGAAAGTTGCATTGTGGTAGATATTAAACATTATCATGTGGAGCTGGAACTTTGAATGTGATCAACCTTCTATGCAATAGAATTTCTGCAGGCTGCAATGACAAAGAGTTTCTGAAACACATCTCCAAAGGGACCGGACAACAGCTGCCATCACACATATCAAAAGAATCTCATAATGGACAATATAAATTCATTCTTTCTTTCCATCTATGACATGCTTAAAGCCAAGCACGAGGAGGGCATTTATAACACAGTTTGTTTGAGTGTACTGCTGGCTCTGCCATTGCTGACGTTACTTATACTCAGTATTGTTTGTTGTCATTGTTGCTGCTGTCGGACCAAAAAGAGGCAAAATATCAAATATCCAGCGGGCAAAAAGAAAAAAGGGAAGAAGGAAGAGGATGATCTTTGGATCCCAAGTCCACAAAACAAGTCTTTAATGCTGGAGAAGATCCCTCCATTTTCTGTATAGGCTTGTCTCAATCTTGAAAAGAAACTCAGATCAAGTGCACTGAAATGCTTGGCATAATATACTGTTAATACCATACTACTGACTATCAGTTTTCAATCCTATTATCTGATTGGATAAAGCTAGAGTACATCCCTGTACTTTCCATTACTCGTCCTTTTGGTTACCATGAATAGACAGTTGATGGTGAACTACTTCTTGCAGTAATTTTATGGTCTATTGCTTTATGCTCAGCTGACTGACATGCAATTGTAAATAGCAGTAGCCTGCCATTTTTAATTACTTTTATCTCAGGAATTTTTAAAAATGAGAGTGTTAAAAGCAATGCACTTGAATACCACCACTTTGGAAGCCAAAACAAAATTGTCACCAATGTCCAAGGGCCTATTGTATGGTGATAATCCATCCTTAGAAAAATAAAACATCCCAGTGTTAATGGTACAGCTGTTTGAAGTCTCAGGTATTTAACTTCTGTACCCGGCTAGAGCTCTGTACTCTTGGGGCAGTAGAGCAGCCCTTAAAAGAGGTTGTACTGCTGGAAATGGAGGTGCTAAGGAAGAAATGAGAGCCCTGAGACTTAACCAGTGCCGGTATCATTTTAATGACTTTTGAAAAGTATTTACAAATTCGTGGAGAGAAATATTTTTAAATATTGTTAAATACATACAATACTGTGTAAGTTGTTTTCAGCAGATTCCTGGTCTGAAAAAAATGCTTCATTATTTATGTTAAATTCTATGAAAGAGAAGTGAAAATATTATTTATATGTTACAAATGACAGTTTTGTATTATAGGCTTTTTCTATTTAATCATTGGTTTACTGTTAAAACTGAGTTGTCAGTTTGGGTCACATTTGGATGTTGGACAACTGCAAGCTTGGCTTCCATGCTTTGATGCTAAATGAGCACTCTGAGAAACATTTCAAAGTTGTTTAATTGCCTTGATTTCATAATCCCAGTTGCACAGTGGTGTGATCCAAAGTCTTCCATGTAAAATTACTGGAGTGTTTTCAAACTCATCTTCCAGTAAACATCCCAAATAGTCACAAGAATAATTAGAGATGTCACAAGGCAGAGGGAACAGAAGGAGCATAATATCATGTAAAGACACCTCCCAACATATGCCTTTTTTTCCTGGTATTATGATAAAGGAGAACTATTGTGAAAATGAAAATGTAATGTAAGCATCAAACAGAAATTTATTTAAAAATAGTTTTTAATATAAATCTATACCGTTTGTGAAATAGTCAAGCATCTGTCTCTCTTTATTCAGGAGCTGGAGTCAGATTTTGATTGACAGGTCTAATGTAACCTTTTAAGGGGGTGCTCCTTTTGGTTAGAAAATGTATTACAGCTTGCTCTTTTTTAAATCACCAGTAATCTTGTCTACATACAGAATTTGTGCCAAAATGAGTTATTGTGTTAGATTTTGTTTGTGATGGAATCAATTATTTGACACCAATACATTTGCTAGGAATGGGAGCATCCCAAAAGATATATCAGATCTGTCAGTCAAAATCTAACACCTGACTTCTGCAAGAAGATAGAATGAAGAAAAACAGGTGCTGAGAGAGGGATAGTGAAGATAAATTTGATGTCACATTTTGACTTTTGCAGTAGTTCCCCTTTAAAGACATTCTCTATGCTGTATTTTTTAATTAAATCCCTTAGCCCAGTCGACATACCTCTACTGTCTACAGTCTCAGTTGACTGTAAACCAACCTCACATCCAACAGGATAGCTGAATTTGCCACAGCAGGGCAAGTAGAGGTGGAAAGATATTAGTTTTAAAAGTACAGAATGTGGACATTTTCAAAGAGATACTAACATGGTCCTGTTAAAATAACATCATTGTCACTTTAACAGAATAATATATAAATATCCATAAATCCTTACTGTAGAGTGATTTGTCTAAACTGGAAAACTGGGCAGAAAACTGGAAAATGAGGTTCAATGTTGATAAATGCAAGGTTATGCACTTTGGCAAAAATAATATAAATGCAAGTTATACACTAAATGGCAGTGTATTGGGAGTTTCCTTAAATGAGAAGGATCTAGGGGTCTTTGTAGATAACACGTTGTCTAATTCTGGGCAGTGTCATTCTGTGGCTACTAAAGCAAATAAAGTTCTGTCTTGCATAAAAAAGGGCATTAACTCAAGGGATGAAAACATAATTATGCCTCTTTATAGGTCCCTGGTAAGGCCTCATCTGGAGTATGCAGTGCAGTTTTGGAATCCAGTCCTTAAGAGGGATATAAATGAGCTGGAGAGAGTGCAGAGACGTGCAACTAAATTGGTTACAGGGACGGAAGACTTAAATTATGAGGGTAGACTGTCAAGGTTGGGGTTGTTTTCTCTGGAAAAAAGGCGCTTGCGAGGGGACATGATTACACTTTACAAGTACATTAGAGGACATTATAGACAAATGGCAGGGGACCTTTTTACCCATAAAGTGGATCACCGTACCAGAGGCCACCCGTTTAGACTAGAAGAAAAGAACTTTCATTTGAAGCAACGTAGGGGGTTCTTCACAGTCAGGACAGTGAGGTTGTGGAATGCACTGCCGGGTGATGTTGTGATGGCTGATTCAGTTAATGCCTTTAAGAATGGCTTGGATGATTTTTTGGACAGACATAATATCAAAGGCTATTGTGATACTAAGCTCTATAGTTAGTATGGGTATATAGAATTTAATTAAAAGTAGAGGGGTGTATGTATGGATGCTGGGTTTTCATTTGGAGGGGTTGAACTTGATGGACTTTGTCTTTTTTCAACCCAATTTAACTATGTAACTATGTAACTTAACTATATGAACAGTAAAATGTGAGCCCATATTATTTGCACAGAACACGCTTCACTGCATATTTACATTTATGCAAATGAGTGGAAACTGCCATATTGCTTGCCTTGACAGAGAGCCCCCATTGTATTCATAAGAACAGCACCATCTGTTTAGAACTAGACTTGAGTAGATTGGTTAAAGTCTTAGAGGCGTGCACTGCAAAGCAGTTTGAATTTTATTGCTGTCATGCCTATAAAGTCGAGGTAAATACACTTTTGGATATTTGCAAATTAGATCAATTGCTATAGTACAAGAAAAATAAAGTTTGTACATTTTTGTAAAAGTCTCCTTTATTCATTTAAGGTTCTGACATTTAAACATTACAACCTACAACTAGATAAACTGCAAATTTCATGTTGCTAATAAAAAGGAAATTATTGCTTGCCTTTTTATGCTACAACATTTCTATCCTACTGTGTTGTGCAGTAAAATCTGCTGCCTAATTGATATCTAGTAGAGTGAAGATGCACAAGACAACAATACATGGATTTCCTTGTGTGGGATTTGAACGGCGTAAACCACCTGGAAAATTTGTAAACCTGCCATTGAATTGACTTTCTTGTGAAAAATGTATTTCTCTGAAAATAATGAGCACAGACCAGGACCAGGCCAGACTGGTTGGTTGCCTCCCTCCACCACACACACAAACAAACACATTGGCACACAGAGCAGGACCCGTCTTGCCGGACAGGGGTACGCGGCAGGGAAGTTACATGCCTGGCACCCCCCAAGCTTTGTGCCCTGGGCATGTGCTTATTCTGTCTGCCCCTAGTTCCAGCCCTGGCACAGACACTATTTCCAAATAACATCTGCAATTTACCGTAAGAATTTAATTCAACAAGGTGTGCCACTAGAGTGAAATTCCGCAGCTCTCAATTCATTTCTATGGGATTTTGAAAGGCGTATTTATCAATAGGTGAAAGTGAAAGTTCACCCTTTGATAAATACGCCTATAAAAATCCCATAGAAATGAATGGAGAGTGGCGGAATTTCACTCTAGTGGCGGAACTTCACTATTAAATTCACTCTTTGATAAATATACCCCCTGGTCTCTGTGGACTATACTTGCTGCATAGTTTGCTCTGAACTTCTATGCCTCATAGTTTATTACAGACTCCCCATTGTCTTGGAAGCCTTTACTTTCTCTCCAATGGTTACCTACTTAGTTACTTGCAGTCCCTTTCAGATGATGGGGGTCCTAGAAGGACTGGGCAGCAGGCCTGGTGGAGTCACAGAAAAATATATTAAGTAGGCTAATGGATAAAAACTCACATTGATAAATGTAAGTTAAAAATTGGTTGAGGGGCAAATTTTGCTTACAGTTACCAACAGAAGTTAGTTAAAATTAGTTTAACAACTGTAAGAGGTTCTCATAGCTGTTTTAGAAGTACAGACATTTCATGGTGACTTATTTTTATGTGGGCATTAAGTGTTTCTTTGCTACAAAATTTAGAGACATTGCTAAGTCAAGTTTAAAAGACAAATGTGATTTTTACAGTAGATATACCCATGTATATAATGTGAAAAATTGTGCACTTAGCTGCAACATATTCCCTGCCAGGAGACAAATAAATAATACCTAGGTTTTTAATATTCATGTATGACTTTAATGTATGGCTTATTTGTATGCACAGACATGATTTATTTAAGTTTTTGTTTGCTATTCTGTGGTTACTAATGTGTTCCCATCGTCTGGCCAATTGCTTATGCTTAGCAACCAACCCAGTTCCCATGCATAACCCTTTTTTCATGTGAGTAGGCTTGTGATACAGTTCCTCAGATATTAGATAGACACACACAAGAGGGAAAAATATACTGCAGGAAATCATATTTCAGTTACAGCTCCCTTGTGGCATTAATATGATTCATGATGGCAAGAACTACCATAAATTGAATATTAAAAGTAGAAGATCTAAGCTAAGCTTTCTCCTGTCAGAAAGATTCACCAAGCTGGCTGCCCTACTCCAATTTATAGCTCTCATCCATTACTTGCCCATGTCTCGTCCATTCACTTCTATTAACATTCACCTCAGTGCATTCACTCTTGCTTAAAAGTCCTACTCATATAGACATTATATATATATATATATATATATATATATATATATATATATATATATATATATATATATATATATATATATAAAAAAATAGCGTAAAAAAGGTTGAGCAGACATTGGCTTTGTATGAAAGCTCCCATGAAACACTCTGTTTCTTGCTACTTTTGACAGTTGTAGGAGTCCTGTCCTATTGACTTCAGTGGCTTTCGTCTAGTACAGAATGAAGGTATGAAAAATGTCATACCTTAATATGCCATTAATGGAATATTTTCCATATTCCCAATGCATGGTGTAATTCAGGGGTCCCCAACTTTTCTTTACCCATGAGCCACATTCAAATGTAAAAAAAGTTGAGGAGCAATATAAGCATGCAAAAAGTTCCTGGGGGAACCAAATAAGGTGATTGACTGTTTTGTGCCCCAATGTGGACAGGCAGGAGACATTGTATGGCAATACACATGTTTTTATGAAACAAAAACAAGCCTGGAATTAAAAAATAAGCACCTGCTTTGAGGCCACTGGGAGCAACATCCAAGAGGTTGGTGAGCAGCAAGTTGTTCATGAGCCATTGGTTGGGGATTACTGGCGTAATTCATGCTTAACGGAGAACCAAACCCTTTTTATTAAAATCTCCTATCCCCCTACCCTACATAGACCCTCCCCTGCTCTCCCCCAGCCTAGGTGTTACCCTCGATAAATGCCCCTAACTCTTTACTTACTCATTGTAGATTCAGAGCATAGGAGTTTACAGGCACTATCTCCTTCTCTTCGGTAATCTTCGGGGCTTCTCCCGGTGCTTCTGCCATTTCTGTCACTTTCGGCGCATATGGTGCTTACTTCACGAAGGTTACCGAAGAGAAGAAGATGGCGCCTGTGAACTCTGCCTGTGAAGATGGAGCCTGTGATGCACTGCCTCTGCAATGAGGGGTAAGTAAGACGTTAGGGGCATTTACCGAGGGTAACACCTAGGCTGGGGGGGAGCAGGGAGGGGGGTCTATGTAGGGTAGGGAGATAGGGGATTTTAATATAAAGGTTTGTTTCTCCTTTAAGGTCTACAACAGACCACATAGTTCAGCTTTTATTTAAAGATTTAAGGTTAAACTGGGAAATTGGTTATTCAGATGTGACTAAATGAAATAGAATTGATAGAATTTAATATTCATGCAGTTCTGTTTTTTCTTTTATATGGGGCCAGACCTCCTTGGGAAAATGGCAGCCTCTGAAAGCAAAAGCATTTATTTTGTTGTTGTTTTTGTTAGAATATATATTTATACACATTTTATTTAACATGAATAACGGATGATGGTTTTCACACCTCATACCTCCCAACACGCTCAAGGTAAAACTGAAGGCTTAATGAGCAGCTGCAAAAACAGAAGTGGAAAATGTGTATTTTTATGTATTTTTAAACAACTTGCTGCACTGAATTTTAATCAGCGGCTCGTTATCAGCAAGTCAGTGGGCAGTCTTGGAAGTGAACTTAATTTTAAATAAATCGAATACATTTCTCCTCAGTAAAAATCCCATGTAAATGAAAATTCCAGTGACAATGAAATATACACTCAATGTCTACGTTCATTGGCACTAAGAACTGAAATCCCTTAGCAATGGATAATAATAGTGGCAGTGCCTCATTCACTTTCATTTGTTACCCTACATTAGTGCTTTTGGATGAGTTTTCATTTTAATACAGCACTCATTTGCTCACAGTTAACAGCATCTAGCAAGACTTTTAGCCAAGCTCAGGTATAAGGTATAGGTGTAGAGCAGCGTTTGTTGGGACCGGGGGCTTACCAGATAAAGGATCTTTCTGTAATTTGGATTTCATACCTTAGGTCTACTAGAGAATCATGTAAACATTAAATAAACCCAATAGGCTGGTTTTGCTTTCAATAATGAATAATTATATCTTAGTTTGGATCAAGTACAAGGTACTAATTTATAATTACAGAGAAAAAAGAAATTATTTTAAAGAGAAATAATAAAAATTTGGATTCCAATGGAGTATATAGGAAATTACTTTACCATAATTCTGATCTTTCTGGATAACGGGTTTCTGGATAATGAAATTTCAAACGCAAATAGCTGTTTTTCTATTAATAATCAAGTGTTTCTCCCATAAGTCCAGCATAAATAAGGCTGGACACCAACCTGGGCATTCGATGCACCAAATACATCAAAAGGGATGCAATAAACTTGTGGTTTGATGGGGATTGCATCACTTCCAGAAGGGAGCATTTGAAGGAACAGTAACACAAAAAAAAGTGTTTTAAAGTAAGTAAAATATTATTGTTGCTCTGCACTGGTATATATGTGTTTTTGTTTCAGAAAGATTACTGTAGTATAGGGGCAGATTTACTTCACCCTTACTTTAAGGGTGAAGTGGCCATCGCAAGCGAAATTTTTCCAAAATTACAATTAACATGGACATCGCCAATTTACTAAAAGGGGTAGAGGGCAATTCGCTAGCGAAAGAGCACATCATTAACAAAGTTTCGCACCCTTTCGCCAGACGAATTTTCACTCAGACGAACAATCGCTACTCCGCAAATTCATCAAAGTGCGAAGTTTCCACTACATTACCCTGTTCACCAGAGTCTTCTAAGATGAAGCTACATCCTGAACAATCTTATGTCAGTGACATCATATCCTGTATGCCGAAAAGTCATAAAAAAAGACAAAACGCTGTTTTTTTTTCATATTTGAAAGTGGGATTATGTTTAAAAGTTGTAACTGTTATATATATTCTTAACATTTTTTTAGCCTTTGAAGCTCATGCCATATTTGTTTTAGGATGGGCTCATGTCTAGGACATTTTGTCTTTAATTTGCTTCATTGGACATTATTAATAATAAGTGGCCACTTCAAGCAATTTCATCTACATTACTAATAAATATAAATATATGACCTTTATGTACCGCCCTATTTAAATTCACGTAAGCGTAAGTGTGTTAACGAATTTTTGCTAGGAAGAAAGTAACGAAAGCGAAAGTACACTTAAAAATGCCCACACTGACGTCGTTTTGTTGGCGAAAAATTCGCCCTTTAGTAAATTTGCTACATAAACATAGGGAGTCAATATGAATTTCCCCATCAGGGAGTAGCCTCCCACAGCTTATTTATATATAGCTCTGACTTCATTATTTCTAGGCTAAGGGGCCATCAAAATGTGAGATTAGAGTTTACCACAGAAAAAATCACCTTCTATTCATTCCTATGGGATTTTTAGGAGCATATTTATAAATGTGTACAGCCAAAATGTGTAAAGTGCAGGTTTTCTCTTGTACCTTTGCTCCTTGCACATTATTGCTAGTTTATGGCAAAAGTGTCTTAACTTGCCCACAATTTTTCACCTAGCAATTGCCATGCACAATACAAAAAACATTCCCTTGTAGATAAGAGCAAATGATTTTTTGAAGTTCAGTTTGAAAATCAATATACAGTGCCAAACCCCTTGTGATGGGCAGAAGAAACTTTAGGACTAGAGCTTTCTAACAACAGAGACAATCTGGCGGCACACAAGTCATTAAAGAGGCAGGTTTATACATATTGCAGTGCATCACGTTTCGTATATTATCCCCAAACATTTCAAATAGTAACAGAAACAGTATTATAACTCATATCTTGGTTTTATGCGCAGAAGAAATAGAATACATGCAATAAAATATGTATAACTTTGCCAATAGTATTAGAAAGGGCTATAATGTTATTTGTTTGGAGAGTTACAAAACAACAAAAGAAAAAGCCAATATGAAACTAATACGTTTTGTCTGGATAGAAACAAAATATATTTAGCAACAGGTCACTCACTGCTAAAATCCAAAACATCAACAGAAATCGAGTTAATGATCGTGTCTCACAAATTATTATTATTCACGCTATCAATCCCTAACTAACTATATTAGAAAAACATTTTATTTTGCACAGCCTATCTATTAACCCAGTTTTTATTTTTATACTGAACAATTCCTTTAAGTACTTGCACCATACTCCCAGGGAACCTTGCACTGGGGTGAAAATCCAGAGCAAGGCACATAGTACTGCACTCAGTGGTGCAAACAGGTGTTAAGTACAGTAGTTACAATTGACAGAATACAAATCACTGGCAAATTCAACCCTCTGTGCTCCATTCAGTGGGGGGGCAAAGATTAGTGCATCATTGCACAAGGCACAAGGTTAAAAAATTGTGATTTGTGCCAGCCTGTTGCACTGTGCAGCTTGCCTTGCTTTAGCAGATATCCTTTTATAGGGTGAAATCTTTTCAAAGTATTGTTGTGCACCCAGGAACTATCTCAGAATAGAACTACAATGGTCAATGGGAAAATGGACGAGGCGCCTTTGTATATATGAGTTTCACACCACCTTCATGATGTCACGGGGCAATACCAGTATAAAAAGACATGCACAAGTGGCACATGCATCAGAAAGGAACAGTGAACAGAAGGGGAGGCAGTGGGGAAAGAAAATATCACAGTGCGAAAGGGTTTGTTATAGCACATTGCTTACAAGTGTGAGTTCTGGGTTGAGATTGTGCCACATTCAAACAGCAATGATGAAAATAAACAGTGTAAACCACAGCATACAATTGCACTTATGGCTTATTCCTAAATTATTCCTAAAAACTGCAAGAGGCTGCCTTTAAAATCCCCTTAAAGGGATACTGTCATGGCAATAAAAAATTTCAAAATGAATCAGTTAAAAGTGCTACTCCAGCAGAATTCTGCACTGGAATCCATTTCTCAAAAGAGCAAACAGATTTTTTTATATTCAATTTTGAAATCTGACATGGGGCTAGACATATTGTCGATTTCCCAGCTGCCCCAAGTCATGTGACTTTTGCTCTGATAAACTTCAATCACGCTTTACTGCTGTACTGCAAGTTAGAGTGATATCACCCCCCCTCCCTTTTCCTCCCCCAGCAGCCAAACAAAAGAACAATGGGAAGGTAACCAGATAGCAGCTCCCTAACACAAGATAACAGCTGCCTCGTAGATCTAAGAACAACACTCAATAGTAAAAACCCATGTCCCACTGAGACACAGTCAGTTACATTGAGAAGGAAAAACAGCAGCCTGCCAGAAAGCATTTCTCTCCTAAAGTGCAGGCACAAGTCACATGACTGGGGGCAGCTGGGAAATTGGCAAAATGTCTAGCCCCATTTCAGATTTCAAAATTGAATATAAAAAAATCTGTTTTCTCTTTTTAGAAATAGATTTTAGTGCAGAATTCTGCTGGAGTAGCACTATTAACTGATGTATTTTGAAAAAAACATGTTTTCTGATGACAGGATCCCTTTAAGGTGGCCATACACTGAGAGATCCGCTCGTTTGGCGATATCGGGGGGCCCCATACACGGGCCAATAAGCTGCCGACACGGTCTGTCTGCAGCTTTTATCGGCCCGTGTATGTTTTTTAGGACTGGTGTTACTAAGGGGTAGGAGTAAAACATCAGTTTAATGGTTTCCCTTGAATAACATCTTATGTGTAGGCTTTGCTTATTGATTTTAGCAGGGTTGTACATGGTACTGTACTGCACTTCAGTTCACACAGTTAAAACAAACCTGCTTCTTTGTTACTACAATAATTCTGCTGAACATAAAAATAGAATCTGCTCTTTAAAGGCAGGTTGATGAAACATTATAAGAGAAATTAATCCTTAGAAGGAGGCATATTGGCAAATGTAATAAAAACACTTAAGTAGCAAATGAAAAAAGAAAGTCCGAAGTAGGTTTTTTCTATAAAGATAAATTACACACCAAGTACTAAGGGGCAAATTCACTAAGCCGCGAAGCGCCGAACGCTAGCGTTAATTCGCTAGCGTTTAGCATTTTCGCTACTGCGAACGAACGCTGGCATTGTTTCGCTAGTGTTACTTCGCAACCTTACGCCAGACGAATTTTCGCTAGCGACGAAACTAAGCAAATTCACTAACTTGCGTAGTGTACTGAACGCTACCTTTTACGCTAGACTTCCTTCGCCACCTCAGACCTGGCAAAGCGCAATAGAGTATATAGGGATTGTTTCCAAAAAAGTCAACATTTTTTCTAAGTCCCAAAAAACGCTGGCGTGTTTTCTACATGATGGGTGATAGGCTGAAAAAGATCGAAAAAAGTTTTGGGGCTCCCCTCCTTCCCCCCTACATTTCCTGACTCATGGCAACTTACCTAGACAGTGGGCACATGTGTAGGGCAAAATAAAATTTTTATTTGCAGATTTAAAGGTTTTCTAGGCATTTATAGTGCTGATACGTGTTCCTCCATTGAAATTTGAATTTTGCACCGTATGCAAATTAGCCTTCGCTAGCGTAACTTCGCTTTACATAGCGAATCAACGCTAGCGCAACTTCGCAAACTTACGCTACCCCTGAGCGCAACTTCGGATTTTAGTGAATTTGCGGAGCGCTGGCGAAACTACGCCTGGCGAAGTGCGGCAAAGTTGCGCCTGGCGCAACTTCGCATCTTAGTGAATTTGCCCCTAAGCCTCCAAACCTTGATGCACACACACACACACTCTAATGTAAGTAATAACTAAGAAATTCAGCAAGAATCTAGGGCAGCAACTAGGGTTGCCACCTTTTCTGGAAAAAAATACCGGCCTTCCTATATATTTAACTTTTTAACAACATTGGGATCAACCATCAACTTTACCGGCCAGGCCGGTAAAATACCGGCCAGGTGGCAACCCTAGCAGCAACTCAATTCCTTTCTTCTTGACTTCTTGATTTTCTAACCCTCCTTGGGTACAAGTAAGAGAGCAGCAACCAACAACTTACCAAAATGGATAAAGTCTTCATATTCTATCAAGTATATTTTCTTGTACATGCTATGTAGAAACGGTAACACCAAAAAATGTAATGAGAACATAAAATACTGTTGTGCTGCACTGATAAAATTGGTGTGTTTGTTTCAGAAACTCTACTATAGTTTAGGTTACACAGCTCATAACAGATAAACTCTGTAGTATACAATGGGATTCTACACAGTTTCTGTTATCTATACCAGTTTTACCAGTACATTATATTGTGTTTCCATTAAGACATTTTCATTTTTGTTGTTACTGTTCCTTTAGACATGTAGCTGCCAGTCTTAAGGAAAATGGACACAACCTGCCACTGCCATTCTGGTTTAATGAATGGTTGCTGGTCTCTGTGTTGGAAAACAACAGACAGAGATTGTTCTAGTACATGTTACTTAAAGTAGGCAGGGTCTATTACTGCTTAACAATGTGATATCATGTTTGACCTGTAACCCTGTGTGATTTTCTTCTTCCTCTTCCTGCGTATGCTCTCTATGAAAAGTTCCTGTTGCACACATGTTATGCTGAGTTCTATAAAGCAACCAAGGTACAGTTCACACAGAAGTTGGTGTGTCTGTCCTCACTTACAGAGAAGCTGCACATGCAGTTCAGATCAGCTATCACACCCCTACCCATCCCCTAACTTAGTTATTATTCAGATAATTTTTAATAACTGTGAGTAGGCTAAATCTAAAACAGGAAATTCAAATTAAAGGGTTGTTTAATAACCTTGGAAATCACAGTTGATGTTTCTCATAGCAATCAATCAGATCTTTATTTTTATTTTCTAACTTGTAGGTGACTGTTTAAATCTAAACAAACCAATGTTATTTACCGAAAATGGTACCACAATTCCATCACCATTGCTGCCGACTACAGTGTTGCATTCACCTGATGCATCAAAGAAAACGAAATTGACCAAGAATCCATTAATCAATTTGTGGCTATAGTTTGCAAAGTGGGGAAGTTGTTAATTACGTATTTCCCATGTTAAAATGCACAAGTCTGTTTTGCCTACTGACACAGCCCACTGTGGGAACCCTAGAATTAGCACCATGTAAGGGTGGTTGTAACCCCTAATTAACCTCCTAGATGGACTTTCAGGTGCATCTCGACAAGCAACGAGCCATAATCCCTAATTTTCACCCCAACTGGCCTTCAGGCTAAGCCCTGCTACCATTGCTTGAAGCCCCCCCACACACACACAGCCTCACAGTTTTGGAAACTGTTGGTCTAAAGCAGTGATCCCTGACCAGTGGCTCATGAGCAACATGTTGCCCCTTGGATGTTGCTCCCAGTGCTCTCAAAGCAAGTGCTTTCAGGCTTGAAGGCAATATTTAGTTGCATAAAAACTCACATGGGGACTACCAAATTGCCAATCACAGTCCATATTTGGCACCCCAGGAATGTTATTCATGCTTAAGTTGATCTCCAACTTTTTCTACCCCTGGTCTAAAATAATATGAGCTTAAGTAGTCAAGGTATGCTTGCTTAGCTTACCCAAGCAATACTTTTTAACAAACAACATTTATTTCCAGGGTGTAGACTTGCTTTACTCATAAAGTACACCCATACAATGCATGTATTGTTATCTAAATCCATAACCGGTCAGTATAAGAACCATTTACAGCAGTTTTTATACTTCCCAAGGAGCAGCATTGTCTAGAAAGGCTGGAAAATATTGACATTTGTTTACCAATAAACTGAATAACACTTCAATGAATGACTTTCTGTTTCTCTGTTTGTTCCTCAAACGACTGGGTTGCACATACTTTTCTAGATCAGAAGGCTGTGAAAAATTAGTTCCTTGGGAAGAAAGGCATGTTTACACCGACGTTATAGCTGTTCAGATACTTGGCAGTCAAAACATTTCGCTTGCACCAAACTTTAATATCCATAATCAAAGTTCCACAACATTAATGTTGTGGGAAAACATGTTCTAATGTATTTAAACTAAAGCCTGTTTTTCCAAATGCCTGAAGGACTTTTCACTGTAGGTCAAAGCTGTACAACTTTTCCCATGCAGTATGCAGATAAAAGTCTGCTGTCTGGATCCTATTAAAAGGATGATGTCCACAGAGTTCTTGGCAAGGCTGGCTCCGTTTTACAAAATAACAAGCCGATAAAAAAAATTCTAAGTTCTAGTAGATCCCAGGGCTTCCAATTTCACATTCCTGCTCTGGGTAATTACATGATCTGAATTTTTGCAAATAATTGTAAAAATATGCAGTTGTTGACATGGACACCAAGCTTGTTCCTACCACAGAGATAGAGTTTTTTATGTTGCAATATATCTCTATTGAGAAACAGGCATTTTTTTAACTTGAGTTAAATTGGTAATGTAAAAGCATTTGGCAAAATTATAAGAAGCATGCAAAGTCAATTTTATGGTAGATGTAAAAAATGGTTTAATTTCTGGTGTGAGTATCTCTTTAAGGGAGCCCTTCAGGTCTCACCACTAAGGTTATGGTGGGTTAAAAATAAAAAATGTGGCAATTACTTGATACTTTTTTAGTCATTATAACATATTCTTCGTTTTATCCTTCCAAACTTGCTGATTTTATAGAAGTGATGGCAGCAAACAAAAAGACCTGAGGGTGTATTTTTCCTATGTTAAAACATAATAAAGTAGGTGACAAACTTGTCTTTCATAGCAATGTTTTATATGTACCCCTCAATAACTGTATTCATCTGTCTGATGTCAGAGCGCTGCATAAAAATCTTATCTTAAAATACACAGAATTCATGACTAATCAATATTTTTTGAAATGATATACATTTTGGAGAAAAGTTAACTTTTTGATGAAAAAACTTTGTGTGTACATTTTCTGTGTTTCTATCTAGCTAAAATGAGTTTGTATTGAGAGCAAAGAGACTTCTTGTGCCTTGCCAGAACCTGGCATTACGAATCACGCTTTTTATATTTTGATATATACCCACAAATATCTTCACCCTTCTGGGCATGAAAAATAATGTGATATACCCTTATTAAGTCCATGCTTAGATGGATTCCTGTCCCAGAAGTTTTCAGGATAAAATAGTTCTTTATAAGCTAAGCACTGGCTGAGGAATTGTAGTCATCTACGAATTCTATCTAGTTCTATATAGCTAAAATGAGTTTTTCTCTGTCTGTTGTTTACCCTCATTAATAACCATAACATAGGGGGTAATTATTCAGGTTCAAATTTTAATATTTGTCACATATCAATTTTTTTTACACAAAAGCTCACAAATTCAAATTATATTTTGAAAAACTTGAATGTCTGGTATTTATTTAGCAAAAAAAACCTCGAAAACTCAAATGTAAAAAACTGGCATCTAAAAGATGCCAAGTTTATGTAGAAGTGAATGGAAGGCAAAATTAAAACCATTTTTTAAATTCGAAATTCCAAGTTTTAATTCGAGTTCTCGAGTTTGCAAACTCAAATTTTTAAGCCTGTAAAATCGAATAATTTGAGTATTGCCGGACAGGCAGTGGGCTGGAGGATGGGGATTGGAGTGTACTGGATCCCTCTGAAGAATTTTTTGCAGGGGGGCCCAGGGGGGTCCCGGTGCACTCTAGTTACATCACTGTATTAGGGTAGGACTACATGGAGGTTTTCGGTGTGATCTGACGCGCTGCGACAAAACGCCAATGTAGTCCTACCATAAAAGAGACTGTAAAACCAAAAATGAAAGTGTTTACTATGTATTAAAATGTAATTCTGTCTTTGTTATACATTAATAATACATTAGTTATTAAAATTGGGAAGGTCTGATACGCAATGGAACAGAGTCAGAAATAGAATAAGCTCCTACAACACAAGCTCCAAAGTCAAAAGTTGGCAAAAGTGTTCTATGTGTCCAGTAATGGATGGATGGAGTGGACTTTACTAACACATATATGACACACAGAACAAGAGCTGACTGATAATATTAACTGAGCCTTGTAGTGTACATTTTATCTATGTGTGTCAGTATTAACACTGCCACATTATCTCTGCTCATTAGTGATACATAGTGTTGTGTTCACTGGTCAGCCTTTCAGTGTTCTGTATGTGATACTAAGGCTCCAGAAACAGGTGGCACATTAACAGCAACTTTCTGGAAGTTTATTCAGCAATGAACATATAACTTAACACCAAACATCAGGGTGCAACCATGCTGTGCAGGGAAGAGACAGAGAGAGAGAGAGACATAGCAGAACAGTCACTGGAGAAAAACTGCTGAAGGTGCAGCACAGCGCCCTCTATATTACTCCAGTGGTAAAGTCACAGACAAATACACTACATCTCCCTTCTTTGAAAGAAAAGTAGAACAATAGAATAATTGCAAACATTAATCTTAAACAAAGTCTTTATAGCGGCTGGGTGCCCTTACTATCCGACCACTTTTTGTGACTGTGATATGATGGGGCTCAGCAGAATCTTCTGTACTGGGTTCTGAATGATCCTCTGTTGGTTCTTGCTGTGGACATGTTGCAGCTTGTTGGACCTGATCTCCCTGTGTGTCATCAGTCTCAATGTTTCCATATATCTCTGGACCAGTATCTTGCTGCACAGGTATTTTGTCTGGCCTAAGGTGTTTTCTATTTCTCCTGTAGCGTTTTCCTTGAGGTGTTACTATGTCATAAGACCTGGGTTCATCTCTTATGTTTTGTACACTTGCTGGCTGCCAGCCCTGTGTTGTTTCCATTCTTACTCTGTCTCCCCTCTGAAAAGGAGTGAGAGGCCTGGCTCCGCAGTCATAGTATCTCTTTTGGTTAGCTTGGTACCTTTGTAAATGAGAGTAGGCATTCTGTGGAACTTTTGGTTTTAACACAGAAGCTGAGGCTGGCAAATTGGATCGCAACACACGACCCATTAACAACTGTGCTGGGCTATATTTCATGCCTGTCACTGGAGTGTTTCTCAAGCTCAGCAGTGCTAAGTGTGGATCAAGCCCAGTTTGAGCAGCTTTAACAAAAGTCTTTTTAACAGTCTGGACTGCCCGTTCAGCCATGCCATTAGACTGGGGATAGCCTGGGCTTGAGAACGTAAGTTTAAAGTCCCAGGTATTAGCAAAAGAAATCATTTCATGACTGGCAAATGGTACATGGTCAGAAACTAGTTCCTGTGGTATGCCATGTCTTGCAAAGATAGCTTTTAGTCGTGCAATAACTGAGTGTGCTGATTTGTCTGACAGTCTGAGTACCTCAGGATATTTTGAAAAGTAGTCAATCACAAGTAGATATGAATGCCCATAGAGGTCAAATATATCTGCAGCAAGCTTAGTCCATGGCATGCTGGGTATTTCATGGGTAAGTAGTGGTTCTTTCATATTGCTGGGCAGCATTTCTTGGCATGCATTGCAGGTGCTTACTCCTAGCTCAATATCTTTTCCCATATTTGGCCAGTACATGAGCATTCGAGCTTGCGCTTTAGATCTCTGGATCCCTTGGTGTGCTACATGCAGTCTTTCAATCATATGTGGCCGGCAGCTTTTAGGAATGATGAATTTGTCGCCTATCATGACTAAGCCATCGTCAATATGAATTTCATGTCTCAAAGGCCAATATGGTTGTACTACTATGTCAGCTGACCTTTTCCGGTTTGGCCAACCATTGCTGTGCATTTGTTTGAGTGCCGACAGCTCTACATCTGATTCAGTTGCATCTTTCAGTTTTTGGAGAAGGTGCTGCGGGAGAGCCAATGCAATATCAATGGAATATACCACTTTCTCATTGTCAAAGTCAATTTCAGTGTCCATCGCATTAGGCTGTATAGTGACAGCTCTGGATAGTGTATCTGGTATCAACATGTCCTTTCCAGGAGTATAGACTATTTGAAAGTCATATTTCTGTAGCTGGAGTAGCATGCGCTGCAGTCTTGCAGGGGCCTTACTTAAGTTTTTTGTGACAATGGCTTCTAGAGGCTTGTGATCTGATCGTACCATTACTGAAATGCCAAACACATATTGATGGAACTTTTTAAATGCAAACACGATGGCAAGGAGTTCCTTTTCAATTTGGGCATAGTTTTGTTCAGTCTTTGTCAAGGCTCTGGATGCATAGATGACAGGTTTGTTTTTTTGAATAAGACATGCTCCCAGTCCATCTTTGGAGGCATCTGCATGTAATTCAACTGGTTCTCTAGGATCAAAAAAGGAAAGCACTGGAGCGCATACTAGTGCATCTTTTAGTTTTTGAAAAGCATCCTGCTGTTCAGGGTTCCACTGCCACATAGTATCTTTCGACAGTAGGAGTCTGAGAGGTGCAGTTATACTTGCTTCATGTGGAATATACTGTGCAAGATAGCGAATCATGCCTAGCAGCCTCTGCAAACTTTTTCTGTCATGTGGGCTTGGCATCTCTGAAATTGCCTTAACTTTGTCTGGGTCAGGCATGACCCCCTCACTGGATATTATGTGCCCCATGTAGTGCACTTTGCTTACTTGGTACTGAAGCTTGTCTTTGTTGAGCTTTACCTTCAGCTTGCGTGCTCTGTCCATGACTCTTTGTAAAATGGCATCATGTTCCTCTTTAGAGTTGCTGGCAATGATCATGTCATCAGCAATAATATGGACACCTTCAATATCCCCAAAGGATTCAAAGTTCTTTTGCTGAAACACTTCACTTGCAGATCTGATGCCAAATGGAAGCCGATGGAATTTGTACCGTCCCCATGGAGTGTTAAAGGTGCACAAATCCGCTGATTCACTGTCAAGTTTAATCTGCCAGTATCCATCTTTTTCATCTAGGATAGTGAACAACTTCTTTCCAGCTAAGTTGCTTATTACATCCTCAGGTGTTGGGATAGAGAAGTGCTGTCTTAATATAGCTTTATTTAGGTCCCTGGGGTCCAAACACACCCGCAGAGATCCATTTTTCTTTTCTGTAATAACAAGACTGTTCACCCAAGCAGTAGGTTTTGTTACTTTGCTGATCACACCTTGCTGTTCAAGACTGTCAATAGTACATTTTAGTTTTTCTGTAATAGAATATGGTATTTTGCGACATCCGTGTATCACAGGGGGAATAGTGGAGTCTGTAAATATGTGGTGTGTACCAGGGAATTCTCCCAGCCCCTCAAACACATCTGAATACTGGGTTAGTAGCTGATCTTTAGTTGTAGGTGCAGGTTTGGAAAGCTCACAAACTTTTCTTAGCAGATTCAGCTGAACACAGGCTTGTTTTCCTAAGAGAGGGACATCAGACACATTTGTAATAAAAAAGGTTAACCGAGCTGTTTTGTGCGGGGCTTGTGCAGTGAGTGTTACAACTCCTTCTGGTTTAATACGTTCTCCCCCATATGCAATAAGCATTGTGTTTGTAGGCTTTACTATAACACCTGACATTTGGGAAATTACTGAAGCTGGCATGGTATTTGCTTCAGCCCCAGTGTCCAGCTTAAATTCAATGACTGTGCCATGTACAGTAAGCGTTGCATACCATGAGCTGTCTCTGGCTACTCTGTGTTTTTCTAGAGCAGCAATGAATAAAGTATTCACATCTTTAAAGGGTTTTTGTGTGTTTGTATGAGGATTTCTGGCCCTGCACATTTTTCCAAAATGATTTCTCTTTTTGCATTTATTGCATTCTACTCCATATGCAGGACACTGCTGGGGAGGGTGCTGTCTGCCACATCTGCTACATGGCTTTGTCTGAGTGCTTGATTCAGGCAGTAGAGTCGCAGAGGAAGTACTTTTACTGTACTTAGGGGCTTGTTGTGTCTCTCTGGGTGTGATTTGTATAGCATGAACACTGCTGTCTATAGTGGCACTTGCCATTGCAGTTGTTTGAGCTGATATTATTTCTTTAGCTTTACATATTTCGATTGCCCGTTCTAGAGTTAACTCTCTGCATTCAAGCAACTTCCCCTTTAAACGGGGATTTGTAATACTGAAGACTATTTTGTCTCTCAAGCACTCCTCCTGATCTTTGAATTCACAGTTAGCTGCTTTTAGTTTCAGTTCAGTAACAAATTTGTCTATGCCTTGATTTTCTACAAAAGTATGGGTCCAAAACTGGTGTCTTTCAAATACAACATTCCTTTTGGGCTGAAAATAAGCTTGAAATGCTTGCATCACAGAGTCAAGGGATCTGTCTGCAGCTTGTGTCTGTGCAATCCCCATGGTGTTATACACCTCCAGTGCCTCATCCCCAATAATGTGCAGTAACAATGCAATCTTTGTGGGTTCAGGCTTTTGCTCCAGCCCTGCTGCTGTGAGATATAGTGTAAATTTCTGGGTCCATCTGCGCCAGTTTTCAGACAGATTGCCACTCATACACATGGACTGTGGGGGTTTGAAATGATCCATTGCTATGCAGTTTAACAAACAGGTTTTGTTTGCAGGATCAGTATCTGGTACTCACTTTTACTGGAGACTTCTGAGGTTCTGGTGAGTAGTTGCAGAAATGTTTAATCCAACCACTTCTTAGACAAAGCACATTTTCCTATTCCTGGTAGCTGTGCTTGTGAAAAACTTCTGACACCATGTTGTGTTCACTGGTCAGCCTTTCAGTGTTCTGTATGTGATACTAAGGCTCCAGAAACAGGTGGCACATTAACAGCAACTTTCTGGAAGTTTATTCAGCAATGAACATATAACTTAACACCAAACATCAGGGTGCAACCATGCTGTGCAGGGAAGAGACAGAGAGAGAGAGAGACATAGCAGAACAGTCACTGGAGAAAAACTGCTGAAGGTGCAGCACAGCGCCCTCTATATTACTCCAGTGGTAAAGTCACAGACAAATACACTACACATAGGCTCATTAGAATCAATAATAAAATCCACTCAGCTAATCAATACAACATCTCACTTATGGCACCATTAGTGCGTATGATAACTTAATATGTAACTTTAATTATGTACTTTACTTCTGCTGAACAGAGTATATCAATCAAATGGGTGCTAACATTCAATCTTTTTATAAATATATTTCACACATAACAGAGGTTACTCATAGTAAATTGGGTTAGTGTTAATATGTTTTAGATAACAGGTTTTTTTTCTTAACAATAATCATAATTGCTCATCAAAGTGCTCATCTATGATTAGAACTGCCATTTAATGAAGAATATATAAAAAATGTTTCCTACATGAAACATATTTTAAAGGTTTACTGACACGTTTAAAAAATATGCATTGCCTTTCCTCTGAAAGTAAAGTAACTTATCAAGAGCTGCAGTGCCATTGTCTAACAATGCTTCCAACAATCTGGGAATATAAAGCTACCCCTGCTGATGTAATTACAAAGCCATGCTATTCGGTGATTCACTGCAGTAGGTAACACCCCTTTCTACCATTATCATGGGGTTATTGTTATATGCTTGCTTAGTATGCATTATGCTCCCAATGTTTATATGATCTACAGGGAATGAAGTTTATATTTCTATGGACCTGTGCTGTTGATAGACTATTTATCTCCTTCCTTTAGATACAAGGGAGATGTAAAACACCAGAATACAACAAATAGCACAAAGTCTGGTTTGTTTTTCCTCACACTGGAATTTTCAGAACCAGTGCATTGTTTAAAACTAGACATAGCATTTACTTAGAATCTATTTATTGGTTTAAACATAGGTGTCTGTTAAAATCACTATAATGAATAAATAGTGACTTTGTCTAACTAGAGTGGTCGGAATGCAATGTCCATTGTCGGACTGGGCCGGTGGGACCCGAGGGCCCAGACCCGATCCTCGCCGGCACTCCCCAGGCCTTTTATCATCTTCCCCTGTCACACAAATAGTACTTTAATTTTTATGCATGCTCAGGGGAGGGGACAGGGTGGGTGGCAGTGGACTGTAGGGGGATGCGGGCAGTACAGCGGGGCCCCATAGGGGGTGCAAGTGGTGCAGCGGGGACCCCATAGGGGGTGCGGGTGGTACAGTGGGACCCTATGGGAATGTGGGCAGCACATTGGGGGGGCCCTTTGGGGGTGTGGGGACCCGTGGCCCTGCACCCACCAGTCCGACCCTGGCAATGTCTTTTTGCAGAAAAAAAGGTAGCTACAGTCATGTATTGAGAGCAAGGAGACTTCTTGTGCCTTGCCAGAACCTGGCATTATAAATCACATTTGCTTTTTATATTTTGATATATACCCACAAATCTCTTCACCCTTCCGGGCATGAAAAATAATATGATATACCCTAAAGATCCCCATAGACGCTACGATTCTTATTGCCGAACAACTGATTTTAGGGAAGCCCGACCAATCCTTCGAAATTATTGTGCGGTTAGTGGGATTCGCACGATCGTACCTCTTACAATTTTTCGGCCGACATCTGTCAGGAAATTGATCGGCAAGGTTAAAAAATCTTTGTCGGCCCCAGTGCAATCTATCTATGTTTGCAGGGCCAAGCAGGCAGCTCCCCTTTGTTTTCCTGGCAAATTGGTCTTTTTAGTTGATGGTAAATTTGTACGATCGAACGTTCTGAGAAGATCGTGGTCTCACGATCAGGATCTGATCTTTTAAAAATCTCAACATCTATGGCCAGCTTAAGTCCATGCTTAGATGGATTCCTGTCCCTGAAGTTTTCAGGAAAAAATAGTTCATTGTAAGCTAAGCACTGGCTGAGAAATTGTAGTCATCTACGAATTCAGGAGCAAGCACCCAAGTGGAAAAAGGAGTAGAAGAAACAATGAATCTGATGCCATGGGCAGGTCAAAATACATTCCTTTAGTTGAAACTAGACAACAGACTGAGAGACAGAAAATAACCTGTCAGCTTACTCTGTGCTCAGTGCATTTTATTACAGACATGAACACAATAGATGTGGAGCTCTATACCACTTGGAGTTACCGAGATAAATAATTGTAGCACCAGCAGCTTATGCTTTATTATGAGCTCCATTAACTCCACCGTAGCATTTAGACATCCTTCAGAATTATCTTGGGCAGATGCTCATATATATATATATATATATATATATATATATATATATATATATATATATATATATATATATATATATATATATATATATATATATATATAGATCAATGGCTTTGGCTCCAATGTGCTCATCATTAATACAACATGGAAGTCATCTCACTGAGCAGTGCATTTGTGATACTTGCCTAGCTTGTGTGTGACAGTTAAACTACAACATTAAATTGGCCCTGTTACCATGTAAAATATAAAATGTATGTTTTTATCCAAAGTGGTATAGAAATAATTACTTTTACCAGTTCTTCTTCCTTACTAGTTTTGTCAGAAAAAAACTATAGTTTTTGTCTTGCTATTTCCATTCATTCAATCCAGCCCCACCAGCCCCAATCCTGGTTCTGGTGTCTGTAAAACTCTGCCCTTTGCTAGCTGTTTAATTGATTAATTGATTAATTAGACTCTGGTTTTCCCAATCAGCTACATATAAATTCAGACCCAGTATTGGGGATGGCACTCGTGTCTGGGGCATGGCACGAGTGCTAACATTTCCTAAGTGCTAAAATTTCACAAGTGCTTAGAAATGACAGTTAAACAAGACAGTTGGACAAGGCATTGACAAGGCAAAAGGAACCGGATTCCCCTGCAATCAACAGTGAACCATCTGGGAGAAGAAGGAAACAGATTTGTTTGTACCTGCTAGTTTGTTACTTCTTACTCCAAACATGCTTTATCCTGCATTTCTCCTTCTTTCATTCTCATGCTTCATAAAGCATTTTTCACTACCTCCTCCGACAAATCCCACTTCTATACAAATCTCAGCCTCTCTTCTCTCCTCTCCTTCCCTCTCCACACATGAAGTATATAAAGTACTCTGTTTAGCTATTCCACAAAACTCTTTTTCATACAAACCAAGGACTTATAAATCCCACTCTCACTTAGTCTTTCTTTCCTTTCTATTGCTGGCAGCTGGGGACATTTCCCCAAACCCTGGCCCTTACCCCATCCCAGTTATAACACGACCACGAGCTCCTTCTCTCCGGAGCAAATTCAAACAGTATAGAACACTTACTCCTATACCTAAAAACCCAGTTGATCTTTCATGTGCTCTCTGGAATGCCAGATCTGTTTGCAACAAGCTCACCGCTATACACGACCATTTCATTGCAAATTCCCTTAACCTACTCGCACTTACTGAAACCTGGCTTTCTCCTAATGACACTGCCTCACCTGCTGCCCTGTCCTATGGGGGCCTACACCTTACTCATACTCCCAGACCTGGTAACAGACCTGGAGGTGGGGTAGGTTTGCTTCTCTCTCCCCGCTGTACTTTTAAAGTTATTCCACCTGTTCCCTCTTTATCATTCTCCTCATTTGAGGCTCACTGCATTAGGCTCTTTTCTCCTGTTTCACTCTGCATTGCTGTTATATATCGACCACCAGGACCAACTGCACAATTTCTGGACAACTTTGCTGCCTGGCTTCCTTACTTTGTTTCATCTAACATCCCATCCATCATATTAGGTGACTTTAATATACCTGTTAACAACATTAACAACTCTTCTGTCTCTAAACTTCTTTCACTAACCTCCTCCCTAGGCTTATCTTTGTGCTCAGACTCCCCCTCTCACTCCAGTGGTAACACTCTGGATCTCATATTTACCAGACTCTGTTCAACCACCAATTTTACTAACTCACCATTTCCCCTCTCTGATCACAATATGCTCACATTTCAACTCTCACTAACTCCCTCCTCACCCCCTGCTATTCCCCAAACACGTACTTACCGTGACTTGCAAGCTGTAGACGTGTCACATCTCTCTTCTTCCTTTGACTCTCTTCACTCTAATATCTCAGCCATCTCTTGTCCTAATGTGGCTACCTCTGTCTACTATAGTACTCTCACCACTGCCCTAAATGAGCTTGCTCCTATAAAAACGAAACGTTCTAGACCCAAACCACTTCAACCTTGGCATACTGCTCATACAAAAGCGCTCCAAAGACACTCACGTGCACTTGAGCGTCGCTGGCGCAAATCCCGTTCAGAATCAGACTTTTGGAGCTACAAGTCTGCCCTGCGCTCCTTTAACACCAGCCTCTTCCAAGCCAAACAAACATACTTTACTTCACTCATTAACTCCCTTTCTAAAAAACCAGCACAACTTTTCTCCACCTTTAACACTCTCCTTTCCCCTTCTCCACCCCCTCCATGCACATCTGTCTCTGCTCAAGATATTGCTGAGCACTTCAAAAACAAAATTGACACTATCAGAAGGGACATTACACTACTCAACCCCCCTAGACTTCCACCACCCTCCCTCCACACTCCCCAGTCTCTCCTGTGCTCCTTCACCCCTGTTACTGATGAGGAAGTCTCAAAGCTTCTGGCCTCTTCTCACCTTACCACCTGCCCGCTTGATCCAATTTCCTCAAAACTTCTCCGTAATACCAATCCTGGTCTAATCAAAGCCTTAACTCACCTATTTAATCTTTCGCTCTCAACTGGACTGTTTCCTTCTCAACTAAAACATGCTCTTGTCACCCCCATTCTGAAAAAACCCTCTCTTGATCCCTCCAATCTTGACAACCTCCGACCTATCTCTCTGCTACCTTTCATCTCTAAACTACTAGAGCGCCTAGTCTACAACCGACTTACCTCATTCCTCTCTGACAATAACCTGCTAGACCCCCTACAATCTGGTTTTAAGCCACAACACTCCACGGAAACTGCCCTGACTCGACTAACTAATGACCTTTTAACCGCAAAAGCCAACAATCATTTCTCACTACTAATACTGCTTGATCTCTCAGCCGCATTTGACACTGTAGATCACCCTCTCCTCCTCCAGTCCCTCCAGTCACTTGGCCTTCGTGACACAGCCCTGTCCTGGTTCTCTTCTTACATCACCAATCGTTCCTTCAGTGTCTCCTACAATGGAGTATCATCTTCTCCCCTACCTCTTTCTGTTGGAGTTCCTCAAGGCTCTGTCCTAGGACCATTACTATTCTCCCTCTACACTTCCTCCCTTGGCAAATTAATAAATTCGTACGGTTTCCACTACCACCTCTATGCTGACGATACTCAGATCTATCTCTCATCTCCGGATCTCAAACCAGAACTCCTAACTCGCGTCTCCTCCTGCCTGTCCGCTATCTCTACCTGGATGTCGCAACGCTACCTTAAATTAAACCTCTCCAAAACTGAAATGGTTCTCTTTCCTCCAAATAACACCAGTAGCATCCCCGAAGTATCCATCATAGTTAACAATTCCACTATCACCCCCTCTCCCCAGGCCCGGTGCCTTGGGGTTATCCTAGATTCTGCCCTGTCATTCACTCCTCATATCCAGTCACTTATCAAATCATGTCACTTCCACCTAAAGAACATATCCAAAATACGATCATTTATCACCCAAGACGCTGCCAAAATTCTTATTCACTCTCTCATCATATCGCGTCTAGACTACTGTAACTCGCTTTTAATTGGCCTCCCCCTCCAGAGACTGTCACCTCTCCAGTGCATAATGAACACTGCTGCGAGGCTCATACACCTCAGCAACCGCTCCTCCTCTGCCTCGCCATTCTGTCAATCCCTGCACTGGCTTCCGTTACCTTTCAGAATCAAATTCAAATTAATGACACTGACTTTCAAAGTACTTCACAACTCTGCTCCACCCTACATCTCTGAACTCATCTCTATATACTCACCCACTCGCTTACTACGCTCCTCTACTGACCTCCTACTCAACTCTTCTCTCATTACCTCCTCACATGCTCGCATTCAAGACTTTGCAAGGGCTGCACCCCTCCTCTGGAACGCTCTCCCACGGTCTGTCCGACTTTCTCCCAACCTTTCTACTTTCAAAAAATCTCTGAAAACGCACTTCTTTCGAGAAGCCTACCCTCACTCTGCTTAACTACCAAACGCAACACCACATACAGTCCCACATTTCTCACCCACTTACTTCGATCTTGCCCACTCCCACACCTTGTGTATTACTCCCTCCCCTTTAGACTGTATGCCTATGCATAGGGCCTTCCTCACCTTTTTGTACCTGTATTGATTGTGACGTTTGTTACTCCATATATTCCATATATGTAATTCGTGTGATGTAGTTGTATAATCACATTTACTTTACAGTGCTGCGCAATATGTTGGCGCTATATAAATACATGTTAATAATAATAATAATAATAATGTTATACTGTACATGTTAAGGTCAATGCTAATACACCATGTCCCTGGTGCTCCTTGAATAGACTCATAGGGGCACATTTACTTAGGTTAAATTTTTAGCTTCTGAAAGCTTTGCCATACTTTGCGCAAATACATCAGATGTTAATGCGTATTCATCACAACGGTAAATTTCGTATTGACAGATGTATATTTGTTAGCAAAAATCCGGCAGAGTGGAAATTTCTTAGCAAATTTTCCCTAGTGCTACTTTCTTCCTAGAGAAACTTTGTTAACATACTTACGATTACGTCAATTTAAATATGTCGGCTACAGAAAGGACATAGGTCATTTAAATGTCTTTATTAGTGATGTTGGTGAAATTGCGGGAATTGGCTACTTTTTATTAAAAATGTCCAAGGAAGCAAAATAAAGACAAAAGAGATTCTCTATTGTCCTAAAAATTAGCCCACCCTAAAACAAAAGTTGTATGAGCTTCAAATGGTTAAAAGAAGTGTAAAAAACAGATATTTAACAGCTACATTTAAACATAATCTCATATTAAAATATGAAGAAACGTCAGTGTTTTATCTTTTTTATGACTTTTTTTTATTGTTTTTATTAGAAGTCCAGCACATATAAACAAGTCATTTCACATTTGTAAAGGTCCATTCATGTTATTAGAATTTGTATATGAATACATAACTAATAAAGTATTGATTTACATAAAAGTCTTGTGTTCATTTTTTCAACTTGCATATTACATGAACATTATGGAAAAGCAAAGAGAGTATGTTTTGTGAAGTCTGTGATCTGCTAGGATGGGGTGGCGGTGTTCACGCTTCCTTAATTACCACCACACCTGAATATGCTGGATATTCATTTTCTTTTTCTTTTTTTTTTGAAAAATAATAACAACAAAACAAACAGAACAGTTAAACTAGAATCAAATATGCCAGTTGTTTATCCTGGATGTGAGAGGTATAAGGCATCCACAATTACCCATATGTTGGTGGACTTTGGGAGGCAGCTGTTGTCTTTGTCAGGTTGAAGTTGTTGTGGTAAAGATTAAAGGATTAGTACCTCGTAGGCATTCTAAATCATACCAGCGGAAGGTGGATACTGTGAGTTGTCTAATGTCTGATGGGAAGCTTAAAGGGATACTGTCATGAGAATTTTTTTTTTTTTCAAAATGAATCAGTTAATAGTGCTGCTCCAGCAGAATTCTGCACTGAAATCCATTTCGCAAAAGAGCAAACAGATTTTTTTATATTCAATTTTGAAATCTGACATGGGGCTAGACATATTGTCAATTTCCCAGCTGCCCCAAGTCATGTGACTTGTGCTCTGATAAACTTCAATCACTCTTTACTGCTGCACTGCAAGTTGGAGTGATTTCACCCCCTCCCTTTTCCCCACAGCAGCCAAACAAAAGAACAATGGGAAGGTAACCAGATAGCAGCTCCCTAACACAAGATAACAGCTGCCTGGTAGACCTAAGAACAGCACTCAATAGTAAAAACCCATGTCCCACTGAGACACATTCAGTTACATTGAGAAGGAAAAACAGCAGCCTGCCAAAAAGCATTTCTCTCCTGAAGTGCAGGCACAAGTCACATGACCAGGGGCAGCTGGGAAATTGACAAAATGTCTAGCCCCATGTCAGATTTCAAAATTGAATATAAAAAAATCTGTTTGCTCTTTTGAGAAATGGATTTCAGTGCAGAAATCTGGTGGAGTAGCACTATTAACTGATTCATTTTGAAAAAATGTTTTTTTCCCATGACAGTATCCCTTTAAGATATATGTAGTCCAAGTTTGGACACTTTTATTTAAGGAGGCTTCCAGCCAGTCCATATGGAACAGAAAGTGCAATTTATTCTAAGCTAGGTTCATAGATGGTGGGGTGGGAGAAAGCCATTACTGCATTATGGCTTTTCTTGTTGCTGCAGCTAGTCTTTCTGCCAATGCTTTGTTAGCATTAGATATTTGCTGCATCCGTTTAATTTTGCTAAATAGGGCCCATTCTAAATTAGGCTTGAATGTTTGTTTGGTTAATGAGTGCCAATATTTATACACTTCTAGCCAAAATGCATTAATGATTGGGCAAGACCATATGCGATGTATTAAAGTAACAGTAATACCAAAAAATTAAAGTGTTTTAAAGTAATGAAAATATCATGTAGTGTTGCCCTGCACTGGTAAAACTGTTGTGTGTTGCTTCAGAAACACTACTATAGTTCATATAAACAAGCTACTGTGTAGCAATGGCGGAAATTGAAAAATCGCTATATGGCACAGGTTAACTAATGGATAACAGATAACACCATTAGATAGACAGAGCTTATTTGCTATCTGCAGTGTAACCTGAGCTTTTTCTCCTTTGAATGGCTGCTACACAGCATCTTATTTATATAAACAATGGCAGTGTTTCTGAAGCAAACACAGCAGATTTACCAGTGCAGGGCAACACTGCATTTTATTTTCTTTATACTTTAAAACACTTTTATTTTTTGATGTTACTGTTCCTTTAATGAGGCTTCCGTTCCTGAGCATCTAAGGCATGTGGAGTTGGGTAGCATGCCCATTTTATATCTCTTTAGGGGGGTCAAATATGATTGATGTAATAGTTGTAATGCTGGTATTGACTAGATGGTATTATTCTCTGGTATCTGGTATTGACTAGATGGTATTATTCTCATGGAATGGGAGTGAAGTTTGATGACGTCAGCTGTGGTGATGGTTGGTATTGCTTCTGACCATTTTCCAAAGGGAGTGTCATTTGTCAATAGGTTTGGGGTTGTCCTGATGAGTTTGTAAATATTAGATGTTGAATGTGTGTTGTTGGCTCCTTTCCATATATGGTTTAGAGGATTGGAAAGATCCTGGTCTGTCATCCCGCGTAAGACATCTCTCCCATAGTGAGAACTTGAAGGTAATAGAAATGTTGACCACAGAGGGAGGGAAATTTGGCTGAGGCTTCTGAATGTGTCAGAACCGTTAGGTTTTTGGTAAGTATAACTCTAATGCAATAGATGCCTTCTTTGCGTCAATTGTTGAAGACGTTTGTTAGTAAGCCACTTGGAAAGTCTTTGTTTCCAGCCCATGGTAAGTACAGTATAGTGAAACAGAATGTGTGGTTTTCCATCTGTGGCGAACATTCCTCCAAGCTTTGTATGTGTCTATGCGTGAAGGGTTAGCTTTATGTGTTTGTGTAAGTTCCTTGGGCGGAAGATCAATCAGGGGGTTCAAATAAGTTGTCCCCATAAGTTTATGTTCTAAGTTTATATTGCTGTATGTGTCGGTGTTATAGATCCAGTCTCCAGCATGGCGTAGCAAAGATGCTTCATTGCAGTCTCTCATATTTGGGAGATTTATGCCTCCATCTGTTGCAAATTGTCATTTTGGTGAATTGTCGCCAAAGACGTCCTTTAGTAAATGTAAACCTGAGAGGTTACTGCAGCCTACAGGTTTAAGAATTTAGCTCTTTGAAAAAAAAGTACTGTTGCCATAATATTGGGTTTGGGGATAAGCAATGCTGAGGTATTTTTAAAAGTGGTTAAAATTGTGTCAGAATGTTTGCAGGCCTATCAAGCTATTCTATAAAGAATTATTGATATGCCACAATAAAAAAATTTTCATCTGCTTTAAACTGAATTTCGAGCATCTGGATTTAAATGACATTACATGATGTTGTACATAAAACAGCCAAAACTGAAGTCCAGAGATTTGACCCAAGCACATGTAATTAATTTATTTTATTTTATACAAAATATTGTTTTACACCGGCTGGAATTTTTGGGTATCTGGCTGTAACACCACTTAGGTTTGCAAGTTGTGGGAACAGTTCAGTATATATTGAATGTGTTTGTAGGTCTGTCCATTGGGTTTTAGGTCCATACATGAGAGAACTTATGAGAACTGCTTAACAATGGAGCAACACTGCTATTTTGTCCAAGTTGCACACATTTTACTGCCTCATTCTCTCCTGAATCTCACGCTGATTCCACAGAAAAATGAAACGGCAACTAAAAATAAATCTTTTGCATTACATCAAAAATGTGCTGTGGCACAATAAAACTTGTACTACCAAAGTTCTACTCTGCTCACCTTCCAGGAGACATTTGCAACTACCAGGATAAGCTCTCCTGCAGAGTAGGGATGGGCGAATTTTTTCGCCCATAGACTAGTATGGAGACGTGCGTCAAAAAAAAAAAAGACGCGCGACAAAATAATTTCGCCGTGCTACAAATTTTTTTTGATACCCATAGACTTTAATGGGTGTCTGCGAAATTTCGCCGGCGGCGAATTTTTGGCGAAACAAAACGGGTCAAATTCACCCATCCCTGCTGCAGAGGTGTAAATATAGAGGAAGCAAAACCTGTGACTGCATGGGGACCCAGGAGGTATAGGATCTAATTCTTAGGCAGTTTCAATATATATATTGGTAAAACCAGTCAACCTCTAAACATTTCGGGGGCCTGAAAAATAATTTGCTGTGGGGCCCAGTAATATCTAGTTACACCACTACTCTACTGCACAAAGGGCTGATTTCTAAAAACTGGACAAATTTGCCCTGGCCAGTAACCCATAGCAACCAATCAATGATTAGTTGATTAGTCTGATTGGTTGTAATGTAACTGCCCAGGTGCAACCGTGCTTAGTGTTTATAGCACTATATTGTATGTAACTCATCAGAACTCTGGTTATGGCTAAACTGGATATATTTATTTTGCCTTTTTTAACATCCTATAGTTAGAGGGTTATTAATTAAAGTCCATTTTTGTTCTGGCTGGAGAATTAAAGACGAAAACACCATTTTTTTGGAGGAAACAAACTTGAATGTTTTGTGATTTATTAAACCCCAATGCTGCTAAAAGACAGAATAAAAAAGTACACTCCATCTCAAACCTGCCAAGGTCATGTCGAAGTCAATGGCAGATGTCCCTTTTATAACTTGAAGCTATCCTGATCTGCTCTGGGTTTTGTAGAATAATACGAAGAAATTGTGATTTTCAGGCAATAATCTGAAAAAGTCATATGATTCAGATTTTTTCACAATTTTATCAAGTCTTTTGCCGCACCAGATTTTTTCAAGTTCACTCATTGATAATTAAGGTAAAAATGTGGAGGGGAGTTTGGTTGAAGTGGTTTTTACTAAAATAATGAGAACTTTTCGGATTTTAGTAAATCATTTGCTTAATGTCACAGCAGTCAGCAGTGGCTCACTTAGGAGCAAACTAATGCTCTGCCGCTACATTGGGAAACATTAACAGGCAATAAATATATACAAAGAATACCACAGACTTAAAATTTCCTGTTAGAAAGCTGTCCCTTCATTTACTTCCCAAATTAAAATATTACCCTTCCCCAAAAGCTAATCCTCCACACAGGGGATGTGTGAAATGCTGCATGTTTTAATGGCAATCACAATCTAGAAGGCAGCAATACCTCATAAAAAGAAAAACCTGCTAAAAAGTGTAACAGGGAAACACAGCTATTTCACCAGTCACTGGGGAATGTGACCAATATCCTTAAATATTGTTTGTGACATATTTAAAAAAATGTCCTTTATATCCTGACATTGCAAAGTAAAAAAAATCAACATTCACTGAGGAAAATATATTACTGGAGGACCAGAGGCATAAATCAAGCTTTTGAGATATCACTTAGAAGGGAATAGTTGCTTTATTTCTTGGCCTATCATGAAAGTCCAAAAACATTTCAAAAGTAATATATTTCCTTTTTTTTAGACTGGCTAAAAACATAGTTTTACTTTGTACATAAAACAACCTGGGCGACACAGGCTAGTGTTATGTTCATATACTCGGCCCAGTGTAGCCCTAATGAATAACAAATATCTCAAAGATTAGGACCCTAAGCATTGTGCTTATCCTGCTCCTAACTCCTATAATTAGAATAATCTATAGAAGGAAGTCGCCTGCTCTCCATTTATCTAAAGGGTTTTATTGTTGTTCACATGCATCTAAGACATTTAGCCAATGTTATCCCCCAAACAATAGAGCTTCATCACAAGCCAGTCTGTGGCTCATTAAAATTAGCTGTGTGTGAGTGCTGTTCTTGTCATTATTCAAGATAATGCTAACCAGGGCCGGAACTATGTAACTACCATGTCCGGTCCCCTCCTCCCTGACTCTGCGCAGCTTCCCCATCTATTAATGCTTCTGTGCGCGCATGTGCATTGATTCTGGCATGCACACGTTGACAAGCGCATGTTCGCAACCAGCCGCTAACATTAGGATACTTCTTTGCTGTCACTTGTTTCCTAGAAATACAGTTTCTGGGGCTCATTTACTAACATAGTCAATGAAAATGTTGCACCTATTTAGTAAATTAGGCCTTCTGAAGGCTAAGTTTATGTCAACTTGACAACCCATGAAATAAACAGGCCTTTTGGGATGGAAAGCACACAGCCTAAATAAGAAGTATAACTTTACTTCACAGTTTATGAAGGGAAAATGAAACGCACAGTAACGGGTACAAATAGTGATGAACATCTGTCCCATTTCATCAAAAACATTTGCAAACGGCTGAAAAATTAATGAAACAGAAAAATTTGTGAGACGCATTAAAGTCAATGGACATTCTTCACTGAGTTTTTTTCTTGCAAAATACACTGAAGTCAAAGGACATTTTTTTTCTCCACAGTATGCAACACCCGAAGAGTGTAAATAGTGCTCCCCATACATCTTATTTGCATTTTTTAGCATGCATTTGTTCAATGCAAGAGGGGTGTAACTACAGAGAAAGTAGATGGAGGCCCCACGAGGCCCAAATATGCAACTTCAATAAATATTGGTAAAACCGGTCAACCTCTAGACATTTTAGGGCCCAGTGATATCTAGTTACACCACTATTCCATGCTGTTTTTTTCACAGCAACAAATATTCAAGGCAACATTTTGCAATAGTTTTTTGAAAAATTTGCTGATTACAATATGCGGAATTTCACCACTATTCTATGCTTGGCCAAAAAATTTTATTGCAATTTTTGCTTTCACTCTTTGAAAAATATGCTCCTAGAAAGTGGTTGAGTGTTTCTGAGATGAGCTGTAATTTCACACTTTGAAAAAGCCTCCAAGACTTAGCTCCAGACTTTTATACACAGGTTTTTATTTTCCAACCAAAACATAATTAAACTAATTAATAAATCAACATTAACCTAGCTGTCATTTGGAAACAGTGAGTATTGTGAAGACATAAAAATAGTATATAAGAAATGTATTAAAGTTTAATGTCAAACAGAGCAGTAATGAGGGAGAAGAAGATGGAATGTAACACTGACTCACAGAGGAAAAAATAATAACAGGGGGCAATGCACAATGTTACAAGGTGAACCTAATGCTTCTTATTTCTCAGAAAAGCAGACAGGCTTTTAGCAGTTCACCGTTTTCATTTCTCACTCACACACAAACTGACTTTCCACTCTCCCCACTATTGACCAGGGCAGCAACATTCTCACGGCTTTTAAAAGCAATTAACCTTATAAACCATAATAAATTTTATGCAAATACAACATTCTGTTCAGGAGATACAATAGAGAGAGTTAAATAATACAGTAGGGGGGATGAAGGAAAAGAAAAAGGTGGATGGAAGAATGGTACAAAAAAAGGGAAATGTAAATTCTGCCTTCTAGTACTTATTTATAGAATTCTAGAGTTCCATTCCTGCTTTGTAGCTATACTCCCACAAGACCAGGTCTATGTATCAAAAACACATAGAACAACAGCATCAGGAGTAATAGAAGCACTAGAATTTTATGACAGCCACAAGGTCTGCTTTTTACTTGGGTTTGTAAAAGGAGTCTCAGTCAAAACTGCCTGTCCAGATTTCCAAGTTAGGAACTTTGCATTGATTGATTGACAATGTGATCAGCCTATCAGTTATCATGCCATGGTAGGGTCCCTGATGTCATAACCATGCCTCTTGATGGCGACCACCCATGACATCCACCATCCTGCCCCGGATGTCATCCAAACAGTCATCTGCCCAGACTTTGTGAAAAGAAAAGCAGGTAACCCTAACAGCCACATTGTGACCCCAAGGCATTTTATGTCACCATACAGCCCTAAACTTTCCACCTCTGCAACCATAGAAGGAACATAAATTGCCAGGGGAAATGTTGATAAAATAAATGCAACTGCTGAATATTTTGCCTCTAATTTTTTCCTTTTGTACTAAAGCCACGTAAAGCAGTCACCCCTCCATAGCCATTCATTTATTATGTATAGCGAAGCTACAGCCTTGTCTGTAACCAGTACTGAGCTGTGGTTTTAGAGGGCAAGTCAACCTCAAAATAAAAATGTGGCTAATAAAAGAAAACATAATTCTAAGCAACTTTCCAATATGCATTTATTAAAACTTCAGAGTGCCTTTAAAGATATTTGTAAAAACAATTGCTATTGCAAGCAACATTTGCTTAACCCTGCTTGTTACACAGCAGCATCAAACTCACTGGTCAATTGCATTAAAACATAAAATAAAACATTTCCTTTTTCTCTAATTGCTGGGTAAAAGCATATGTATGCACTGAGAACCTGGAGCTTAGACCCCAGTAAAGGGAAGGCCCCAAGGGTGGTGAGGCCCTTGGTGAAGTTGAGGATACAGGTACCGTGTGAATGAAGAGAAGTCAGGACACGGTAGTTCTCTGTAAAGCTCTTTATAGGAAAGTGAGGCAGATAGTGAGCAAGAGCAGCCTGGCTCCAACTAGGAGCAAGGGCGTAGCTTTCCCCTCAGGCAAGACTGTAGTGTAGGGATCAAAGCCTAATAGAGATTTAGTATTCACGATTTCCCTTATCCAGCATATGGGGATCCCAGTCATGCTACAGAGATCCTAAGGGTGCATCTATCCTGGTCGTATACTATCTCCACTGGGATGTTACAAAGTGCTGCCTCTGAAATGTTGTGATGTTAGCTGTGATAAACCTCAAAGGACTGTGAGTATAAAACACTGATTTAAGCTTTAAGAGAATAAGGCCTGTTGTTATTTGTTTTGTTTGTGAACCTTTTAGCATGCAATTCCTTTATTTAGTCACGCAGAACAAGTAAGGTGTAGTCACAAAATACCATTCCTTCATCCTTTCATGTAGCAAAGGCCCATCCTGTGGAGTGAGGGTCAAATGTAACTGGTGCTCTTCTACACATGCACAAAACTGAAGCACTGACATCCAGAATAATAATCAATTCAAGCATACATAAGTACCAAAACCTTCACAGAAACTATTCTTGTTAGTGCACCTGAATGGAGATTTATACAAGTAAGTGAAAAGTAGCTCCAGGAACATACATATATCATGCCCTATAGGGCTTTGGCAGACCAGGAGATCACCCAGAATAAATCTGCTCTTTTGCAGGCGACTAATCTTCTGCAAATGCTTCCCCATCAGCAATAATTAACATTGATAGTGGAAAACATGAATAGGAAACTTTGGACAACTTCAGAAACCCCAAGCAATGCATATGTTTTCAAACTGGCAATTACATTATTTGTGGTGAGAATGCATTTGCAGGAGATGAGTCTGCCATCAGTCTTATTTATAAAGGTCCGAATTTATCTTAATATCGGCTGCTAGAAACTCCGATCTAACCCGCTCGGGTTTTTAACACTTATTTATTATTACATTTTCCCGAAAATTTGCTTTGCGGCAAAAGCTCAGATTTTCACGATTTTTTCGTGAATTTTCTCCGAAATCTCCGAATTTTCGGAGTTTTCACCCGAAAGCTCCGAAAACATCGTGAAATTGCCCGAAACCCCCGACACAACCAAAAATCGATGGGGCTGTTCCCATTGACTTTTATGCATCCTCAACAGGTTGGAGATGCCGTGTTTTTTATTGGGGCTTTTTAGCCCTCGGGATTTAATAAATTCTGAAAAATTCGTGATTTTTTAAAAAGTCAGATTTTATAAAAAAAAATCACAAATTTTTCGCATTTCAGGCAATTTCGATTATTCGGAGCTTAGTAAATAACCCCCCTAATGTGTGTTTCACTTTTGTTTAAAACTTCATATTTGAAAGCTCACCAAGAGCAACAAAATAAGAAACTGTCCAATATGTATTTACACGTAATCTTTTTGTGTGTGCTTGACACATACAAGACCAAGTTGGCACCCTATTGGCCAGAGTATGGTGCATTCCTAGAAGTTTGTCTGATTAGCAAGAAAATCTTTTTTTAAGAGGACTCCATTTGCCCATTGATGCAGCCCACACTCCAACCATTGCATGGACCAAATGTTATTATCAACTTGATCTGTCCCAGAACAGGAGTGGTCATATCGGATAACTTTATGTTAACTTTTAGTAGAGAATGGCCAATTCTAAGCAACTATTCAAATTGATTTTTATTATTTATTTTTTAATAGTTTCTTTTTTAATTATTTGCCTTCGTCTTCTGGCTCTTTCCAGCTTTCAAATGGAGGTAACTTACCCCATCTAAAAACAAATGCTCTGTAAGGCTACAAATATATGTATTGTTGTTCTTTATAACTCATCTTTCTGTTCAGGCCCTCTTCTATTCATATTTCAGTTGCTAATACAAATGCATGGTTGCTAGGGTAATTTGGACCCTGGCATCCAGACTGCTGAAACTGCAAACTGGAGAGCTGCTGAATAAAAACCAATTGCAAATTGTCATTATCTACATCATATTAAAATTAACTTGAATAAGAACAACCCCTTTAATCAAGGGGATCTTTATGTGTGTGTCCAGCTTTAAAGACTAAGGGAGTGGGTATTGGTTTTATAAGAGAGAAAATACCACTGTAGAAATCAGAACAGATAAGAAAGCAGTTTCAAACGAATTAATTATTTATATTTATTGCAGATAACTGGTATGCCATTTAAGTTGAATCATTTCATTTATGTATTTTCGTTGCATTATGTTTGCATTTTTCTTCAGCGTCTTATAAAAATGAGATTGGGCTGTCTCTGCTTAGGGGATTACATTTAAGCATAAAATGTTGTTTATTTATTCAAGTATTAGTTATTTGGTGGAGCCTTTTGTATAATCTTTTAAGTACGAAAATTAGATTTTTCCCTTTACTCTAACAATGAAGAACACCCCAAACTGCTCTACTGAGCTAGGATATATCTATATCTACAGTATATCAGGATATTGGTGAGTTTTCATGCTTATTCATGGGCAGCAGATGGAAAACAAGTCTGATAATATACCACTTGTGCAACAGTAATATTTATTATTTTTGTTTCACAGGTAATTAGAATTGAGCTAGCTAGTCATTGAGAAGCACAGATCTCCTGTTGTAAACTACATACGGATGAGTTAATTGTTACAGGTGATTATGATATATAGTGTGCTGGCATTGGTTATTTGTAATATAATCAGTTGCATCTAATTGCTAATATCTGTCCACACCATGTGAAGGGTTTTAAATCCTTGGATAGGCCTTTGGGGTAATTTCCTTTCCCAAGTGAGGCAAGGTTTTATACAGTGGCCTACTGAAGAGTTTTGATGGACTTGCTTTTATCACTTTGGACTATTCCATAAAGGATTTGGATGGATTTTGGATTAAAAATTGGATATCTTTGGACCAATTGATGTCTTTGGACTAATGAATTAACAACAATTACCCTACTTTTCTTTTTCCGAATGTTTAGATGATTGTAAAGTTTGCATTAATATCTTAAATATGGTATATTGGTTTTTATGAGGTACTATCACTATACATTACTTCCCACAGTGCTTTGCACTTGAAGAGTTAAAGGTCAAATTTGCTTGAAATAGAAACAAACACTTTCTGGTCTTTGTACACTTGTACACATAAAAGCTATTGACCTGAAACATGTTGTGTAACCAAATTAGTTTTGCAGTAATCTGCTGGTAATCTCCTCCTATTTTTCTTCTGATTAAGCCTGGGTGCAGCACAGAGCATGTTTTATAAAAGGCAGAGCACCCATGTGTTCAGGGCTCTTTTCCTGGATCCCTCCTGGCAGGGAGGTGGGTACAGGATTGGGTCTAGGAAAGTGTCAGGCCCAGATAGGTTAAGTTAAGTTCAGTGTTATAGTCGCTCTAGATGCAAAGGGCAATAGTAAGTTGTATAGTGAGCAGCTCTACACTCCAACAAGGAGGGTTAGCACCATTGCGGTGACAAAGTAGCCAGCATAGGGACACAAGTGAGCGAGTTCAGGAGCAGGGAAAGTGCACAGGAGCAAGACACCACCAGAGAGTGGGTGAGTTCAGGAGCAGAGGAATCTGCCAAGGAGCCAGATACCACCAGGTTGCTTGTGCTGTGAAAAGGACCACCAAGACAGACTGTACTCCTATTTAGGAATTTATCTGAAATATTTCAAAGAAGGTTTTCCACTGTTTGAGGCAAACGTGTATTGATTCCACTATATGAATACTGTGATTGACAGCCTGCCTGTATTCCAAAAAAGAAGTTAATTGGAGAAACACCCAGACTTCATTTATTTCCAAGCTTGTTGATCTGTGCTCTAGAAAACAAACAGGGATTCATCTGAGCAAGAAGCATCTAAGGCAGGGGACCCAAACTTTTTTTTACATGTGAGCCAAATTCAAATGTAAAAAGAGTCCTAGAGCAACACAAGCATGAAAAAAGTTCACAGGGTGCCAAATAAGGGTTTTCTTTCAAAACTTTTTTATTTGATAACATTACAGCAATCACTTTCGTCATAGCAGATTTTTGTACATTTTTACTTTCAGATAATGAATACTCTCCTACGCAGAGGAGGACATTGCCATCAGATTCAAATACCCTAAGGGTGAAGAAAGAAAAAACTTTTGATTCCATCATGTCACAGTTATACAGCATTAATCAGAACAATCTAGTATTGGAAATTATTTATTGACAAAAAATTAAACCAATAAACTTAAACAACCGTTCCCGTGTCCGTGTTTAATATGAAGTTACAGTATTGCTCCTAATGCAGTGTTTAAAACCACGCAAAGTACCATACAGTAGGTGCCAATAGGGATGTAGCGAACGTCGGAAAAAAAGTTCGCGAACATATTCGCGAACTTGCGCAAAAATGCGAGCGGTTCGCGAACGGTTCGCGAACCCCATAGACTTCAATGGGAAGGCGAACTTTAACATCTAAAAAAGACATTTCTGGCCAGAAAAATGATTTTAAAGTTGTTTAAAGGGTGCAACGACCTGAACAGTGGCATGCCAGAGGGGGATCAAGGGCAAAAATGTATCTGAAAAATCTGCCTGTGTGTGCTTGGAAGAGATAGTGTAGGGGGAGAGCTGTTAGTGATTTCAGGGACAGATGATAGTAAGTTTGCTGGCTAGTAATCTGCTTGATACTGCTCTGTATTGGAACAAAAAAATAAATAAAAGCAGTCCTTACAAGGACTACTGTTATTGCAGCAGTCAGCAGATGAGATCAGAAGCAGGACAGCTGCCCACTGCAGCTACATACAGAGCACTGCAGTAGAAGGTAGATTACTAGCCAGCAAAGCTACCTAAGCTTAAATGTCCCTCAAACCCCTGCAGACTTCTGTCCCTCCAATAACAGAGCAGTATCAACACGATTACTAGCCAGCAAACTTTCAACTGTCCCTGAAATCACTAACAGGCAGCAGCTCTCTCCCTACACTATCTCTTCAGCACACACGCAGAGTGAAAAAAACGCTGCAGGGCTTCGGTTTTTATAGGGAAGGGGAGTGGTCCAGGGGAGAGCTTCCTGATTGGCTGCCATGTACCTGCTGGTCTGGGGTGAGAGGGCAAAAAAAAGCGCCAACAATGGCGAACCCAAAATGGCGAACGTCGCGCGACGTTCGCGAACTTCCGGCGAGCGCGAACACCCGATGTTCGCGCGAACAAGTTCGCCGGCGAACAGTTCGCGCCATCTCTAGGTGCCAACTCCACCCAATCGTACTATTTGCTACTCTTATATAATTAAAGAAAATTAAACCATAAAGATTGCATCCAATATATTTATTATAACCTGGTATATGAAATCCAAGGCATCCAGATGTTGGTGTAAACAGTATATTTATGTGCAGTAATACTTAACATTCTCTCATTTACCATAATCCAGTTCATTTTGAGCCTGGACATAATTATAGGAATTGAGCACTTTTTCCAGGATGCAGCAATAGTCTGTTTCGCTGCTGTAAAGATAAAGCCAAATAAGGGTTTTAATTGGCTATTTTGTAGCCCCTGTTTGGACTGGCAGTCCACAGTAGACTCTGTTTGGCTGTAAACTTGGTTTTTATGTGACCAAAACTTGCCTCCAAGCCAGGAATTCAAAAATAAGCATCTGCTTTGAAGCCACTGGGAGCAACATCTGGGGGGATCACTGATCTAAAGGTGGCCATACACGGGCCGATAAAAGCTGCCGACAGATCGTGTCGGCAGCTTATTGGCCCGTGTATGGGGGCCCCCGACGGGCTTCCCCGATCGAGATCTGGCCGAAAGTCGACCAGATCTCGATCGGATGGGTTTAAAAACCCCGTCGGATCGCGGCCGCATCTGTTCGTTGATGCGGTCCCGCGATCCGACCGCCCGTTTGTGAATGCTAGGATCCGATCGTTGGGCCCTAGGGCCCACGATCGGATCTGCCCGATATTGCCCACCTCAAGGTGGGCATATCGGAGGGAGATCCGCTCGTTTGGCGACATCGCCAAACGAGCGGATCTATCCGTGTATGGCCACCTTAAGGTAATATTGTACCTCGCTGGGGGTTGCAGGGAGTTGACCCTTAACTACTGTGATCCAGAAAACACACTCATGGATAGACTACATACATGATCACTATTTTACATTGAAGTTTGACTGTCGATACTTGACAATATCATCTTATATATTTTTGCAGTGGTAAATGTTATCTTTTACATTCATTGCTGAATTGGTAATTGGTGGGCCAGCAGTGGGAGAAAAGCCAGCCATCAACCCAGTGTGCCACTAGCTTCAGGCGGAAAAAGAGAGTGGCTCACAGATAACCTGGTAGTTGTCAAATAAGTAGATTGTGATATGCATAGTGTAAGTAAATGGTGTCCCTACTAGGCACACTACAAGGGCCGGATACATTGGCCAAAGAATAACAGTGGAAATGAGTTAAAAAGCCTCTCATGGGGTAGGCATAAGACATACAAAGCCAAGCATATACCATATATATATATATATATATATATATATAAGTCCATTCAGTGTATGCACTCTTACCAGATGTTCCAAGCAATTTAGGGTGCGTGGGTCAATATTGTTCAGATAAGATAATCAAAGGACTCGCACTCCAATTCACGAAAAAGGAATTGGAGTGCGAGTCCTTTGATTATCTTATATATATATATATATTTTATATATATATAAAATGTGAATAAGTGGATGCACACCGGGATTTCTTAAAAAATTAAAACTTACTTTTATTTAATACATATTTAACACATGGTCAGGTGTTTTAAATATGTATTAAATAAAAGTAAGTTTTAATTTTTTAAGAAATCCCGGTGTGCATCCACTTATTCACATTTTTCACACGTTTGGATAGCACCTGGGTCGGAACAAGTATTTTCTTAATGGTGTGCTGAGATCAATTTCGAGATTATATATATATATATATATATATATATATATATATATATATATATATATATATATATATATATATATATATATAATTTTTTTTACTTTTATTTTTTTAGTTTAGTCTCCATAGCTACATGACAGTGAGCTCAAGCATCGTTGTAGTCTGTCATTCCAGTAAGTTCACATATACGCTCTTTAGTCTGTTCTTTCAGAGAGGATCATTCTGAAACCAATTTCATTCTTAGAAACGTATCAAATTCATCTCTCGATCATACATTGTCTCAATATGCAGTGTTCTATGCCAGCCCTGCTATTATTTCAAGGGTTATTCAGGTACATTATAGCAGCAGTGTCCCTGTGCATTAACATAAAATGATCTTTAGATTTTTCTCCATGTAGCCACTTGAACAATTTACCATTACATCAGGCTAACAATCTAAGCCATTAGAGGCAGGAAGAGAAGCTTTATCTTACTATCCAGATGTCACTTCACTTTCTATTTACAGTATTCTATGTTCCACTTATACAGCATAAAGACCACAATTGCAGCAGAACCATTTAAACTTTCCATCACCCATCTGATCTTTGCAAGAACTACATCCTTAAGCAGAACGGTCATTTTCAGATTTTCGCCTTTACTTCAATATAGACTGTGCTAGAAACTATATGGAACTGACCTCCACAAGAGCCTAAATGATTGATGTTTAGCATTGAAGAGATTGCCTCTGAGACTTTGGCTAGCCTTCCAATTCAGCCTTCAGAGCTCTGTATTATTACCAGTTTAGAAAGAGAGCGTAGCGGTCACATTCGCTATGTCTTTTTTCCATGTCTCAGTTTACAAGCTTTCAAACTTCACATGATGAATTAAACTTACTTATATTGTAAATGGTCCCACAATCATTCACCTTGTCTTCAAAATATAGCAATTATCAATTTCACTACAACTTCTTATGATAACTTACAAATGGTAATAATACTCCTGTCCGGTCTTATTGATTTTCATTTGGATATCACAGATTTTAAGTTAATCTTTCTAATTTCCTGGCATCAGCAGTCTTAAAAACTGAGAATTCAACATTTAATACAGTGTATTTCGGTTCTATTAAAATACCATTTTTCTATCATATCATTTAAATCACATTGATTTGGGTCACACGCGTTGACTTCTCCGTAATAGTCACTCTTCAGCTTCCAGCATCAGCATTTTCCCTGCATTGCAGCCCTACAGTAAGCTTAATAATATTTAAGGATCTTTGGCAATTACCTAGTTCCTATCTTTTCAAATCATAACCTCCTTTAATGTCAGATGTGTGTGTGCAATGATATTCAAAACAATATGTAAAATATTCTTCTGACATTTACTGGCATTACATTTGTATCCTGGCCCATCAAGCAATAAAGATTCAAAGATGCAGGGTTCAACTATAGGTCTCAAAGTGTTTGCAATTTCAAACCAGTTCTAGTCCCCTGCCATAACTTCCCCTGTTATAATAATGGATACTTTTAAAGGTTTAGCAGGGAAGGGGACAAAGAATGTTGGGAGGGGGCTGGAAATTTCTCTGCTTGCCCAGTGCTGCTGTGTGTGCCATTCTCTGCTTGCCCAGTGCTGCCTGTGTGTGCCATTCTCTGCTTGCCAAATGCTGCCTATGTGTGCCATTCTCTGCTTGCCCAGTGCTGCATGAGTGTGCCATTCTCTGCTTGTTCAGTGCAGCCTGTGTGTGCCGTTTTCTGCTTGCCCAGTGCTGCCTGTGTGTGCCATTCTCTGTTTGCCCAGTGCTGCCTGAGTGTGCCATTCTCTGCTTGCCAAATGCTGCCTATGTGTGCCATTCTCTGCTTGCCCAGTGCTGCCTGAGTGTGCCATTCTCTGCTTGTTCAGTGCAGCCTGTGTGTGCCATTCTCTGCTTGTCCAGTGCTGCCTGTGTGTGCCATTCTCTGCTTGCCCAGTGCTGCCTGTGTGTGCCATTCTCTGCTTGCCCAGTGCTGCCTGTGTGTGCCATTCACTGCTTGCCAAATGCTGCCTATGTGTGCCATTCTCTGCTTGCCCAGTGCTGCCTGTGTGTGCCATTCTCTGCTTGCCCAGTGCTGCCTGTGTGTGCCATTCACTGCTTGCCAAATGCTGCCTATGTGTGCCATTCTCTGCTTGCCCAGTGCTGCCTGAGTGTGCCATTCTCTGCTTGTTCAGTGCAGCCTGTGTGTGCCATTCTCTGCTTGCCCAGTGCTGCCTGTGTGTGCCATTCTCTGCTTGCCCAGTGCTGCCTGTGTGTGCCATTGACTGCTTGCACAGTGCTGCCTGTGTGTGCCATTCTCTGCTTGCCCAGTGCTACCTGTGTGTGCCATTCTCTGCTTGCCCAGTGCTGCCTGTGTGTGCCATTCTCTGAATGCCCAGTGCTGCTTGGGTTTGCCATTCTCTGCTTGCCCAGTGCTGCTTGGGTGTGCCATTCCCTGCTTGCCCAGTGCTGCCTGTGTGTGCCATTCTCTGCTTGCCCTATGCTATATGTGGAATGTAAGCCTGTTATGGGTTTGTTCTTGGGGTTTGTTAGCATTTGGAAATTGTTGTTAAGGGCCCCTAAGGTGTTTAATCAAGTGTTGGGGGTTGTTGTATTATCCACAGGGGAGGATGAGGCATATGGATTTAAGGGTATGTTTTAACATAACTTCAATTTTTCAGGATTTCCCTGCAATGAGTACCAGCCATTTGTTTTTTGGTGTGCTACCGCTGTTAGGGGCCGATTCACGAAGGGTCGAATATCGAGGGTTAATTAACCCTCGATATTCGGCTAGGAACTAAAATCGTTCGACTTCGAATATCGAAGTCGAACGATTTAGCGCAAATCCTGCGATCGATCGATCGAAGGATTTTTCATTCGATCGAACGATTAAATCCTTCGAATCGAACGATTCGAAGGATTTAAATCCAACGATCGAAGGAAAATCCTTCGATCAAAAAATCACAGGCAAGCCTATGGGGACCTTCCCCATAGGCTAACATTGACTTCGGTAGCTTTTAGCTGCCGAAGTAGGGGGTCGAAGTTTTTTTTTAAAGAGACAGTACTTTGACTATCGAATGGTCGAATAGTCGAACGATTTTTAGTTCGAATCGTTCGATTTTCGTAGTCGAAGGTCTAAGTAGCCCATTCGATGGTTGAAGTATATAAAATACATAGCAGGATTAATATGCATTAATTTAGCCCATGTATTCTTGGGTATACATAAATGTGGAGTAATCCTGCATTGTATTGGCAGTACATTAATTCTGCAAACTTCCCCAAATCTAGGATTGCTAAATAAATGATGGGCACTTGGGATACACAATAAATGCTCCAATATGAGATTAATTCAAAGAACAGGTATTAAATCCAATAACAGTCCCACAAAAGGAACAAAGGATTATTTATGAATTTACCACCATTATATTTTCAGTCTTTCCCAAATCTACCAGAATGTGCAGTTGTTTTGTTTCTTTAATAAAGCTTATTTAATTGGTCTGTATACATTCCCCGGCTGATTTATTAGCAGCTATCTGCTTCATGGCCTGAAAACTGAAATTGTGTTGAAGGAGTATTGAGTCAAGATTGTGGAGAGCCAAGTGCAAAGTTTCTCACTTCCACTTCTGTGACATGTCTGTCTTTCTGTGTGTGTAGTTACAATATCTGTTTACTTTTTGGGTATGCAAGATGCTGTTGATCCTTTGATTGATGAGGTATGCATTCATCTCACACCTTGTGGAATGTTGTCCATGAAAATCCTGGCCAGTGGCAAGCAGCTTTCACCTGTTAATACCCGCTCTGTTAGATAAATGATCTTGGCTGGATATACACAGAGCCTTTGTTACATCGTACATTAATCTCAAATCTAGTTGACACTTTAAATTAGGGAAAGACCATTCCAAGCTTCATTCCTCCAATGAAAGTTTCCCTAGTGTGCCTTGTGTTTTGCCAGAAAGACATTTTATGGCTCATTTACATAGGGGTACAATGCAAAGTACAAAAACTGGAGCAAGCCTCAACATCCTCCCTCACTTTGAGCACCAGCAGATCTTTACACTGCCACTGTAATTAAAATTAGATTATGTGAAAAGCTTGCATTAGGGGTAGAAAACATGGTGATGGTATGTCTGAAATGGCACTTTGCACACTGCATTTGCATTTGTAAGTGACCCCTAAAGACTTTAAGGGCGTTATTTATCAAAATCTGATATATATCTCATTATTTTCTGAAATATACTCTGACCAAATCTACACGGTTATTTCCCCTTATTTAGCAATACATTTTTCCAGAAAAAATCCCACTGTGGGAAAAACTCGAAAAAATCATGAAAATCGCAGAAAATTCGAATCGTACAAATGTTTTGGACTTTGCCCAAAAACCACGAAATCTTCAGATTTTTGCACGAATCCAAGCACAGATCAGGATATCTTCGGGACTTCTCCCATTGACTTATATACATCCGCAGAAGGTCTGAGGTGCTGGCTTTTCTGATTCTGATTCGGGGTATAATAAATCACAAAAAAGCAAGGTTCTTTTTTCACTAAAAACTGTTGCACTCAAGACACATGCCTCTGCCGCCTACCGATAGTTCCGGCCTTGCTCTGAAAGATCACATACATATTTATAACTAATGCTATATAGTTAGTATTCATTATAAAAAGTATGCACATAAGTTATCAACCTTGCATCTGAAATGATCAAAATCGTAGTCTAAATATTATTATATCAAAGTAAATCCTGTATTTGCTACCAGATCACGTCCCTTCATTAAGCTTGCTCTCAGGACACTGTATAAATTCCATAACAGTTCATTGATCCACTCTCTTCATAGTCATTAGCTGTTCAACAGCAAAGCTAGAATTGCCATTTCCAAGGTCTTCAAATTCAAGATTCCAGATGAGCAGTATACTTAGCCTGGGATTGCAGCTGCAGGTCTGCTATTATGTTGCTATAAGGAAATAAATGATCGATTATGCACAAATGAATCCGGAGCTAGAAAGAGGGGGCAAGTAGAAATACCTAAATCAGGGGGCTGGATTGTCTCAGATGGACATACTGCATCTGATGCATATATATAGTGAAAACATCCAACAGTTGTTACATAACATATATCTTTTGACCTCATGGGAGCCCCCCTTGTACCAACCCCAAATGTATGTCAAAATAATCCATTCACAGCTCTATTCCACCACTTGGAATTGTTTCTGTATACAGAAAGATAGTGTACACAATAGTAGTTATTAAAATTATTATAACGTTGCCATGTGACATTTTTTCCCCATGTGCATCTTTTCTGACACATTCTTCATGCACTTGAGTTATTTTTGCTGTGTGAGCTGTTTGTTATATTTCCTTGACAGCTAGAAAAAGGAGAATCTGCAGCCTCTGTCACAGCCCTCAGTCAATCACCGCTAACAGGCACAAGGGCTGTATTTAATACATTAACATACTATTTTGAATTACTGTGGCATGGAATATATCCCAGAAAATGAATCCTACCCATGGGTCTGTTTCTGATAAAATGTGGATTAATAAGTGTATGCTGTGAGACACAGTAAGGGTGTAAAAGCAGATCATAAAATCAAAGTGCTATTATAAACTGTGATGTGAAATCGTAAAATCCCTCTTTAGCAACAACATAAAATTGTAAAAGGAATGTACCTAAACAGGCTTGAAAACATCAAGTGTCAAAAACAAAGACCGCTGCCAGGCTGATTAAATACACAGACTTTGCCATGGCTTACTGGGTATACAGCACAGCAGAATGCAAGTGCACAAGTACTTTAACGCCACCCATTATACCTGAACAGTTGCTCTTTTCTTTTTTTGTCAAAGAACTGGAAGGTATTGCTGTACTGATCATCATCAGGCATATCAGCAGGACAGGGTTTAAGGAAGGGCCATATAAGCCCTGGTCTAGGCCAGCAGAATTTGGAGGGTGACATTTACGTGGGAATGTAAAAAAAAACGGTAACAGAAAAACGATTCACAAAGCCAAAAGTGATGCCTTTGTGCAAACAAATTTTCTTTGCATGGATTTAATATAGCTTTTGCAAACCCGGAAACTGTATACCAACCACTTCCGACAGTGGAAGAACGTTTGCGAATTTGATAGTTTGCGCCAATGCGCAGTAAATGTAAATAAACTCCTTACTGAAAAAGTCGTTATGTTTGCTCCAAAAGGTTACGACACCTTCAAGCACTTCTTAAGAGTGCTCAATTAAAATTCGCAATGCAATAACAGTTTAAAGAACAATATTACATTGCGAGATGTGGATTTTTATTTTATTGGTGTGAATTGTTTTTCTCTTTGTGACTACAATTACATCCCCCCTATATGTTGTGTACTCTTGTCTATAAACTTTGATTCGAGAACTATCAAGTGTTTTTGGGTGAATATCGTTAAATGTTAAATGCTTATTTTATACAATCACATATTACTCCCTACCCAATAGACAGTTGTTGGACAGAATAGCTGCAACACTAATGCAACAGCATTAAATAACCTTGTATAAATGGAGTAAAAAGCTCTGTAAAACAAATGGGGAATTTACCAAGGTGTGTGTTTTGTTTTACACTGTTCGAAGGCTGGATTTGACACCATTATTTTACACGACTTCAGATCTTGCTGACGTCAAATGGAAAACACACCTTCCAACATTCGAAGAATGGAAAAGGGGACAAAAAGATCAGCCATGCCTATTTTATGGCCACACCCCCTAATTACCATGTCCATTTTACAAATGGACATTTGGCAGGTTATGAAAGTTTGGACACATTTCTGGGAGATTTAGGGCCATGTTTTATGTGTTATAGCAGTTTTGCTAATGAAAATGAAATCGCCCTTTAAAGGAAAACTATATCTCTCACACAATTGTTTAGTAGTATGTGCCATTGGGTAAACATAAATAGAAAACTGCGATTTTTTTTTTTAAAAAAAAAGGCCCCCCCCTGCGATCGTACGATTCACTGTGCACACAAACATAGCAAACAAACTAGTCCCATGAGCCAATTAACAGACAGCGTTCTGTCTTTTGCTTCAACACTTCTTCCTGTTACAGTTAGAGTTGTAGTATTTCTGGTCAGGTGATCTCTGAGACCATCACAAAATGGTGGTTCAAGCCAGGCAAGAGATGTAAAAGGGCAATATTTACTTAAATATATATTCCAGTTTGATAAGATTTTTTAATATGCCATTTAATTTGATATAAACTATCCGTTGCTCAAGTATTCATTTTGGGGTTATAGTTTTCCTTTAAGCTGCTAGTCTCTTAAGAGGCCTGCTTACCTTAAATTGTTACAAATGTGCAGCTGCTGAGTATTCTGGGCTCTCTGACAAAAAGCCTCTAATTTTAAAGGGATTCTTTACCTTTTTACCACTTTTTTCAGTTCAGCTGGTTTCAGATTGTTTACCAGAAATAAAGACTTTTTTCCAATTACTTTCTTTTTTCTATTTGTGATCATTTTTCTAATATTGAAGTTCTAAATCTAAAGCAGCTTGGAGGGGTCACTGACTCTTAAACTGTTTTAACGGGTTCGCCCTTTCCATGATACTTTGCTTCATGGCGAAAATTCTCTATTTTATGGGGAAATATATCACCAAATTTTCACCAGGAGAAAATTGACGACATTTCTCTTGAAAAAGTGAACTAAGGATTTTTAGTAAATATGGAGATGTGTTGTGAAAATACACCTGACAATATCAGACAAACTTTGGTGAAGTTAGGTAAGGAGCAAATTCAAAATGTGCCCCTTTTTCTGGCAGCCGTGCAGGAGATCAAAGAGAAATTCAGGATTTTTTACTAAAAATCCAGGACTGCGGGCTGTGCTGTCAAAATTGGGACTGTCCCACAGAAAATTGGACAATTGGGAGGTATAAAAATGAGCATCAGAGGGTTAAGATACATGTTCACAGTGAAAACAATGTTGGGAATGGTATTTTATTACAGCCCTCATTTTGAAAGTCATGACGAAATGTTAAAAACTAAAATAAAAGCTAAAATTCCTAGAATTGTACTTGAACATTACTTGCAAGTATTCCAGTTCTTGTGTGTATCCTTTTACCTAGTGCAGCTTCATAAGCACATCTAAGGTTTTATACTGTACATACCCTGGTCTCCACTGTCTGTATTGTAAAAGCACTCCTACTAAAGATACTAGCAACAAGGCTAATCCAATTATTCTGGCATGTAGTAAACTCTGCACCTGATTCCATTTTATAAAAATCATTGTTCTGAGGTAGATACTGTATATTTTATATATTATCCAGATAGTGGTATTGCTAGGAAGCATATGCATGACTGAGGCCATCTTGTGTACTCTGTGTGTAGTGCAGCTTTTCAAATCCCAGGCAAAGTTTATTTGACTTTTAGATGTTACACATTCAATTTTCAATTCACCGTGGCAATAATGCATTTTTGTTATTAATAAGCATGTTTCTTGGAAAAAGCAGTGTTCCAATATATATACTGCATATATTTATAACATATCAATAATATATAATATATTCAGAATTGTTATTAGTTGTGAAAAATGACCTTGAATAAGCATTACATACATGTTAAATTAGGGGTTTTATTACTTCAAATCTATCTTGATTAACACTGACCCATGACAAACTTGAATAAAAAATGATTAGGTGCATTAAGAGAGTAGTTCACTTTAAGTTAACTTTTAGTATGTTATAGAATGGCTAATTATTAGTAACTTTTAAATTGGCCTTCATTTTCTGTTTTATATTTTTTTTTTAATTGTTTGCCTTCTTTCCAGCGTTCAAATGGGGGTCACTGACGCCATCTAATAACAAATGCTCTGCAAGGTTACACATTTAGAAGCAGATTGACCAAGGGTCGAATTTCGAAGTAGAAAAAGCTTCGAAATTCGACCATCAAATTGGAATACTTTGACTTCGAATATCGAAGTCGAAGTTTTTTTACATCGAATTTGGCCATTTGCGGTCGAAGTAAAATCGTTAGATCGAACAATGAAATCCTTCAAATAGAACGATTCGAAGTATTTCATCCATCGATCGAACGATTTTTCTTTGAATTCCAAAAACATAGAAAAAGGTTCTAGAAGGTCCCCATAGGCTAACATAGCACTTCAGCAGGTTTAATTTGGCGAAGTATTGAAGTTGAAGTACTTTGACAGTACTTTGAATGGTCAAATATTCAAACGATTTTACTTCGAAACTAATTTGAAGTCGAAATCGCAGTATCCTATTCGATGGTTGAAGTATCCAAAAGATTACTTCAAATTTAAAATTTTTTTCCTTCGAAAATTCCCTCGAATTCACTTCGACCCTTGATAAATCTGCCCCTAATTGTTATTGCTACTTTTTATTAGTCATCTCTCTATTCAGGCCTCTCCTGTTCATATTTCATGAATATAATTGTTGCACATATGAAAAGGAATTCAGAGTGCGAGGGTAGGGTAAGAGAAAAGTAATTGCAGGCAGCTGAAAGACAACAGGAACATTTTCTTAACACTGCACATGGTAACTGGTGCATCATGTAAATGTTTCTAAATATAAATACTTTTTTACAAGTAAATCAGTATACAGGTAACATAACAATACTGTTCTAGAAATACATATAACAAATAGCAATCCTATAAATATACTAGTGTGGCTTTTATAAAACAGTACACTTTGGGGCAGATTTACATAGGGTCGAATATCAAGGGTTAATTAACCCTCGCTATTCGACTGCCGAATGTAAATCCTTCGACTGCGAAGTCAATATCACACAGCTCCCTCTGTTGGTTATATGAAAGAATAACAGTACGCCCTCTGTTGGTTATATGAAAGAATAACAGTGACTGCAATATCACACAGCGCCCTCTGTTGGTTATATGAAAGATTAACAGTGACTGCAATATCACACAGCGCCCTCTGTTGGTTATATGAAAGAATAACAGTGATGGCAATATCACACAGCACCCTCTGCACAGTAATCCGTTTGGCAATTCTCTGTCACCGTCAACTTTGCAAAGAAGTCCGGTTGATCACTGGGGGGTAGCTTTGGCAGAATGTGCGCTGCTGGTAGAAAGGGCTGTAATTGTGTCTAGGCTTATACTTGAGTCAATAAGTTTTCCCAGTTTTCGTAGGTAAAATTAGGTACCTCGGCTTATACTCGGGTCGGCTTATACTAGAGTAAATACGGTAAATCCTTTGATTCTAAGTATTTTAATCCATCGATCGAACGATTTTTCTTAGACCAAAAAAACATTAAAAAGCCTATGGGGACCTTCCCCATAGGCTAACATTGCACTTCGGTAGGTTTTAGGTGGCGAAGTAGGGGGTCGATGTTTTTTTTAAAGAGACAGTACTTTGACTATCGAATGGTCGAATAGTCGAATGATTTTTAGTTCAAATCGTTCGATTCAAAGTCGAAGTAGCCAAACAAAACCATTCGAAATTCTACATTTTTTTTATTCTATTCCTTCACTCGAGCTAAGTAAATGGGCCCCTTTAAATCAGGCAACATAAAGGATCTGTAATCAACATAAACTACTGTGCAACATGCGCACTGATTCTGCAGGTGTAACTGTCTGTCTGCTGTAGCTCACTGCAGGCTGTATGGGCTGCAGGCAGTATAGAACAAGTTTACAGTGGCATATAATTAGTTTTTGTAAAACATATGGATTACTACCTGAAAAGCAACAGGAACAATTTCTTAAAGTGGACCTGTCACCCAGACATAAAAAGCTGTATAATAAAAGTTGTTTTCAAATTAAACATGAAACCCAAATTCTTTTTTTTCTTAAATCATTCATAGCAGTTAAAAATTGCAGCTAGTAATCAAATATTACCTGCCCCTCCTCTATGCCTTAGACATAGAGGCTGGGGCAGGCAATTACTTTCACTTTCCATTCAGCACTTCCTAGATGTCACTGCACTTCCTACATTTCCCTTCTTTCTTCACCATTTAATTGTGTAGCCAGGGCATGGAGATGGACATCAGGTCCCCCATTCTGATGCAGAAACAAGATTTTGAGATGATACAAGGCTTGCCCTAATAACAGTGTCCACAAAATGGCACCTGCCTGCTTGCTATAATTATGAATTTCCAGACCAAAGGAAACAAGATTTAAGTAATTGTCATAGTGTAATTAAAGTTTTATTTGCTTGACTAACATCATAAGCAAGGATTTGGAATTATTTTCAGGAGACAGGTCCCCTTCAATCCTGCACATGGGAACTGGTACATCATGTAAAAGTTCCTACTTTGGCTGTGCACTTTTTTCCTGGAAAATACAGTCTTACAGGAAACAAATGAAAGTAAGCGCTGAACTTATTTTATTGTACAAATTCTATTAGGAGGTGCTATTAGGGGTTGCTTAACTTTACATTAGAGGGCATTATAGACAGATCCTTTTTTTTCTATAAAAAGAATTACCGCACCAAATCCCATCCCTCTAGACTAAAGGAAAAGAACATTCATTGACGCAAGTAGGTGGTTCTTCAGTTAGTCAGGACAGTGAGGTTGTGGAATAGACTGCTGGGTGATTGTGATGGCTGCTTCTATTGATGCCTTTAACAGGGGCTTGGATGATTTATTGGACAAGCATAATATCATAGGCTATTGTTATACTAAAATCTACAAATAGTATAGATATTGATATACTAATACTGATGTGAGGATGGAGGGGTCGGTGCAACTGTGTGTATGTATGAGCACTGGGGATCATATGGAGGGGTTGAACTTGATGGACTTTGGTCTTTTTACAACCCAGCTTAACTCTGTAACTATATGGAGATAAAATAATTGAATTGTTAAGCAGTTATGTATTCTGAAGACAAACTAATATGAAAAGAGCAATATTTATTTATTGGATGTAGTAAATTTGCTACTTTGCATCACCTCAATTATTTCCATCAGCGCTAAAATTGCTTATATATAAAGAGACAAGACTTTTCCATCAAAGTTGGAAGATTATTGAAATTGATGTCAATGCTGAAATGGAAGTTTTGTTGAAGCTATAAAATGTTACTGAAATTCCATTCTTCCAATATAATTTCAATGATATTATGAATGGGAAATAAAATAGCCATGACTTCTCTCACTTCTCTCTTACTTTGCCAAACAGAAGTTTTCATCTCCCATTGGAAATAATGGGACTATGAGCTGGCAGAGTCATTTCAGTCATTTCATTCAGTCGAGTCATTTCAGTAATATTTTGGTCAGAATTGTAGTTTTATGAATACTGTAAATTGAGAAAAATGGAATAACGTCTTCATTGCACTGAAGTCATAGCAAAGTGACAAAATTCCATCAGTGTTAAAAGTTCAACGTGAAACAGTTGCCTAAATTATTTTATTTACTCAATTTGGGCTCTGTCTTTCACAATCAAGGATGCTATATAAACTTGTGCTTTAAAATAAAGGTAATTTATTCATTTTTAATTGAATGGGAAGATGCATCTAGAATAATAACAGTAAATATTGCTTTACAATTATAGAAATAGAATTTTCAAGAGTGTCAAATGTTGGGAGATTAAATGTTCTGTGTAAAGGAGTTACCAGAGAAAAAACTAAGACACGAAATGTTCTAAAGAAGAAAAACTTACACTCGCACACCCTGGCCGTCCGAAACAGCAGGAACTCCAGGTGCTAAGTGTTAGAGGAATTGGACGACCTCAGATTCAGCGTAGACACAGGACACACCAGCACAACATGGATACTTCTAGCAGGATTTAACCTTGCTCGTTTATTTGCAGATGCAACGTTTCGGGGCGTGACCCCATGATGCTTGAGAAAGGGGTCACGCCCCGAAACGTTGCATCCGCAAATTAACGAGCAAGGTTAAATCCTGCTAGAAGTATCCATGTTGTGCTGGTGTGTCCTGTGTCTACGAAATGTTCTAAGACACAAAATGTTGAGAGAAATGTAGGGTTCTGGGAAATAGAATGTAGAGAGAATGAAATGATTCAAGTGAATGGAATGCTGAAGGCAATATGTATGTTCATGCAATGAGATTTAAGGAGATGGAGTCACCCAGGGACACTGTAGCTCAAAAGGTTATGAATAAAATTCACATAATTTTATTAATATGAGTTAGGAATATAGGCTCAAGGTTCCTTCATTTATGAGGGATGTTATGGGTTGATTTTGCCCATAACTTGAAAAGTCCTTGCAAATGAAAGAACCTTGAACCTACACATAACATAATGAACTGACATGGTAAAACACATTTAGTTGCTTGAGACAGAGGAAGATGCGGAAAAAATGCATTTACCAAGTTCCTTTAGGCTAAACTAACTATGCAAATAAGAAAAAAAGTAATAAAATCAATTTTTATTATGTGCACTTACCTTAGCTCTGTGTTTCCTTAACTAACGGCAGGTCCTGCAATTCTGTCTTTATTATAATAACAAGATTTTATTTTTATGTTTCTAATCCTCTTCAATGAATCTCCCTTTCGGATGTAGCATTGCTGTAAAAACAATGTTGGCTGATGGAATCAGCAATTTGCTTTTAATTGTGTTCTATGTGAGAGATTATATTAGGGTAGTTAAATATATTACACCACTAGAGTCAGTGGCGTAACTGGGCTTGTAGGCCGCCTGCAAATTAATCTATTGGGCGTCCTAACGCCAACAGTCATTCCTCCCACAGGCCCCCCTCCCATTCAACTTGTGCCACACCTTCCGGCAAAATACCACCTCTTAAGGTCAGCAGCCATTTAGCAGAAAATTGCACTGGCTCTGACTAAATCTTTCTTCTTATCTTTTGATTTAGGCGCAGCATGCATTAGTGGACTATAGTGAAATAGCTGGCTTTTTTTTTCACCTTTTGCTCTGCTGCACATGTGCTTGCTCAGACTGGAAAATAAAGAAGACAGAATCTGAAGATGATGGAGTCGAGTTTGTTCTGCAGAAATATCCTGACTGGTGCAGTTTTAGTGACCAGGAGCACCGGGCTTGGGTATTAAGTAAGCAACTGTAATCACATTGGGTAGTGCATAACACTTTGGCACCCTCCATTAATTTAAACTTTAGTTCTTTAAAATCAAGGTATTTAATTCCCCTCTTTGAAATAAAAGACTGAGCTGGACATTGTTTAAGAAAGTGAAATTAAATATAAACATGTTTCAGTTAAATGGCTTATTTTCACTGAAAATTATGTGCTTCTTTCATGCAGGCAGTACAGTGATATCTGTGCTTTGAAATCACTGCTGTTTTCAACACAAGAGACCCTGGGCCCTCTGGTTTCCTGAAAAAAAATCAGTGGTGACTTTAAATAACTCCAGTACAATCAGTGGTCAGTTACACTGATCTAAATACACAAAATAATGAGCCTACTTCTCTCCCACTTAATTTGCAGGTTTATTATTTCTCTTGTCATTTATAGTACTCTAGTATCAAAAAGTCGTTTTTAAAGAACAAAGAAGATATATAGCATTCCTATGGAGAAACAATTCACCACACCAGAACAATATTCAAATGTCCATGTATTAAAACCAGGTCCCAGGTTCAGGTATACATAACCATGGATCCCCCAACAAGTACTCCCCTTCTTTCAAATGAACATAATATAGCTGCAAAGGCCGTGGCCAATACCTTCCTCCAAAAGATCAAATACATTTCATAGTGTAATGTCTAATCATGACCTCTTTGCACTCCAATATTATATGACTTACTTGGTGTGCTAGTATAGACAGGTTTTAAAACTTCAGTCCCTCTGCACAGGGCCGGATTTCTGGTTGGGCCTCCCCTAGGCCAGAGGATCACCCTCTCCCCTTCCCTCGCGAGCACTTGAGCATTCACACTTGCATTTTTATCTGGTGAAAACAGCCTAACATGGTTTGTGTACGTAAGTACACTTCCTCAAAAATAAATACAATTAAAATTCAATGGATCATAAATACAATCAGGTGAGATATATGTCTCTTCCTCTGATGCGGCGCAGGCGAGGCATGCCGTGACTGAAGAGGGAGAGAGGGGCAACGTGCGTTACGTGGGTAAGATTGGGGGACAGCAGCATACCACCCACCCATTTTTTTTTTTTTTATTATTTAGAAATGCTAAGCAGTTCTGTTACTTTGTTAATGTATGTTTCAGTTTTACTATTCTGCAAATAAATTGTGATCCTTGCCTTAGCACTTTATGGAACAAGAATTGTTCTCACATGCCCATTGCTCTTGCAATGGCCGGCATTGGTGTTCTTTGAGTTGAATAAAGGGTTACGTTGGTTTAAGAAATATGTGTTTTTAAAGGTGCAAGGATCTTTATATAAAACATGATTAATAAAAGCTGTGTCCGACCTTCATCCATAAGTTAGCCTCTGAGTTTTTATTTGGGCAATCCAATTTTAAGGGGGGGGGTGATGTTGTTCTTTCCTGCAGTCTATCCCCTCCAGTTAGGTTCCTTATTCTAAATACCTATAAATGGCAGTGGATCATTATTATGCACATATATAAAATGATTAGACAGAGTAAATCCTTTTTTTTATTGTGAATGTGTTCTCCCAATCTCGTCATTCATTTCCTTGTTTTTCTCCCTACATATTGTTTATTACAAGGACATTGTAATACATACACCATTCAATATTCAGTTGTAAAAATGAGTTTCATTGCATTGGTGGATCTTTTTATATTCTTCCATGCCAACTGGAAAGTGTCTAGATAAGGATAGTGTCAAATGAGGTCGTTTAATATATGCAGTTTTCCCCTGTTTAATAAAACAAGGATCACATATGTAAAATGAAAACATAATACATACTTTTTCATCTATTGGCATCATGTAAAAAATTGAATGCCATAATTGTTGGACAGAGACGTGGAATCCTCTGCACTAACTAATATCAATATATTTAGGATACTGAGACATTTGTGCATAAAGCTACTAAAAACACCCTCCAGTTTTAATTAAATTGGTATTGTTTCTCTACATATTGTGATATATTTATATATCAATATAGCTTTTAGGGTTAGTCCACACGAGGAGATTGGGGGAGATTTAGATGCCTGGCAACTAATCGCCTCTTCTTCTGGGCGACAATCTCCCCAAACTGCCTTCGCATGTCTTCCTATCCGCTATAATGAAAAGTCGCCAACAATCATTCTGTGCTAAAGCACACGCGGCGCTTCATTTTCCGAAGTTGCCTGAAGTTTCCTTGTGAGGCAGTTTGGGCAGTTACTTTTATTGAAACAAATTGGCTTCAGTTGTTTTTATGGCAAATGGTTCAGAGTGAGGACAGATGTTGGCTTCACATACAATGTTGTACCACTATGAATATAGGAAACTATGATTTGCCATTGGGACCAGTAAACATTCACATTTCTGGGAATTAGAATTGATATATTTAACTTTGCGCTGTTTAACTACAGATTTAGGAAAATGAATAAATAAAAACTATAAAGACAACATTTGCATCGACTGCAAATAGTGAAACTAGAAGAGACAAATGTTGCCATGGAAAATGCTTCTGCCGAAGAAAGCGATATGGAAGTTTCCAATATAAAGGGGGACTTTAATAAAAGTCTCTAACAGAAAAACTATTCGTAATGCGAAAAGTAATGCCTTTGCAAAAAAATGTTTTGCTTTGCACAAATTTAATATAGCTTTTGGGAACCTGGAAACTGTGTAGCGACCACTTCCGACAGTGGAAGACCGTTTGCGAATTTTATACTTTGCGCCAATGCATAGTCAATGTAATAAAAAAAAGTCATTATGTTTGCTCCAAAAGATTACGACACCATCAAGCACTTATTAAGAGTGTGCAATTAAAATTCGCAATGTAATAACAGTTTAAGGAACAATATTGCATTGCGAGATGTGGATTTTTAGTCTTATTGGTGTGAATTGTTTTGCTCTTTACGACAATAACTACATTTTCTCGTAAATGTTTTAACACAATAAACACGCCATGCCTGTCTTATAGGAAATACATGAAAGCTTTAAGGTCTTTATTTCCTGCATTCATCATAGAAGGCTCTTTATTTATCACCAAGGATGCATAATTGTCAAGACTGCAGCTTCAGAGAATACTGTCACAATTTTGTTTTATAAAAATATTTGACTTAATACAGTAGTGTATATCTTTTTACTATCCCAGTCCCAGTAAACCCATGGTCTATTTACTAACATATAACAAAAGATTTTTCAGCCCTGGAGAATTTCTATATTGGGTCTTGTGTTATTTCAAGGCTAAAATCAATCAAACTAAATAGAGGCTTATTGTTTTGCTTCTAAGTATACTAAAATAAAGGAACAAACCCTTGGTACCAAACAGAACCGTTGCATACCAATAAATGTCTTATTTTATTCCTGTGAGTGCTCATTAGATAAATCCATTTGACATATGCGAGTGAGAAATTGCGAGGGTTAACTTTTAGCCGTAGGTTAAAATGGAAAAAAAATAAAAACCTGCAAACAATAAAGTATGGGTTTAGTGAAAGGAATATGAAACCTTAAAGCCTTGAAGGCACACAAGTGACATAGACAGCAATGGGTTTATTGATTCTCTGCTACCTATTCTCTTCCTGATTCTAGAGAAAATTAGCATGAAATTCTATTTCCAATCACAAACAATACTACAGAGGGCTGTCTACATAACAGCAACTGCTTACAGAATTTCTTCTTTTTTCCTCTGTTACACAAGAGACTGGGAAAAGCTTCTGTTGTGACAGGTAATTGCAATTGCAGGAAGGGTGTGGATTGTTGGTATAACCATAGGACTGTCAACTCAGTAAATTCCTTTCCATGCTGGTTTGGCCTTCAACAACACTTTAGACTTTCAGAACATTTTCTATATGTTAATAACAGAAATCTTTAGCTTTGCGCAGGGCTGGATGTCACTTTGCACAGAAAATCTCTTTTGCATATCTAAAGAAATCAAGTGCAATTATCTGATGTGTCATTTGGTGGTGGCAGTGAAATTGCTGATCATAATTTGGATGCAAATTAGTATTTTGCATGAACAGGCTAGGCTAATGGGCAGAGAGCTAAATGCTAAAAAAAAATCTTTTTTTGTATGCCATTTTTGTCCACATGTCGACAGGGACCCTCAAATACTCACTGTAAGGAAGCATGAAAGAGATACTGACATCAAAAATCAACCCTTTTGTTACATCCATCATAATATTGTCTTTGCATGCGATCTGTAATTTTGCAATAAAAGTATTTGCAGATGCTTTTACATTACACATCTGATCCCCCATGTTCCTCTCTGAGGGTGCTGCCATATCTGAGCTTCAGCAGCCTGTTAGCATTAGAAACTCTAACGGACATGTTGAGAAGGGACAGTCAGGTTTAGGAACTTCATGTAGCATTTACTTACCAAAACAGATCTATCAACATGAGCTATAGGTAACTTTTAATGTACATTCGTATTTTGAAGAATAATTTGAGTGTCAGTCACTTTAAAGGAAAACTATACCCCCAAAATGAATACTAAAGCAACCAGGCCCGGATTTGCGGCAAGGTCGCATAGACCCGGGCCTAGGGCGGCAAAAAAATAGAGGCGGCATGCCGCCCAGCCGCATTATGGGGACGCGTGCGTCCCCATTCAATTACAGCAGCTGCGCCAGCGTTTTTTCGCCGGCACTCTGGGAAGGGGAGGTGAGGTTGGCGCTAGGACCGCTAGGACCTGGTCGGACCACGCGGCCTAGGGGCGCCCCTTATTGAAATCCGGCGCTGAAAGCAACATATAGTTTATATCATATTAAGTGGCATATTAAAGAATCTTACCAAACTGGAATATATATTCAAGTTAATATTGCCCTTTTACATCTCTTGCCTTGAACCACCATTTTGTGATGGTCTGTGTGCTGTCTCAGAGATCACCTGACCAGAAATACTACAACTCTAACTGGAACAGGAAGAAGTGTTGAAGCAAAAGTACAACTCTGTCTGTTAATTGGCTCATGTGACCTAAGAAGTATAGTTTGTTTGGTTTGTTTGTGAGTACAGTGATCGTATGATCCCAGGGGGCAGCCCTTATTTTTTAAAATGCCAATTTTCTATTTATGATTACACAATGGCACATACTACTAGAAAAGTATATTATTATGAAAATGGTTTGGAATGTATTATGCATTATATATATATTTGTGGGACCACTGTAAAATAGTTTAAAATGCGGGGCAACGTTTTCATACTCCTTCAGTAGATAAAATATTTATATATTGTCCACAGTTCTCAGGGTGTGTATGTGTCCATCTGTCCATGGGTACTAAGTGCAAGGAAAAAATAAAGTGCAAATAACCCCTGCCCTGCAAATAGTAAATAAGTTCCCTTAGCTTCATGAAACCAAATGTACCTGCTGCTTGTCTAGTTTGGACTGTAAATATTTTAATTGGTATCTGCCCTAAGGCTGATGGCACATGGGATGTTCTGACAGCAGCTTTGCTCAAGTGGAAAATGTACTGCTTAAAGCAGATATGAGTGACAGGTAAAGCAACAAGCAAAACCCCCAGAAACACTTACTTTTGCATTTCTGATTAGTGGTCTGCCTATCACCAGATATGTCTTTATGAGAAGCAACCAATGCTATTATCTTTCTGAGCACAGCCACAGGCTATAGTAGCAGGTGGGCAGCATGTAGTCAGCACAGAGATTAATTAGTACTTCAAAGCAGTGCACATTCTCCAGTCGCCACTTATCACTGGCATGCAATACTTGGTTTAGACTGGAACAGCGCCACTATTATTCTTTAGATTAAAATGCCTTTTTTTTGCACACTCTAGGGCAGGGGTCCACAATCTATTGTTACCTGTGAGCCACATTCAAATGTAAAAGAGTTGGGGAGCAACACAAGCATGAAAAAAGTCCCTGGAGGGACCAAATAAGGGCCATGTTTGGCTACTTGGTAACCCCTAAGTGGGCTGGCAGCCTACAGGAGATTCCATTTGGCCATACAGCTGGTTTGTATGCAACCAAATTTTGCCTTCAAGCCTGGAATTCAAAAATAAGCACCTAATATGAAGCCACTGGGAGCACCATCCAAGGGGTTGGTGAGCAACATGTTGCTTATCAGCCACTGGTTGGGGATCAATGCTCTAGGCATTACAATAACATTTCAGATCCTGCTTGAAGGATCAAACTTTTTATTCACAATGCAATGTGTGTTTCCAGTATTCTGGCTTAATTGAAGGCATGTAATGTGGCTACTTATAGCTAGTAGACTCCTGTCAGGGTAAAGGGAACAGAGAATGAGCTTATCCAGAAACCTCCAATGCCCCTGTCATTTGGAAGAGCAGTAGCAGAGTGTCATTAATGTCCCCTCTCTTCTCCCCCCTGTTTATCTGTAGTATACAGCATACAATGCATGAGACTGTACAGAGCTTCCTCACTACAGGTCACAAGGTTCTTACTAACCTACTTCTGAATGGTCCAATCCTCTTAAGACAATGGCTTTTTGAGTAGCAATTCAGCTTAATCTCAGGGAAATGCCTTACGTTCAGGTAGGTTATGTAGGTTAGTCGGATCTAGGAAGCTGTAGTGAGATTGCTCATTACAAACTTGGGCACTGAATTGTGCCAAATTTATGCCATTTCGTAGCAAGTAATGTAATTTACCTGCGGTGATTCTAATGTTAGTGAAAGGGAGGGTATTTTCTGGTGATTTGTCATCTGCAGTAGCCTGACTACCTATTCAGGGCCTGATTTCATGACGCGGCGTCCCAAGGCCACATGGTCACAGCACCAACCGCATCTTGCGTGCACGCACACCTGCTCCCAAGGATGCATGGTCCTAGCGCCGGCTCCGTAGCGCACACACCCTCGCAGTACCCTCTCAAGCACAGGAGCACTGGGGAGCTTTGAGTTCCCAATGCTCCTTAGGGATGCGGCTGGGTGGCATGCCGTCCCTAAAATTGACCTTGTCACAAATCCAGGCCTGTACCTCTTGCTCCTAGAGTGAGCTGGTACTGAACTCCTAACTCACCTTTAAGCCCTGACAAGGTACACCCTTCCTGGTTTGGCTCAATGGGTATATGTGCTGCCTGCTGATGATCTTAGGCCAAAAAAAAGGGGCCTGGCTCCTGCGCACCCTTATATAGGCTTCTGCACACTTACATGGGTTCCTGCAGGTCACCTACCCTACAGGCCAACCTGTTGGTGCCACCTGCTGGCTGACTTATATACTGTATTTCTTCTTCTTACAGGAGCATGCTAAGCTGTTATCACCAGAACGTGCAAGTGATGTACACATATGGACACAAAGCCTTTGATTCACTTAGTACCATTCAGCTGTGCTCACTAAGGCAGTGGTCCCCAACCAGTAGCTCGTGAGTAACATGTTGCTCACCAACCCCTTGGATGTTGCTCTCAGTGGCCTCAAAGCAGGTGCTTATTTTTGAATTACTGGCTTGGAGGCAAGTTTTTGTTGCATAAAAACCAGGTGTACTTCCAAGCAGAGCCTCCTGTAGGCTACCAGTACATATAGAGGCTACCAAACAGCCAATCACAGCCATTATTCGACATCCCCATGGACATTTTCATGCTTGTGTTGCTCTCCAATTTAATGTGGCTCACAAGTAAAAAGGTTGGGGACCCCGGTACTAAGGGAACCATGAAATTACTGCAAGGTCCAAGGTGATAATAATTACAAGATTTAATTCAATTGCATCAGTGAGCACCCTTAAAGGCTACAATGGAGCTTGCAAAGTAACATGTATGGATGAAAGTTAATTTACATTCTATTACTTATTGTGAAAGACACAGTGAGAAAGAGCTCCTTGACCTATAGCGCTTAGAATCTAAGCAGTTGTACTTGTGTTCATAAATGTTCTAGACAGGTAAGCATTGGTTCTGCTTAATACATGCTTTGAATAGAGCAATATTTAATACACTGGGAACCCAATGGCAATGATCATAATTTAATGTCACAGCACTGGATTCATGGCTTTTTTTTATAGGAAATATATTGCTTACATTACTCATGAACAAACATCATTTGTTATCCACTCTGGATTCTCCAAAGTCAGCATACCATAATGAATAATCACCACTTTTCTCCAAAAGGCTTGTCTTTCATTTGTTGCCCAAATTTATTATATTGAAAGCCCTCACAAGCTTCCTGTTTTTCATTCTGCAATACTTGTTTGTTATTTCGCCTGTGTCTTATAGTATTATTGTGAAGTAGTGTATTCTTATATATATCAGTTAGTCAATAAACTATCACATTACCACAAAAAAAAATCTTTTTCTACACAGTACATTACAGAAGTTCTGTTGTTACATACCTGGCTATGAGTAGTTTCTCCATATTGCCCATTCAGATTGGCAGAAGGCTCCACGATGTGAGAGGGCCCAGTTAGTGAATGCAATGTCATTATCCTTGTCTCATGTACTATACTTCCAGCCATTGTCATATGAAAGTGCATCACCTGTCACAAACAGCCGGATAAAACACATTTCGATCTTGCAGAAATCCCAAGAAAACAGATACCCATTTATTTTTTTTCAGTTTGGGTAAGCATTTAGAGAATCCACCACGTTTGCCAGATTTGTTCTATGTGTCCTGGTATCTTTATAGACTAATAGCTGGCTAATAACTGTAGAAGACCAGGGCTGTATGACTGGATGCAGCAAGCCATATGCATCTCTCCAAGGGTTTTGCAGGACAGTACTCTGCTAATAATATGTTCATTGCCACAAGGTTTCTTCTCTTAAAGGACAAGAAGAGGTGAGTTCTCAGGGGTGGGGAGCAAGTATATTAGACACCGCCAGTGTGAATTTCATCCCTAATTGTTTTTCTACTGGACAGTGTTCATTTTAGTGATAAAATAGATCCACCAGTTCAAACACCTTACTCATCTTTCCCGGGCATCCCTCAATAAATACATATAGGAACATATGCAATTGTGCTACTGTTTTCCATAGAGTCAGTGCATTTTTTTTCGAATATGAGTAGCAGCCTGGGGGAAACTGTAGGGGCTGAATTCACTGGGGATTCATAACATTTACACCACCCAGTGAATTCTCCTTTCCTTGACCTTTAATGACATTTAGCCACTAATGTAGAATCTCTCTCACTCTCAATGTAACCTCTTTTACATTTTGTTATGTTCTGGTGTAACCCCTGCTATATCTTAAGAGAAATTAAGGGGATTTGGTCACATGGTGGCACATTATCAATAATTTCAGTACATTTTGCTACTGAGATAAATAATAAAAAATAAGTATAAACACGGATAAGCATACATATATGTATATATTTTCCACAAAACCAAGAATTGTGAATGGCCTTACTACTAACACATATCAGAGTAGTCACCGATGGACAGTTTATACCTGTCTCTGGAAGATCCCACTTGCAAAGTGTGGTACATAGCATAGGCTGACTCATCCCCAGCGTGCAGATCTACATGTATTTCATAGTTTGTTGCTGGTGAAGAAGTGATCTTATGAATCCACTCAAGACCTGAAAAAATCAAAGTCTGTGAGGTGCTACAGATCAGCTCACATCTACCAATCGTTGTTCCATACTGGGACAATGAGTTACAATACAGAACAGATTCATCTGAACCCTTAAGTTCAGCTTGCAACTGAAAAATAAACATTTGAAAAGTGTCCCTGAGCACTAACACCCCTAAAATAGAAGAGTGTTCAATTAATCCGTCAAAAACAGTTTAATTACAGAATATCGGCAAAATTCAATTGTCAATATTAAATATGTTAATTTGTATGAATGTATTTAAAAAAAAATATATATATATATATATATATACAGGTATAACATCCCGTATCCGGAAACCCGATATCCAGAAAGCTCCGAATTACGGAATGGCTGTCTCCCATAGACTCCATTATAAACAAATAATCCAAATTTTTAAAAATGATTTCCTTTTTCTCTGTAATAATAAAACAGTAGCTTGTACTTGATCCCAACTAAGATATAATTAATCCTTATTGGAAGCAAAACCAGCCTATTGGGTTTATTTAATGTTTAAATGAATTTCTAGTAGACTTAAGGCATGAATACCTAAATTACGGAATGATCCATTATCCGGAAAACCCCAGGCCCCAAGCATTCTGGATAACAGGTCCCATACCTGTATAGATATATATATTCATATATATAAATATATTTGCATGGTCTGTTCATATGTGGTTTTGCTTTGTCACAGCTGGAGGGGTAAAAAACTGTGCCCTTGCCATTTGTTATAGATGCTGTATTGGCTTTGCTTACATACTAACATGGCGTGGTGGCTGGCATTTGGATAACTGATGTTTGGTGATGTAATGGCAAGTTTTGTTATGGTTAACGGGAAGAATAATAACATGTTCAAAATAAATGCTGTGGCCGACCCTCACCCATTCACATGGAAGTCTTTGTCTCCGTGCGGTTCTTTATGCTATAGAATGGTTAAGAATAGTAGGTTGGCATGCATGCCTCCTCACAGTCTTTCCAATACATTACCCTTTTTCACCAGATTCTACCTGAAGAATTTATAAGATGAAGCTACATCCTCAACATTATTATATCAGTGACATCATATCCTGTATGCTAAAAAAGTCATTAAAAAAGACATAAGGCTGGCGTTTTTCAAATTTTAACGTGGAATTATGTTTACAAGTTTCAAGTAACTGTTAAATATCTGTTATATACACATTTTTTATTTGCCACATTTGTTTTAGGGTGGCCTCATGTGTAGTTAATTAATGTGTGGGCAACGCAAACATTTTTTTGGACTAAAGATCCCATTTAATTATCTGCTGAAGAATTAATCAACATAGAAATAGTAATTTGCATCATATCAGTTAAATACTAAATTTTGACAAAGCCAAATTCAACATCCCAAGAACACAAAACAACTGATTGAACGATGTATGTTGCTATTACAAATAAAAATAAATGCTCATTATCAAAATGAACGAATTCCAACTTGAAAGATGTACTTGAGTATACAAATGGAACAGTAGAGTGTAGGTTCTTAACAAATGTAAATAAATATAATAAAAAAATGTCTGAGAATTTGCTCTGTATACTGTATAGAAATGTAATCACAAAAATATTTCTTTGGTTGACACACAAGCTCAGAAACAAATCTGATGTAAGCAGACACATGGAATACATCTACACAAAAAAGTCAGGCATTTTAAATTTAGATTTTGTATGGTATGGTGGATTAGGATAAGAGGTAGGAAGGTATAATTATATTGAGGTGTGTAATAACTAAACACTAAGGTATCACCTCTGTATTATATATTCCTTGTTTGCCCCCAATTTTCAGCAAGAAGCAAAATGTTTGCTTTGTCAAACTCTAGTCCACAGGTTGGGTTTAATTGAACAACTATATACTGTAGGAAGCAGACCCCACAGTCACAGGGGGGCTGGATTGTGGGGTCTGCTACCCAGTCTATAGCTAATAAAAAAACCTCCTCCCCAGCCGCTCTCTTACATGCGGTGAGGGAGGTGGATGGAAGTCAGGTGGGCGGGAGTGGGTGGGGGCTGGGCAGAGACAGAACATGGGCAAGGCAGAGGCGGGATGGGAAGTGGGTGGGAGGATGGGGTTTAGAGTGCACCAGGCTCCTCAGAAAACTATTTTGCAGGGGGGCCTGGCGCACTCTAGTTATGCCACTGGTTGGCTTCCATTATATGACAAGATTTAGGTTCTGCAGAGGTTAGATATGTCTTCCTCTTAATAATAAGGGCTCCTGGAATTCTGTATAAATGTATAAAGGTGTAAATAATTTTATTTATCAATAATATACTTAATAGATTTTAGTATGAGGACATCTAATTTAAAATAGAAGCATTGTTTATTGACGTGTTTTTAGTCTACTTAAAAAAAAACTGTGCTATAGTTACCCCAAATTTCCCAGTCCCATTATCCAGTTCCTTTGAGAGCACAGATACAGGATTTACTAATTTTGCAGTATGCACATGTACACAGTATAAAATTTACAGTATGAAGGGACGAACAAGCATACCACAGACAGATCTAGTGTAGAATGAAGAAATTGTTGGTAATTAGGAACACTGGTTCTGGGAAAGCAAAGAGGGGAACAGAGGTCAAAATTTGCAAAAGGTTATGACACATAAAAATAATATTGTGTTACTGAAAGAGATGCACAAAATACATTTTATTCACCCAAGTAAAAGAAGCCAATTGAAAATGTCTAATAATGTGACTGTCTACGTCATGGATCGCCAACCTTTAGAACCCGTGAGCAACATTCAGAAGCAAAAGGAGTTTGGGAGCAACACAAGCATGAAAATGTTCCTGGGGTGCCAAATAAGGGCTGTGATTGGCCATTTAGTAGCCCCTATGTGGATTGTCAACCTACATTGAGGCTCTGTTTGGCAACGCACCTGGTTTTTATGCAGCCAAAACTTGCCTCGAATTAAATTCCAAGCCTGGAATTTAAAAATAAGCATTTACTTTGAGGCCACTGGGAGCAACATCCAAGGGGTTGGAGAGCAACATGTTGCTCACGAGCTACTGGTTGGGGATCACTGGTCTACGTCATAATAAAAGATAATCTGAATTTGAACTACCCTTTTGGTTTCAGTTCAGCAAAAAAACAAGGATTTGGTGAAATTCTAGTCTACAGAATTTATCTGCTATTTGCTGTATGTGGCTTTTCTTCATCTTAAATGGCTGCCCACATGGCTGTACAGCAGCTTTGTTAAAGTCATTAATAATTTACTATATGTGTTGCATAAGATAAATATCAGTCAGTTTAGCAGATAACTTTTTTATGTGTGTGTGTATATATATATATATATATATATATATATATATATATATATATATTATACATGTATTTATACAGTATATATGCTAATTCCAAGAACCGCACAACACCTTCAGTCAACTTGCGGGGTGCACAATAATGAAAACAATATATACAAAATTTGACTTACAACCAAATAGCTTATAGCTTATATTTTAATCTAAACTATTGCAGCTTTTAGTTGGAGAATATTCTTGTGATCTTCCAGATAAATATTCCATAGTTTGAAAATCCCAACCTGTATAAAAGCTGGTGCAGACTTGTCTGCTCCGACGTTTACCTTTACAAGCTAGCAGGTAGACAGTGTACTTTAGTCCTTTCTTTAGATCTTTCAGTGCAAAATTATTTACTGCAGAATCCAACTGAATCTCCTGTTACAAAGACACATGCCTGATAAATTACAGATAAACACAATGTTTGCAGGTCTGGAATTACTAGAAGGTCACCTTAGCCAGTGCCTGTAGCAATACATATTTATGCTCAAATAAATGTAAGCTGTTACCAGCAGTGGTTGGCATCTGTGTTTCGGGCTTTGATTACTAAAACATTTCTGTTGCATTCTCTATACTGATAAGATACGGTAGGGTTGGGCAAATGCAAGTCTTGTATTTTTATTAAGTCAAGTACACAACCACTGATATTGCTTTTAGTCATAGATAAAATAAGTTGACTATAGGTGGTTCCTTGTAAGCAAACTGCAATATATAACTCAAAGAAACATAGGTTGGCAGGTCATGTGTATACTTATTCATTGTGTTAGACACTTTCTCCTTTAGGCAATTATTTGATATTATATTTTACCTACACTTGTCATTAAACTGCCATTCTTATGGGACCTTAAGTTCTTATTTATTAACATCAAATTTTCCGTGGAGCTGCACAATATATACACTTAACCCATTCACGTCAGTTATAAAGAACTTTAACATCTCAATTAACATTAAACGTATCTATAAATTTATAATCGTATATCACCTGTCGGCCTCCATCAGTCTTCCAAGACTAAAACATAGCCATCAATTTGCGCAATAGGTGGATTCCAAGTGAGAGAAGCTTCAGGTTGTGAATCAGAAAATTGTAAATTCTTTGGTGGGCCAATATCTGAAGGAATATACAGAACAATGTATGTGGAACTTTGTGTACAAATGGTGTAAGATTGGCAGGCAGAACTTTCATATAATATTACTTTAGATTTTGTTGAGCTGAACTCTAGGATTGTGAGAAAAAACTTGCATAACTATATTGATTGCATTTTTTTACGCCATCATTGTTTTTACAATCGCTTTATTATTAATCACTACTAATAGGATCACTAATGAATACTGTTGTTCTCGCCCAATACCCTCACTGTTTCCCCACCCACAATTTACTCTATTTAACACAGAACAGTATGTGATTTCACAGGCTTGAGAAAGGGTCCTGCGAGGCCCGAAACGTTGCCACATGTCTGCTCACATTTGAGCCAATAAAGTACACTTTTGAATTGATCATTATACAAATGTGCTGCAGTATATTGGATTTCTGCTTTATTACCATGATTTTTTACCACCACATTTAAGAAAGCTCTCCAATGGTTTATTCTCGTTTGCAGAAAACAATTATTATGAACCTTTGTGGTCACAAGATTTTTAGGACCATCAATTCCTGCAAGCACAATATGAAGGGAAAATATTTAACTAACTATACCAAGTGGTATTTACTGGTTATCTGTTTGAAAGCGAATATCTTGTTGGTTGGTATGGTCTTCTGCACCTGGACAAACTGCATTTTATTACATACTGTGGTTAGTCTTTTTTGTGATGCAATTTATATCTGGAAATATGTATAAGTGGAATGCTCATACATCTTTAAAGAACAATAAGAGCCAGTATATGAGCAAATGAAGAGAAGAAGCCCTTATTTAACTGTATGTAGTAGAATCCATGACTTTGCCTACAGCTACAGAGTCAATAAATGGCTGCTTAATAGTTAGAAAGCCTGGATCTGGATAGGAAGCAAGAGGCAGTATATAGTTCTTCGGGAGTACTTTCTGTTCCACCCTGATGTGCCTTCCCTAGCACACATAGGGCCGGATCAACCTAGGTTTCTCTAGAAAAGTAAAAGGAGAGGAGGGAGGTGGAAGGGTTTGTTTTTTTTTTAAGTGGGTAGTCACTATAATGGAAAGGCCAGTTAAGTTCTCCATCTGACTGAGCAGATCTCTAGACATAACACTATCATTTAAGCAGAGTCCAATTTCCCTGATGGGCCTGCATAAGTAGGGAGGAGGTGGTAGCCACCTGGCATCTCCTGGAAGGAGATGGCTTTATATACAAATGAGCTGTTTTTCCCACAGCGGAGATGCCCATAGATACCTGACCCGCAAGTAAAGAGCTCATAGCTCACATATGTAAGTTCTGACATGAAAATACAAGGCTGAAGCTCGAATTGAATGATGTCCCAGTTAATAAGACCATTGCAGGCCTGTTGTTCAGAGAAGTGTGGAGGAGGCAGAACTGGCAGCAGCAGCAGAATTTCCAGGTGCTTGTGCAGTAGACAGCAAACAGGCTATTAGCCCTGCCAAAATTTGCCCAGTACAACACTGCTAAGTTTCATAGACTTTCATTTGTGTCACCATTTCACAAATGGATTAAGTGGCACGTTCTGACTGTACTGTCAGGGCCGTAAGACTTATAGTCAGAACTTATGAGGAATCTGACATTGAAGATCAGGTCACTGGCCTTGAATGTGAATGGTTAACAGGCCAAAGTCCAATTAAATGGTCCAAAAAATGAATTGATCCCGTAGTCAGAAATCAGGAAAAAGTTAGGACAGGTTTTGTAGTCAATAGTAGTCAAGAAGAGGCAGAGAGTAAAAAAACAGATAATCAACAATGAATAATTCTGTAATAATCACCAACAGCAATCAATGAGCAGGCAGCATTTACTTGTCACCTCTTTCAAAGCAAACATTTTATTGATTGCTATTTGTTTCTTAACCTGGCCAAACTTTATACCTTCAATTACATATGGGGGTCAGAGAAATAAGACCGATAATTGACCACTAAACTTGTGCTTGTAGCCAACAATTTATTAATTTTGAAATTGCCGGCATGCCATGACATTATGTTTTAATACAATGTGATGATATCATCAGTCTCCAAATGTCACTAGACTGTACCAATGTTTGGATTTCCATGCAATAGATTAGTATAATTAGAATAAATTAGTTGTGAGGTGTTCCTTCTATACATTGATACCCTAGACCAGTAATCCCCAACCAGTAGCTCGTGAGCAAAATGTTGCTCTCCAACCCCTTGGATGTTGCTCTCAGTGGCCTCAAAGCAGGTGCTTATTTTTGAATTCTAGGTTTGAAAGCAAGTTTTAATTGCATAAAAACTAAGTATAGTGCCAAGTAGAGCCTTTTGTAGGTTGCCAGTCCACATAAGGGCTACAATGGCCAATCAGAGCCCTTATTTGGCACCCCAAGGGACTTTTTCATGCTTGTGTTGCTCCCCAACTCTTTTGAGATTTGAATGTGGCTCATGGGTAAAAAATGTTGGGGACCCCTGCCCTAGACCAAAGATCAAAAGCATAAAATAATGGGCATTTAATTGGTTCACCTCAAATTATACCATTGGTCGAGGCTCAAAAATATCCCAAATGGTCCCTTGTGATTGCCCACTGACACACCCAAATAAAGAAGTATCCTAAAGTATCATGATAATGCAAACTTCACTTGCAATCTTTTAGATCATATATATTATACATTTGTACTGACGTGGACTGTATGCTGACTTATAGCTAGCACATAACAGCTTACATTTTTGAAATGCGATGTGCATGGTGCAGTGAGACTAATTATAGGTATTATAAAATTAGTGAAGAACTGAAAGTTATGTGCACATGTCGAATATTGTTTTTGTACATGAGAAATATGCCTGCTGCATACCAGTTCACCCATATAATAAGACTCATTGTGATATAAATATATAGATAGATATTCAAATGCCAGTGTGGATATGCTGTATACAAGAAACTAAGTTGCCAAATGCCACTACTGTATGATAAGCTAACATATTAATGACACAGGAGACCTCATATTATTAGGGTGTGGCACATAAGAGTAAGGTCCAAGTAATAAAATAGTGTCAAAAACAAAAAATGACAAGGAAAAAATGTTTTAGTCTTTTAACTTTCTCCTGCTGATCTTCACACAGTCTCTCAGCTGTATCCAAAAAAAATCTCCAAAATGTGTAACTTTGTAAATGGCAACAGAGAAATGAAAAACAGAAAACCAAAATAGTGCAATATGTTTGGATATTTGGACAGCACCCAGTGTTTAAAATCTCTTGCTTCCCCTTTAAATCTTCCACTGCTGTTGATAGAATGCAAAAAAAGATCCCTTTATATCCAAGTAGTTGTATCCACTATGTGGCTAAAATGACTGCTCACAAGCCAAAATTAAGGTATATTGCCCGTAGTATTAGCAGATCCTTCCTCTCCTTTTAGCTCAGTTCACGAATCCCTATATAAAAAGATATAAATCCAAAATAGTATAATACCATTTATTAAAAATATACTTTAAAAACAAGTTTGCACTCACATCTGTTTTGAAATAAAATCACATATCAACATCTGTGTTGCACAGGCTATTGCAGCTTCTATGGAGGGCCCCTGCCGGCGTGTGTAGCTCCCCCGTGGCTCTACACATTAGACTCACAGGGAGAGCCACGGGGAAGCTACACAAGCCGGCAGGGCCCCTCCATAGAAGCTTCTTTTTAAAATGATCTCAATTATAAATATATTGAGGATACTTCTGGATTTGGCAGTGTATGTGTACTGCACAGGGGAGCACTACAGTGTGAGGTGAACCCATTATTTCATGCTTCTATTTTTTGATTTAACATTATAAATTCAGTCTGAACCTCTTAGATTAGAAGAAAAGAAAATCAGTATTGTGTACAAAGTTTAGTATAGATGAATTGGGAAAAAGGAACATTGCACCATTATCTGACCGTGAATTATGCTACATACATATTTATGGCTGCAGTTAAAGCTCAATTTGCTTGTGATTTATGGAGATTGAAAAGAAAAATACAAATAATAACGTGCAAGAAAGCACATTGAAATGTAAAATACAAGTGATTTCAATCTAGATAAAGGCAAAGATTTAGAGTGTAATCTTGCAGTTTGTTCTGAAACATACTTCGACAGATTTAATTAAGAGATGGTTGTGTAAATAGTGCTGTTTAATGGAAGATCCTAAAAAAGAATACAAAAAACTACTCTAAAGAAGTTTCAGCTGGTAATATTATCTGTAAATCAGGGAAAAATATTTTGTATATTATATGATGAAGGATAAAACAGGTGGAGAATTTCATGTCCAGAATTTCAATCTCAAGGAAGATCATGGCAAATCTTTCTGCTGCAATATATGCAAAAAGGATATATTTATTTAGTGGTTTATGAGTGATGTTGACATCAAGGGGCCGATTCACCAAGGGTCGAATATCGAGGGTTAATTAACCCTCGATATTCGACTGGGAATCAAAATCCTTCGATTTCGAATATCGAAGTCGAAGGACTTTAGCGCAAATAGTTCGATTGAACGATCAAAGGATTATTCCTTCGATCGAACAATTAAATCCTTTGAATCGAACGATTCGAAGGATTTAAATCCAACGATCGAAGGAATGTCCTTCGATCAAAAAAACTTAGGAAAGCTTATGGGGACCTTCCCCATAGGCAAACATTGAGTTCAGTAGCTTTTAGATGGCGAACTAGGGGGTCAAAGTTTTTTCTTAAAGAGACAGTACTTCGACTATCGAATGGTCGAATAGTCAAATGATTTTTAGTTCAAATTCTTCAATTCGAAGTCGTAGTCGAAGGTCAAAGTAGCCCAAAAAACACTTCGAAATTCGAAGTTTTTTTTACTTCAAATCCTTCCCTCGAAGTTAGTGAGGGCCCCAAAATGAGTAACACTATAAATTAGCAGAAAAGCAGGCAGCAATGGTCTTGTCTGTGACCTTATCTAAAAATCACTACAGTACTTACTAATGGTACCTACAAAAATAATACCTTGATACTATACCTGTAGTCCCAACTGCAATATCTGGTTTTCCCTCCTGACCACTTCTGACAGTCTGGACACTGATTTTATAGGATGTGTTAGGCTGCAGACCTAAATATAAAATCAGACATTTAGGGGCAGATTCATCAAAATACTTCAAAATTCGATCATCGAATTGAAATACTTAAATATTGAAGTCAAAGTTTTTTTCATCGAATTTGGGTATCTTGCAGTCGAAGTAAAATCGTTCGATCAAAAGATTAAGAGGCACATTTATCAAGAGTCGAATTTCGAATTCATGTGAGTTTTTTTAAACTCCCATCAATTCAAATTAGACTAGTCGAAATTTAGTGATAACATCAAATTTTTTAAACTCGAACAAATTTAAACGACCCGAAAACTTGAGTAGAATTTGATTCAAATTATAGAAACTCTATTTGATTTCTTTTCTCTGAATGTCAGGAATTCTACAAACATCACCAAATTGATCCCTGAACCTCTCCCATTGACTTATACAGTAATTCGGCAGGTTTTAGGTGGCGATTAGTCAAATTTGAGTTTTTAAAGGGCTAGAGTATGATGAATCTCAAATGAAATTCAAATTCGAATTTAAACTCGAATTGAGTTTGGATAATTCACAATTGGGACTTGAAAGTTTTGACCAAAAAAAAATTTGACACTTAGGGGCAGATTTATCAAGGGTCGAAGTGAATTCGAGAGAAATAAGAGTAAAAAAATTTGAAATTCAAAGTAATTTTTTGAAAACTTCGACCATCGAATAGGATACTATGACTTCGAATTTACTTCGACTTCGATTCAAAGTAAAAATCGTTTGACTATTCGACCATTCCACCATTTGATAAACGAAGTACTGTCTCTTTAAAAAAACTTCGACTTCAATACTTCGCCAACTTAAACCTGCCGAAGTGCTATGTTAGCCTATGGCTACAACATTTTCTAAGTCTTTAGAGGTCGAAGGAAAATCCTTTGATCGATCGCTGATATCAATCGAATCGTTCAATTCGAATGATTTAATCGTACGATCGAGCGATTTTACTTCGATCGTTCGGTGAAAAATACTTTGAGTATTTTAATTCGATGGTCGAATTTCGAAGTATTTTAAAGTTCGAAATTTGACTCTTGCTAAATCTGCCCCTTAATAAATCTGCTCTTTTTGCAAATCTGAAGCATGTAACTTTTCCTCATTCTATAGAATACTTTTTCTATACATCCCAATTTTTTCATGACTGACTTGGTGCTTGACCTTATTTTTCCGTAGCTAAAAATTTTTTTTGTATTTTATTGAACCCATTGCTTGTGTAAATGTTGCATAAAGCATCATCCTGATAGGCCACATTATATTGTTCTTCTCATCACCATACATTTGTTATTATAACTGGCTTACAGGTTGAACATGTTACCTGTCCTTTTTGAGAGTAATAAATCAGCCCACATTGTTAGTTTTTTTTTTTCAGTAGCACAGACTGACTTTTCTTGGCTCTGGTGCAGATATATGCTTCTCTGTCACAATAAAACTTATATCAGCAATAAAATTAATGTAACACAGGTGGAGGGCTGTGCCTGCAGAGCTTACAAGTCAATCTTTAGTATCTGAAGGATAGAGGAATGTTTGTAGGTATGTATTTATTTATACCTGCTTGAGTTCACAGTACAGTACATTAAAACAGTACAACAATATAACTGACAGGGATCTGTACAATAATAGAATATAAATAAAGGCAAAAATAGAATTACATTCAAAGTTAAGTGCTAAGTGGTAAAACACAAGAGAGGTTGCTGTGACATAGAGCTTACAATCGAAGTGGGTGGGTATCTTACAGACACAAATGTGAGTGGGCCAGTTCGATGCTGTGTATGAGAGCTAATTGTTGTTCAAAATTACCAACCCAGATACAAAGCTGCAATAAACGAGAAAATAAATAGTAAAATAAATTGTAAAATAATAGAAAAATAAATTAAGAATACTGTACAGAAATGTTAACTGATTCTTGATTATTTTATATCCTTGAGATAAAGCTTGTAAGGAGGCAAAATGTGAATTGTTAAATGATTCATGTATAATTAATTTGGCCACTAGGTGGCAGTGAGTCCTAAATTGAACTGCGAAGTATAGAGTTGTTGGTAATGAAAAGTGAATTAAGTGAACAGGAACAGAAAATACGGTGGCCATTTTGGCAGTGATAGAGTAAAGGTGGCCATACACGGAGAGATCAATGCAATGTCGCCAAACGAGCGTATCTCTCCCCGATATGCCCACCTTGAGGTGGGCAATATCGGGCTGATCCGATCGTGGGCCCTAGGGCCCAACGATCGGATCCTAACGATGGCTAACGGGTGGTCAGATCGCGGGACCGCATCAACGAACAGATGCAGCCGCGATCCGATGGTTGGCCAGATATCGATCAGGGAAGCCCGTCGGAGGGCCCCCATACAAGGGCCAATAAGCTGCCGACTCAGTCTGTCGGCAGCTTTTATCGGCCCGTGTATGGCCACCTTAAGGGACAGCAGTCAATGTCTGGGAAAGGTGAGGAGAAAGAATTGTAGGAATGCACCAAATCCACTATTTTGGATTCAGACAAACCCCCAAATCCTTGGAGAAAGATTTGGGCGAATACCGAAATGTATCCGAACCCTAAGTTGCATATGGAAATTAGGGGTGGGAACAAGATCCTTGTCAAGAGATTTCCCTTCCTGTCCTAATTTGCATATGCAAATTAAGATTCGGATTTGTTTCGCCTGGGCAGAAGGATTCAGCCGAATCCGAATCCTGCTGAAAAAGGCAGAATCCTGGCCAAATCCCAAACCAAATACTGTATTCTGTGCATCCCAAAAGAATTGTGCCACAAATTATTTGTTATGAAGAAGTCATCACTGCAATAATCTTGAACTGTTTATGAGAAAGTCTTCCATACCTCGTGTTGCAAGGTTACAAGTGAATTATTAAACCCAGAGGCTGCTAAAAGTCAGAATAAAAAAGCACTCCATCTCAAACCAGCCGAAGTCATGTAGAAGTCAATGGCAGATAGCCCGTTTGTGTTTTCGGGACAAAATCTTAAAATCCAGATATATTCATGATTTTATGGAGTCTTTTCCCGCACCAGTTTTTTTCAAATAAATGTATTTATATGGTAAAAAAGTGCACAGGAGTTTGGTCAAAGTGGTTTTAAGAAAATAGTGAGACATTTTTGGATTTTAGTAAAAAAAGCCCCTAAGTTAAAGAAGTGCAAACTGCAATTAAAAACCCTTGAACCATTTATCTTGTTCATTCCTTCTATGAATCCAGAGTAACTGGACTAAGGTAATAGAGGTAACATTTAGGTGATATGTACATGGCTCCCTATAGACGGTTAATAGGTGCACACGTTTTTAGTATAAATGGCCATAGGTAAGTGCAAGCATTATGAATATAATATTTCTGTGCATGACAACTGAAAATGAGCCCTTACCTTGGTTATTTATAAGCTTCTATCTTAAGATACATAGTGTGTTCATATTTAAGAGGACAATATATGTTCTACTAACACTACTATTTTCCCCTTTTACTTAAGGATTTCAGGAATGGACATTAGTATGTCTTTCTGGACAGCTTTGGTATTTATTTTGTGTGTGCCCACTGCCCCCTTATCTACTCATATATACTAATCGATAACTGTAGCAGCGAGAAAGGCCTCACATTTACCCATGTGTACAGCAGCCACGGGGAGGAGAATGCGAAGCTTCCAACAGTGCATTCAGATGAGCAAAATCTTGTCTTTAGACATTATATCCATCTCCAAACCCCTGCAGCAGACTATGAGAAAAACAATCAACTTAATGACCTGCTGTCCAGACTACAAGCTTTAGAAGCAGAACGGAAAGAATTAAAGGAGAAGTGTGATGGGTGCTGTGGAGGATCAGGTACAAATATTTTTGTATAAAATGTATGGCATAATACATGTATATATGTAATGTATTGCATAATGTATTCAAAATATTTTGAAACACAAAAGGATTCTATTACCATATAAAGGAGTAAGGTTGCAGGCTGCTATACATGTAATTGTAATGTCCCAGTTTGCCTGGGATATCCTGATGTCCTGAGCATTTTCTGTCTGGACCAAGAATGTTCCTATTTTGACTGAACTGTCCTGTTTTCAATCATAAATGTAAAAGCAATAAGAGGTAGATTTCAAGTTATTTGTACTGATGGTGTTAAAATAGACTTGTCCTTTAATAACAAGCTTGATTTGCTAACATTTTAGTAGCTTGCTTCATGTACTGCATAGTCCCCCCCATCTCCATTACATTCCTCTTTTATAGTCTACAAACCTATGTAATGGAGCTCTAAAATGACTACTTAAGAGGCTGATGCATATATGTGAAAGCGTTAACTTCCCCTACTGTCCAAGAAGTCCTATGGTGGCCACCTATGCCCTGTGGGTATTTCTATTGGCCATTATATCTGTGTGAGCATAATGTGGTCTAGTACTTGACATGGGTAAAGGGAAGTAGAAAATCAACTTTAGGACACCTATACTTAGAAAGTGTTTACAGGACCCATTTTTTGCTTGTTTTCTCACTCAATCTATCCTAAAAGTAAATAACCCTCGAGTTATTCCAACAACTAAAGCTTTGGAGAACTGTTCATTTTTTACAATGGCATAACTGAAATTGAAGTTTGATTTGACACAATGCTTTGGAAGACAAGGAGACATACATTGCTTCCAAAACAGCATCAGGAATATAACTATATAACTGCATTTTTTTTTACCTATGAGGCAATAGGAATACTTCCAACCAGGAGTGGATTAATGAATAGGCTACCCTAGACTATAGCCTAAGGGCCGAGTGTGATTAGGGGCCTGTCTAACTTTTTTAATCATTATTTTTCTTTAAAACATTTATTTTTATCTGCACTGCTGGGCCTTGGTCTGGTAGGGATGGGTGCATGCTTGGTACCTGCTGGGAGAAGATTAGGCGTCCAGACAAGGCAAGACTAATGAGTGGCACTTCTAAAAGTTCTCTAAAATCTGTCAGGTTTTGTGGGTGCCAGTGACATTATTGGTGTGAGCTGAACCCGATGTGTCTTAGAGAGTTAATGCACATGCCAAACATACGCCTTGCCTTGTCTTGCTGTCTAGCCTCCACCCAGCAAGTCCTGACCGGACCCAGGTCCAGCAACACAGATAAAATTAAATGGACAAAAAATACAAATAATGTTTGAAAAATGGGTCCTTTACATCCATTAATTTGCCACTGCTTCCAACAAAACTCCAAAACACCAGTTCAAAATGTGTTAGGATATCTGGATTGCAGCTGCTTTTAATATACAGTTCCCTGCATTTATCTTTCTTCTTAGGCTTTACATTTCAAAGGTGCCACCACTACTACAGCCTACAACACAAACATTTAATAAGAAAGGACTGTATTAACATCCTGCATTTACTATTCTCTTTAATGAGCATTTAGTTGACACACATAGGTTATATTTCCAGTGAGAATAAATACATTTATAAATTTATACAGTGCCATCAACTTTCACATTGTTCTTAAGCTGTTTCTGTCATAGAACATAATTCTATGCCAATCGTGGTGTGTTCTGAAGCCCTGTGTTTAAGTGCTGATGAGTAATTTGCTTTACTTTGTGTTGACTCGTGGGAGTGCAGAATAGTGTGCAATGCTTAGAAGCAGAGTAGTGTTTGAAAAAAAATATGAAATATGGGGACATGCCTTCAAATGATTAAGGTGCTTTCCTTTAGCTTGCAAAGCAGCAATTCTGTAATTCCTAACCAAAATGTGATAAAGAGGCCCACATAACACGGAACCCCATAATAAACCCATCACAGTTACCTGTTACCTGTTCCTTCAAAAAGTATGAATAACTGCCATTTTCTATGCTGAAATCCAGCTATCAGTTCTTCTATTTCTGCATCATTTGAAATCCTGGCAGTGAAGGAGGGACTAAACACTGATGTTACAAATTGTAACAACTTCTCCACAGCTAACAGACAGCATACAGGAACTACATAACCCACAATGCATTGCACTGTGATGTTCATTTCCTTATTGAACTCACAGGGAATTGTGGGGTTTGGAGGATGCAGACTAAGGACAGATGGTTGTTGATACAAAGTAACATTAGTCAGCCAGCTCAGCAAAGTAGTCAGCCAGATCAGCAGGAGAGCAAGGGGCTAGGCTTAGGGAACTGTTCGAAACCATTAAAAATCATGAAAAGTCTGCATATTTTTTAACTGATGTATATTGCAAAGTTGCTTGAAATTATGTTTACTTTCAGCAACCTAATGGGGCAGAAAGAGAAGTTATAGTGTCACAGAGTCAAGACCCTAAGAGCAAATACATCATCACAGGTAAGATGTTTTGGCCTTTATCTTTTTTCTGAACAGAATTTATATCTGTTAACAATAGCCTATCCTAACTAGAAATACGATTTGCCAGATTTATATAGTATATGAATTTGACCGTCAGCCGTGAAAGATTTTGGGGCACGTTTATAAAAACTTGTTTGCAACATTTTTGTGTGTTCCATATGTATCTCTGAGAAAATTTAATTCTAAAAAGTCACAAAAAATGCATTCATGATTATCTGTACTTTTTTTTTTTTAAGGACTGCAACCATTTTTTCAAACTTTTTGAATTGATCAACAGAACTGGAGCAAGTTTTTGACTCCTAGGAGACAATGATTATAGATAGGTTTAACCTGTTGAACATTTCTGCTTACAATTGTCAAAGTATTCCAGAGCATGAATGATCTTTGATAAATGTATAAAATAATTTGCTAGGAGGATGGGGACACTAAAACTTTCCTTGAGGAAAATGTTTGCTAAATCTAGGGTGCCCAGTGGTTAGATAAATGGTCTGCCAAATGAAATCATAATGTAGGGTTTTATCATATTATCTCAGATTTCCACATTTTTTTCCATTCCACAAAACATATGGCATGATTAAAAGTTCCATGCTTCAGACTTGCAGAGTAGATGGTATTTATTACCAAGGACAGCAAAATAACCATTTCCGACAGGATGGACAAAAATAAAATGATATGGTCATTTGCAACAATAAGAAATGTCAATGTTAAAAAAGTGTTTTCTCAATGTGGTTGTACAGCAAGCAATAACCAGGCCTGGAACTAGGGGTAGGCAACAGAGGCACATGTCTAGCGAGCAAAGGTGAAGGGGCGCCAGGCATGTACCTTTTCTGCCACCTTCCCCTAGTTTGGACATTTGTGTCCCCCATCTGTAAGCTTTTCTTATATTCCACAGTTTCCCATACAATAACTATAATGCGCAGAACATTTAATTTGTCATTTTCATTACTGCTTATGGGAGGGTCTTCCAGATTTTAAAGGGGAAATTAACCCCAATTGACACTCACCACACGAAACTCGATGATAAAAATTAAACAGGAGATTTTTATTTACAGGAACACTAAGATCTTCCACGCCAGGCACACTTTACTCACTCCATGCATTCAATTACAGATGTTGCAGGGAAATCAGTCTTCAATTAATAGGCACACCTTTCCTTTAAAGACCTTGGATCCCACCTAACTGCTAGTGGTCCGGTATATGCATCCACCCGTATCCCCCCACTCTCCAATAGTGGCCCGATACCTTTGGGTGATACCCCTCCACTCTTCCAAGTTAGGACCTTTTCCATCCAAGTCCTGGCCTGAAGCCTTGTTGTCCTTCCTACCTTGTCCTAAACTATCACTGATTCCCTTACTTATGGAGTGCCCGTAGGAAACTAGAGATGTCGCGAACTGTTCGCCGGCGAACTTGTTCGCGCGAACATCGGGTGTTCGCGCTCGCCGGAAGTTCGCGAACGTCGCGCGACGTTCGCCATTTTGGGTTCGCCATTGTTGGCGCTTTTTTTTGCCCTCTCACCCCAGACCAGCAGGTACATGGCAGCCAATCAGGAAGCTCTCCCCTGGACCACTCCCCTTCCCTATAAAAACCGAAGCCCTGCAGCTTTTTTTCACTCTGCCTGTGTGTGCTGAAGAGATAGTGTAGGGAGAGAGCTGCTGCCTGTTAGTGATTTCAGGGACAGTTGAAAGTTTGCTGGCTAGTAAACGTTTTGATACTGCTCTGTTATTGGAGGGACAGAAGTCTGCAGGGGTTTGAGGGACATTTAAGCTTAGGTAGCTTTGCTGGCTAGTAATCTACCTTCTACTGCAGTGCTCTGTATGTAGCTGCAGTGGGCAGCTGTCCTGCTTCTGATCTCATCTGCTGACTGCTGCAATAGCAATAGTCCTTGTAAGGACTGCTTTTATTTATTTTTTTGTTGTTTTACTACTACTACTACTACTACTACTACTACTACTACTATAAGAGCCCAGTGCTATTAGTCTAGCAGTGTTGGGGAGTGGGACTGGTGTGCTAATCTGCTGCTCCTAGTAGTTCAGCAGCACCAACTTTAATTTTTTTTTATTTAACTTTTTTTTATTTTACTACCGCTGTAGTAGTGTATAAGTTGACCTTTTAGGCATTATTTGCCCTGTAGGCATTTTTTGCCCAGTGTGTTATTCAACCAACTGCTATCTAGCTGTGTGACCGTGTTCACATTCTGTCTAAATATCCATAATATTACCGTCTCCAGAAAAAACACCGGAGTGACTTTTTTCAAGCAGCCATAATAAATTTTACGTAATCCGTATCCATCGCTGTAGTAGTGTATAAGTTGACCTTTTAGGCATTATTTGCCCTGTAGGCATTTTTTGCCCAGTGTGTTATTCAACCAACTGCTATCTAGCTGTGTGCCCGTGTTCACATTCTGTCTAAATATCCATAATATTACCGTCTCCAGAAAAAACACCGGAGTGACTTTTTTCAAGCAGCCATAATAAATTTTACGTAATCCGTATCCATCGCTGTAGTAGTGTATAAGTTGACCTTTTAGGCATTATTTGCCCTGTAGGCATTTTTTGCCCAGTGTGTTATTCAACCAACTGCTATCTAGCTGTGTGCCCGTGTTCACATTCTGTCTAAATATCCATAATATTACCGTCTCCAGAAAAAACACCGGAGTGACTTTTTTCAAGCAGCCATAATAAATTTTACGTAATCCGTATCCATCGCTGTAGTAGTGTATAAGTTGACCTTTTAGGCATTATTTGCCCTGTAGGCATTTTTTGCCCAGTGTGTTATTCAACCAACTGCCATCTAGCATCACTATCAGCTCTCCCCCTACACTATCTCTTCCAAGCACACACAGGCAGATTTTTCAGATACATTTTTGCCCTTGATCCCCCTCTGGCATGCCACTGTCCAGGTCGTTGCACCCTTTAAACAACTTTAAAATCATTTTTCTGGCCAGAAATGTCTTTTTTAGATGTTAAAGTTCGCCTTCCCATTGAAGTCTATGGGGTTCGCGAACCGTTCGCGAACCGCTCGCATTTTTGCGCAAGTTCGCGAATATGTTCGCGAACTTTTTTTCCGACGTTCGCTACATCCCTATAGGAAACTAATGCCACTTTACTCCTTGATGGGGCCGCAGCTGCCCTTACTAATTGGCCTCACTGTCTCGTGCACCTAGTGCTCACTTTACTTAAGATCTTACTATCTATCTTTTTCCTATCTGTCAATAATGTCTCCACTCACCGACCAGCTGATGTTTCAAGACAGCTTCTCTTGGGTGGGGCACCTCCTTTTATAACCCTTCTGTGTCCAACAGTGGACTCTAGTGGCTGGGGAACTAAACTAAAAACTGAACTGCCATCTAGTGGCGATTTACACAAATTACACCCAACATTTTTAAACACACATTTTAGTCAATCACATTTTTGTCACCCACTAGATTTTCACGTCGCACTTTTCATCTAGTTCACCCTCTTACACGCTTCCACCTAAAATCCATGAAAGGATCCATATCCATACTGAAATGTTAAAAATAGCATTTCCAACAATAAACTCAAGAACCAATGGTATTTGTAAATCCATTATGTCATAACAAAAACACAATGTATGTTTTTACCTTTTTAATGTATTTTATTTACTTTTGAAATACAATAAAAAAAGTTTTGCAAAAAAAAAAATAAATAAATAACATTTCCAATTTGTTAAAGGAAAACTATACCCCCAAAATGAACACTTAAGCAACAGATAGTTTATATCATATTAAGTGGCATATTAAAGAATCTCACCAAACTGGAATATATATTTAAGTAAATATTGCCCTTTTACATCTCTTCCCTTGAGCCACCATTTCGTGATGGTCTCTGTGCTGTCTCAGAGATCACCTGACCAGAAATACTACAACACTAACTGTAACAGGAAGAAGTGTGGAAGCAAAAGACACAACTCTGTCTGTTAATTGGCTCATGTGACCTAACATGTATGGTTTGTTGGTTTGTTTGTGAGTACAGTGAATGCTACGATCCCAGGGGGCGGCCCTTATTTTTTAAAATGGCAATTTTCTATTTATGATTACCCAATGGCACATACTACTAGAAAAGTGTATTATTATGAAAATGGTTTATTTACATGAAGCAGGGTTTTACATATGAGCTGTTTTATGCAATATCTTTTTATAGAGAGCTATATTGTTTGGGGGGTATAGTTTTCCTTTAAATGATTGAAATGATGTTAAAAGTGCGAGGACACAATATAAAACAAGTAGCTGAATATTAAGGCAAAACATTTCTTTTATGAAAGTCAAGTCTTTTGCGCAAAGGTTGGACACTGAACAGGAATAGCAAAATGATACAATTTGTGCCAATATGTGATTTCTACCCCACCGTACATATCAGCAATGCTGAATTGGACACGGTAGGTATTATAATTACCTCAGTCTGATGGCTTTAGTTCTGCTGGTTCCCGTCATAAATCAGCATAGAATCAACATACAACTAAACACAAATGTTCAGCTTGGGTAACTACAAATAGTGGGAACAGATCATGTGACTTTTGGGAGGCCTAGGAGAGGAGGACTAGCCAGGCTCTAAATGATGTATACACTTTTGGGGCCCTACAAATGTTTTTGATTTACCTAGTAACTCATGTTTTGCCTACTAACTCATTTCATGATTAACCATTAGTTTGCAGTACGTTTGCGTTAGTATAATATAAAGAGCTCTGCAAATCAATTAACTGAACTTTCTTGGCAACATTATGGTCATGCATGGTCATAACTACTTATAAAACAAAGAGACTTGTAATGTAATTTGTTATTTTTTCCTCTTTTCTGTATGCCTGTATGTCAGTCAACCAGGAATGATCAGGCATGGAGAGTGCATAGTAGGGACCAGGGGAATTTGCAGGTAACTCAAGGGTTCATCACAATTCTGCATGTGGGTTAAATGCAGGTCTGATGGCAGGTAGCTCTGAAAAAACATTTTGTGGGGTGGGGCTGGCCCCCCTTAGTTAGGTCCCTGGACACACATTTCCATTTAATAAGCCTTAGAGTGTTCCTACAATCATTTTATATCAATTAACCCCAGGCCTGTGGCAATTAGCAGGTGCAATAAATAATATAACAGTTGTCCTCAGAAACATCTGGTCACCATGGGATTTAATAAATCTGTAACCAGAGATTTCACTCAAAAGATTTTAAGTGTGAAAATACAGCAGTTAGAGACTTGAGATGAAAGGCTGGTAGCTCATTACATGGAGATAAATGAGTTACTTTTTGTTGAACAGTGTAAAATTAGCTTGTCTAAAATGTGATGCAGCACCCAGTCTATGCTACAGAGTAAAAGTGACCATACAGGGTCGTGTATGGTGTCAGCCAATGGGCCTGAATGATTTATATCTGGCCACAAATTTAGAAGATATCGATAGGGTGAGTCAATTTTTTTCTTTGGATCGAGAACCACAACTAGTAGTTGATGCTGTCCTCAAACCATAGGCAATGAATGAAAATGAATGGAACAAAGTGATTGTCGCTTGTGTGTGGCTTTTCTTTTACAAAAAAACAATCATTAATATTATCTTGTTTTTTCTTAAATAAACTAGGGCTCAAAGGATAACAATTAGTAAATCAGCCTAACCCTATACAATGTAGGACAGTTTTTTTGTCATTTGTAAAGTATCTGTAGCTGTCATTAATGAAGAAATGTCCTGTTGACTTTAACTAAATTTCTAGCACTACATTCAATCCAGGGTTTGATTTCACTAAATTTAAAGTGCCCAGCTGAGCATTTTTCGCCAAATATTTTTTTTAAAATTTGAATATGCAAAATTAGGTTTGTATTTGGTTCAGTTTTTGAGTAACAAAATGAACATGTACTTTATTACAGTGCCATCTGAGCGTCTCTGGAGAAAAACAGTTAATGCTTGTTATAATTCAGTATTTGCACTGGCCTCATGCCAGGAATCCCCAGTTGCACAGAGCAAATCCATAAACTTTTTTTCATTTTTTTCATTACATTAATTTCTTATTCTTCTAAGAACGGGGACCTCTTAACATATAACTACCTCTTCTGTTTAGGAACGCCTGCATGTTGCTGTCTTCGCTGCAAATGAAAACAAGCTATTCAAGTCATTTTAACACTTTAGGCAAAGCAAGGATTGTATCCACTGAAGTGCAGTCAGCAACACCCACAACCAAACCAAACATTTGTTCAAATCGTTGATGTTATTGCCACCGACGCTCCATGGCAATGCATTGTGAGCTCAGAAAAAAAATTGGTCAGATACATTTTGCCAGACTTCTCTAGTAGCTAAGAGGAAATGTTGGACTACTTTATGAGCATTAGCAAGCCACCATATTTTGATGAATGTAAAGTATTACTATAGTTTAACTTAAATACATGAATATTTTGTATTATTTTTCAAATATTTATAAATAATTTCCCTAATTCACAATTTTACTATATCCTGAAATGGACATTGTTGAAATGGTATTTTTGTTGGTTTGTTGTTGTTTGCATCACTTCAACTAAATCCTATCCTAAGCGAATATCTGTACAGGAAATGGGAAATACAATAGATCTGCTTCATAACTGAGTCTGTTTTGTATGGAAGACCTAAAGAAATATTAAAAAAAACACAATATATATTTTTAAATGCTAGGTGTATCATGTATCCCTTGGTTTACAGCACCAAGGGATACATGACCCTTAGCTGTTCAACAGGAAATATACATTTTTTAGTACGTCCAGTATCAATTCTGTAAATGGGGGAGAATCATTTCTTCATTCCTCTGAAACCTTGAACAGTCACATTTTTTTCAAGGTGAACTCTTCAAGTAAATGCTGGCACACTTCTGTAGACGTCAATGGCAATTTTCTCAAGCAACTTTATTCACTTTCCAGTTTCCACATTTGCGGTATTCAGCCTCATTGAAAATGAATGGAACAATGTAATTTTCATTTGTGTGTTCAGTTGCTTCAGAAAAGTCATCTGCATTTTGCTGTCATTTGTTTCTGAAATTGTGTTTTTTTCCTCAAATTTGAAAACTTTCATAAATCTGCCTCTGTGTATCAATCCAAAAAATATATTTACTGGTGGGAATGGCAAAGCCATCAAATGCTTTCAAAGGCCCCCTCTTAACAGTGCATCAAATGAATGCTACATTTAAGAAATAGAAAAAAAATTGCAAGAATGCAGAGACCCATGATATTTCATTTATTGGATTTAACATTCATAGATGCATGGCATTTAACCCAACAAACCTCCCTTTGCACCTATATAGAGCCATTGACTTTTGTGCTTCCAAAAGTACTTTTACCACTGAAATCACCCTTCGAAGTGTTAAATGTTCTCACTCCATTGTGTTTTTTTTCACTGTAATGAGTTTCTTTATTGCCTCAACTTGGTGAATTTTACCCTCCTCTCCATCCCCTGGATACATTATTCACTCTTCCGCAACTGTTTGTTGTCCTCTACCTTACCTCCATTTATTCCTTTGTTTGCATCTCAAATGTTTCCCTTTTTCTTTTTATCTTCATCTTTATCATTGCTAGGTTTCTTTACCCTCCATCTTGCTACTAAAGAAAAAATGGAAGTTAAAGGGGACCCGTCATCTAAAAAAAATATTCATAATCCTATTTTATCACATTAGTCAAGCAAAATTAACTTTACAATTTACAATTTATAAATGATTTGAATCTTGTTACCTTCAGTCTGGGAATTCATAATTATAGCAAGCAGGCAGGAGCAATTTTGTGTTGTTGTGTTATTAAGGCAAGCCTTGCATCATCTCAGAATCTTGTTTGTGCATCAGAATAGGGGACCTGATGTCCATCCCCATGCCCTGGCTACACAATTAAAGGGTGAAGAGAACGGGGGAATGTGTGGAGAACAGTGACATCTAGGAAGTGCTGAATGGAAAGTGAAAGGAATTGCTTGACAGGCAATATTTGATTGACAGCTGAAATTTTAAAAAAAAAAGTTTCATTTGAAAAGGACTTTAATTATACAGCTTTTTGTGTCTGGGTGACAGGTCCACTTTAAGGCATTTTAGGTTTTATTAGTTATGCAATCTAGCAAAACAAATTAAGTTCTACGTTGGCTTGTATTGTGCCAACAAAGAATTTAAAAAAGGACAAAATAACACTACCTTCCTTTACCTGTCTCATATTCAGGTACATGTGCCCTTTAAAGCAATGTGATTTGAAATGTCTAAATCAATGAGGTTTGAAAAATACCCTGAAGGTAAACAGAAAGGAAGGATGAGGTAGTTGATGGAAAGAGCATTAGAGGAAGAAGGAGAAAAGCTTTTAGAACAAAAGGATTGCTATAATAGACAGAAAAGGGAATAGAACATACCATCACTTTGAGACATGTGATGTCTATAAACCAAGTCATTTATGAGAAACAGCTCTAAATAACACAAATGCCACTTTTTATGTGAGTCTCTTTCCCCAGCAGTAGAATTACAACTTTTCATTAAAATAAATGAAAGGCTAATGCTTAGAAATATTGGTGGTTATGTACTTTACTTAGGGCTACAAAGATTTGTTTTGTTTCCAGCTTGTGGTTGTGGTTATGTAATTTAGAGACTGATTCCATGCATGTTGTATATCGATTAGAAATAATATATACTGTAGTTTTGTGCATAAAACCAGTACGTTTTGAGCCATCCTTACTACTTCCTACTGGATTATTCTGAAAATATTTGCAGAATATTTGCAGAATAATCAATATGGTGATGGATTTATTACCAATGTCGTCATACCTGTTTGCTAAACTAACACAAGTCAATTGCATTATACCCCAAAAGACTAGACACAGAGGCATTCATATCGAATTCATTTTAAACAGATATAATGAAACATGATGTGCTTATATACTGATATATATCATCAACATAGGGCCACTTCTTCCTTGATTGCAGGGGCTGTTTTTCTAATCACATTTTAATAAACCTCTATCTGCAATCACAATACTTTCACAACACAAACATTTATGGCAAAGTTGCTTTCACTCCATTTGCAAATAACAGTTTTTCCAGAATGTCTACAGCCAAAGCGTTGCATCTAGAAACTTTAACGGACTACTGTGTAAATTTTTCTGGATTATATTTTAGCCATTGAGATCCATTACTGAGTCTCCCATAGTTTATAACATTGTTAATAAAATATTATTACAAGACAATTTGTTTTCCTCAGGAAATTTGGCATAAGGACATATATATAGATTATTTCCAGATTGTTGCCATCTGTAAGGTTTTAGCTTCTAAACTTTGCAGTATATTTAATGTGTGTTACATGCAATGTTTCATACTGTATGCCTTGCAATGATACACTCAATGCATTATACTTTTGTAGCAGTGGCAGTTTGTTCCATTATTTTGAGGGAAGTAGCACTGGAACGAGAATGTGATTTTAAACACAGCTTTACTACCCATATGCTATGTTGTAAGCCAACAGCCAAATTACTGAAAAGCCATCACTTTAGCAATCTGCTGCAGACCATTTTGGAACAAATCTGGACCATTTCAAAAGTAAATGCTGTGTTGCAAGTCTAGACAGGGTGTGTAGCTGGTATATGCAGAGAGAAAAAAGAAAGAGAATCTTACTGCACACTCCCATCTGTTACATCCAAAGTCTCATATAGTGATTAAACATAACCTTTAATAAACACATTGATAAAATGATTAAGTCCATAAATCAGCAATTAAAAACAAAGTTAACCATAGAAAGACGTCTTGACCAGAGGCAATAGGTTGGTTGTAAGTGTTGACAGTTACAATTTGCCTGGGGGGATTATATAGCCTGCCTGATGCGGTAAATTAAACAGAAGTCACAGGCACATTGCCGGTGATGGTTGAATGGTTTACACAATCAAATCCTAAATATCCTCAGGCGCAAAACCACCACCAACCCCTTCACCCGCATAAGATCCCCTCCCAGAACGAAAATGAGTAGATCAACATGTGGTGTCTGTTAAATCGCTTGCTCTAATTATGTTGTGCCACGGGCACTTGTCGGATTCACCGACGCTGCCTAAAGATCAATTGCCACAGTCGTCTCCTTCATGCACCACATGGATAGGCGTATCAGCCTGTGGTATCCATGTGTAGTCTGTTAAACTAGATTGTGCCGTAGGCACTTAGATGAAGCCAAACTCTATGTATATTGTGCCCCAGGCAATTACTTAGCCCCAGGTGCTACCCCACGATCCTTTCCACAATCAACCCCTTCATCCTCAGTAAACACCAGGCCCGGACTGGCAATCTGTGGGTTCTGGCAAATGCCAGAGGGGCTGCTATATGGTCCCATAGAAAGTCAGTATTTAGTGGGCTGGTTGGAGCTGTGTGGGCCTCTTTGAGGGCTGATTGGGCCTCTGTGTACCTGAAATGCTAGGGCCTATTTTAATTCTCAGTCCGGCCCTGGTAAACACCCTCCCGGATCGTGGGTAGTTGCCCCTATAACTGTCTGTTACGGCACCCTGCCTAACCAAATTCTAAAACTGCGCCGATGTGCATTTCGCCCACAACCAGTGGGCTTTGTCAAAGGCATGAAAATGCCGGGCCGCTCGCACATTTATAACCGCGGCTTGAACGGTTGCGGTTCAAATCAGCCAATCCACATCTTCGAGAGTCACATGATCAGAATCCACCTAGATTCTCTTAAGTATTGTGGATATGTCCATAGTGATATATAGCGTTATACATAGTATCCGTTCATCAGCCTACAATGTCACCAAACTTGTTACCAATTACGGACAATCAGATAAGGAATTGCAACAATTGTTGCTCATGATCATTCAAATGTCATGCATTATGTTGACGTATTATAGCACGGTGGTAGTGCTGTTTATTGCGTGCATATTTATAATTGCTCCTACAACTGAATAGATTATTATCAGGTATAAAACACCAAGCAATCCTTAGCATCATAGACCCCAGTAAAATCTTGATTGACGTTTACCCATATCTCCAGTCCAGTTTTAGCCAGCTTTTTGTTGGAGTTCCCATCAATTCCAATGTCTGTCTGATGAATCAGATGGTTTCCAATAAACATGGCAATAAACATAAACAAGCCATTTGGTGGTTATACTCCTAGTAATGCAATTGGCAAGTAAAACTTAGTCCTTTTGTAAATGCATAAAGGCATACTAAAAACTGGATGAATTGAATGGAAGTGAGTGTAGGACTGGCCATAACAGCAGCAACATAGCTGTCATCATAACAGAATTGTTCAATAAAAAAAACTGGGTAGATGGATAGGCTGTGCAATATAAAAAATGTTTCTAATGTAGTTAGTTAGCCAAAAATGTAATGTATAAAGGCTAGACTGAGTGGATGTCTAACATAATAGTCAGAACACTACTTCCTACAGAAAATGGACCAGTGAGTAGTGGTGAAAGAAAAAATGGGGTTGAGAAAATGAATAGGTTGGTTGGAGGAACAGAAGATAAATAGAAGGGTAGAATTGCATGATAAATGACAAACAGAATAGCAAAGAAGAGGAGAAATAAAATAGAGAGGGAAGGGAAAATAGCTAGGAAATAATAGGTGTAGGGATGATCAGATTATAAAAAATACAGAAAAAGTGAGAGGGCAGCATAAAAAAAATATGAAAAGGACTGCAACAAAGAAGAACAGATAGAAAAAAATGTATAAAGAATGGAGTAGAGAACATGGAAAAATGTAAAATGTATAATGTACCCCCTATTGTAAAATATAAGGATATAATTTGTCAACGTGAGTTTCCATGATCATATAAAGGCACAAGGCCAAAGACTGATTGCTTTTATACAGGTCATGGAACACCAAGGAGACATCTGATATCCTCATGAGGATCGTTATTATTATAATACACAATGTAACGTAACTGTCCCAAAACTCAGAACTAACCATGGTCCTGGTCACTATTCTACCTATAACCGCTGCCTTTCGCTTCAGGAGGAGCCCTCCGCTACTCGGATCCCACCAGGTCTTATAGTGTGAGGACCAAAGGGTAAGTTCTGGGCAGGCAAGGGAACTGAACGTGTACTAGAAGGATGGGGAACAGGAAGCGTAGTCAATTGTCAGGCCGGGGCGGTACCAATTTGGCAGAGCAGTACAGAATCAGGATACAGAAACGTAGTCAGGGTCACAGTCAGGGGTCAGAACAAACAGTAGCACAGTACAGAATCAGAATCCGAAGAATGGTCAGTAAACGGGCAGAGGTCGGTACAGGCAGCAAAGTAGCAGTAGTCAAGGAACAAGATCGGAACAATAAAAACACACCCAGGAGCTTTGGAAATAGACATACGTTGGGCAACATGTATTTGGCCTTAGCCCCTTTAAATTTTTGAAGTGCACAATGATGACGCAGCACTTGCATCAAACCCAGAAACAGTGAGCGAGTGTCATTTATGGATCGGCATGCGAGGGGAGCTCCGGTGCAACACCAATGCCCCTTAGTATGATGTAGAGAGTGATATTCTGAGACAATTTGCAATTGTTTTTTATTATTTGTGTTTTTTGAGTTATTTAGCTTTTTATTCATCAGCTTTCTAGTTTGCAATTTCAGTTTGGCTGCTAGGGTCCAAATTACCCTAGCAACCATGCACTGATTTGACTAAGAGACTGGAAAATGAATAAGAGAGGCTTGAATAGAAATATTAGTAATAAAAAGTAACAACAACAATACATTTTGTAGCCTTACAAAATATTTGATTTTAGATGGGGTCAGTGACCCCCCATTTGAAAGTTGTAAATAATCAGAAGAAGACAAATCATAAAAAACTATAATAAATAAATAATGAAACCCAATTAAAAAGTTATTTAGAATTCACCATTCTATAACACACTAAAAGTTAATTTAAAGGTGAACCACCCATTTAAATTGTTTTTACACAATTTGTTTAGACAAATTATCCTAATAATAAAATGTATTATAATAATGAGTACACTCATATTAGGCATCCCCAATGCCCAATATGAGCTCAGTTAAATTTAGTAATTTAATCATTTGTGAGCAAACTTTAGCTCCTGGCACTGAATGTCTTGAATTCAAGGATGAATCTGCTGCCCTAACCAGCACCTGCCCTGACCAATCCTGTCTCTACTACAGTTTTATTTATCTGGGATGACCCACTCCAAAAAGTATGGGGCCCATTTTTGTGTCCTGACCCAAAGGCTAAAATTCTCTGTTTTACTACACAGAAAAATTGTTCACATTTGCAAGTCGCCTTTTTGTTTTTTTGTTAAATACAAATAGGTAGCAGCCTTGAAAACACAAACTTTTACTTACATATCTTAAGAAAACTGCTCTTCTTTCAGCTGTGCCCTCTAACTCCCACTATGTGGTTCGAAGCCTTGATCTTATGCCAGCTCTAGCCTTTCTCCCCCAGCGGTTGAAATAGTTGGAGATTGAAATCTCTCCTCGTGCTGAACTGATTTAGAGTCAAAAGGAGCAAGTTATTGTCTATTTGCTTTCCTCTCTGCATTATTACCCGCAGGGCAGATAATAGGCCACTTTGAAAGACCTTGTCGGTGGTTCTAAGCACTGCATTTTATGCCTGTCACAGATGGAGCTTTATAGAAGTTGTTCCTGAGTGTGATATGTGCCACTCTAGCAGCAAATAGATTAAGTTTGTAATTGTTCTGTTTTGCATCAAACACATCAAACTGCAATGGGAGTCAAATGGTTAAAATGGGCAGATTTGTATTCGACTTTAATATATGAATGCTTTATTTGTGGTTTTGCATTGCTTCCTCTAGTGTTTTTAAGTTAAAAAACACAAATATAGGAAAGTTTTATTTAAAAATTTAATTTTTTGGACATAAGTAATAGAAAAAGAGACCCCGGACCTTGTAAGAGCTGTATAATTAACAGGAGAGATTTCTATCATCAGCCATCCATATCTGCACACAATGTATAGTACTGGAAATACTCAGACCCATAGAGCAGAACAAAACAGCACAACTACAACCCTTTCATTTTTATCAGATAACATATCCCATACTTACAATGAAAAATATTTACAGGGGTTGATAAACCCCAATGTATAGGCTTGATTAATTCTTAAAATTTCCCTCAAATTAGGAACATACACTGTACTATACTACAATGAGAAATATTTCAGTTTGACTTCAACAGTATAATAGGGCTAATACCATTATAGACTAAATAACCCACAAAGGAATTTTGGAGATTTAAGACTAGTGGAAATTTCCTTGGCAGCCTTTGTAAAATAAATAATGTTGATTAGTATGACTAATTGCAAGTGAGAAGCACTACAATATTGAAAGGACTGATTTTGTGACGAATTTACACCTGTCTGCACCTGTATAAACAAAAAAATTTAGAACCCATCTGATTTTGCACCAGCATGAACATGTATATCTTCCAAATAAAGCAAAACCGCACCTTCAGTGTATGTGGTTGAAACCAAAATGAGCAAGGAGAGACATGTAGGAGGTTACATACTAAAATAATTTCTCATTCATTTTTTAAAATCACTTCGACCAAACTCCTGTCCACATTTTTACAATATTTATCAATATATTAATTAACTCGCAAAAATTTGGTGCATGAAAAAAATCTGTATCGTTCAATTCTTTCAGATTATCATCCGAAAACCACCAATTACTCGGATTATTGTACTAAACCTAGAGTAGATCATGACATCTTCCAATTGTAAACGGAACATCTGCCATTGACTTCTACAGGATCTCAGCAGGTTTGAGATGGAGAACTTTTTTTATTATGATTTTTAGCAGCCTTGGGATTTAATAAATCATGAACAATTTGAGGGTTTTTTCATAATTTGGATCTTCATACCTTAAGTGTATTGGAAAATCATGTAAAAATTAAACAAACCCAGTAGGCTGGTTTTGCTTCCAATAGGGATTAATTATATCTTAGTATATTATATCAAGTACAAGGTATTGTATTATTACAGAGAAAAGGAAATCATTTTCAAAAATTTGGAAAACATGAATAAAATGGAGTCTATGAGAGATAGCCTTTCTGTAATTCAGAGCTTTCTGAATAACGGGTTTCTGGATAACAGATCCCATCTGGTACCCAAGATGAGAAAAAAATGGTATAAATAAAAGTTCTATTCAACCCTTGCTCCCCCTCCCCCAATTCCCAAACGCCTGTAAAGCTAGAGATGCCAGCAAAACTGTCAGAGATGTTGGGAGTAATAGTCCAAGAAAAATGTAAATACAGATTATATCTATCCTAAAACATGCCTTGAATTGATTTCGAATAGCAGTAACCAAAATCTAAGACTCCATATGAGTTACACGTGGAAAACAGAGTTTTATTTTATTTTTATCTAGTATGATGCAGATTTCTCCATCCCTGTGCTCAGAATTCAATAATGTATCAGCATTAACTCACTAAATGATCCCTGTGCTCATGTAAACCTGATCTGTTCTTTCTTGGAAACTGGATTCATTAGAAAAGTGGTATGTTAGAGAACACAAAGAACAGGTAAGGACACAAGATCAGCTGGGCCGCTATTTTCTTATGTACAGCTTGGACTGCACCCATGGAAGGCCCAAGTTTTCTGCCTTGTTTGTTAGTGAAACTGAAGCACTACCTCTTTCCACCTCCGCTTAAGAGTTGTGGACCAAGGAGGAAGTAACGAGTACCAAACACAATTCACGGTATCCAAGGGGTAAAGAAGTAGCGAAGTCAATCCAGGCAGAGGTCAGTTCAGGCAGCAAGGTTCTTAATCAATATAACAGGCCGAGGCCAAGATCAGGAATCAGGCATCATAACGCTGCACAAGTTTTGACACATTGGCGTCAGAACGTGCCATGTGTGTCCCCTGGGCGCCGCCATCTTTCCGACGGCACTGGAGCAGGAAGGAGCGCAGTCGGGCGCTCCTTACAATAGGATATACTCAGTCTCAGAGCAGATATACTGAATTGTGCAGCTATATTGGTTAGTATATAATGCACAGATATGCCACCCATGATTAAATAGCGCAACATTCTCCCTGGTGCATGGGTGATTATCATAATTAAAAAACAAAACATTGCCATTACTTACAGTATGTATCTCTTGTTACTTGGAACATTAAAAAAAACATTTCCTCGTGCTTAACACTGAATTGTCTTTCAAATTAATGTCAGGAAGCAATGACAGGCAAAATCTGTCCATTGTGCTGTACGTCTAATACAGACAAGGCACCCTACTCCCTATCTGCAAATTGAGGTAACGTACTGTCAGCAAGGGAAAGAGCAAAGGCTCAGTCAAAAATTCTGTCAGTACCTGTAGACAGCCTTTCACAATTTTTAACTGCGAACAGCCTTTTTCAAAGATAGCCTCTCCAAGCCCTCATAGAGACATGATACAAAATGTTACTGGATCTCAGAATTGCCAAAACCTGCCACCCCAGATGTGAAAATAATCATTCTGGTCAGCTGCTGCTGATACTTAAAACAGATTGGATGTTTTTGCCTTCTAACTCCACAGTGACATAATTTTTAAAGACTTAACTAGATTTTATTTGAGTCTTTAGCAATTCCAGTCTCCTTCTGCTGACTTTGTACCAGTGGTATAAATACACCCATATATATATAACTGGGTGTAACAGACATGGGGTGCCTAATTTCAGATTGTGCTCTGAGGATCTCGTATGTCTATTTATGCCCTAATTAAAACCAATTGAGTAGACTTCAGACTAATTTACACCAATCCTTTGCAGCATATTTTGTATTTAAGTGAATCATTTGGTTTACAGTTAAGTTTGTAAAGCTACAGCATTCCAGACTGCATATGTTGTTTTTTTATGAAGTCCATTTTCACTTTGGTTGGTTTAAACACTAAGGTGAATACTATTTTGACTAAAGAGGCCCTGACTAAAAACTTGTCCTACAAAAGGTAGCACAACTTTCATTATAATAAATGTTCCTTAACCTGACTGTTTTGCCAACCTGACTGTCCCTTCTCAGCCCTGCTGCACAAATATGGCAGCCCCCTCATAGAGGAACATGGAGGTAAGAAATGTAAAAGCATCTGACAAATACTTATATGGCAAAATTATAAATAGTATGCAAAGACAATATTATGATAGATATAAAAAGGTTATTTTATGGTGTCGGTATATCTTTAAGGCAAGCTTTACATCATACCAAAATCTTGTTTGTGTATGAGACACCTGGGGGGTTATTTACTAAAATCTGAATTTATCTCATATTTTATAAAAAAAAACACAACCAAACTTCCATGCCAAGCTTATTTATTAATGAAATAACTTAATGTAATTGGATTGTGGAAAAACTAGATAAAATCGAGAGGAAAAACTGAATTGCTCAAATTTTTTCGGGCTTTTTCCCAAATTGCTCGAATTTTTCGAGCTTAATATTCTTAAATTGCCCGATTTTTTCTAGTCTTTGCCTGAAACCCCCAAAAAGTTGATTTTCTGGCAAAAACCCCCGAAGACCCCGATAACTTCTATTTGAGATAAGTGCCTCAACCAATGACTTATACAGGACCTCAACAGGTCTGAGATGGCGGATTTTTGGAATCAGGCTTTTTGCAGTATCGGGATATAATAAATCTAGAAAAAATTTAGGGTTTTACTATAAAAATTAAATTTTCTAGTGAAAAAAAATCAATATTTTTGAGTTTTTACCATTAGGGCTTTAATAAATAACCCCCTGATGTCCTTGCCCATGCACTTACTACACAATTAGATGGTGAGGAGGGGGATGTGGGGAGTGCAGTGGCATCTAGGAAGTGCAGAATGGAAAGTTGATTGCCCTGCCTCTATGCCTAAGGCATAGGGCAGGGGCAGTCAATATATGATTGACAGCTGAGAGTATAAAAAGTATGGCTGTGTCATGTTTGGGTTTCATGTTTAATTTGAAAAGGACTTATTATACAGCTTTTTATGTCTGGTTGACAGATAAATTTAAAAACACTTTCAGGATGGATAGACAAAATGTAAAAAAAAGTGAATATCTAGTCAGACAATGAGAACATAAGCAGAACTATAGGTCCATGTGAGGTTATTATGAAAATGTTGCAATCGTGTCTCTTTTCAGTGCAATTTGATTATAAGGTAATGGTGCCTTCTCAGGGAGGTGAGGGTTTGTAGTATATAAATGGACTGTATTTATACAAAAAAAATACATTTTAGAATGCTGGTCACTTATAACCCATTCATAATGCCATCTTGCTTTTCTCTGATCCAAGGACATTTCTGCTAGGCTGCAGATACACTGATTCTGTCCTATAACATGACATTTCAGCACCCTCTAGTGTGATCACAAGTATAACAATAAACCTACAGTGTAAATCAGTGAATCAGTGCATAGCTGAAAGAGACAATTTGTGACACTTTATTTTTAGGTATAACTAAAATAGCCCAAAATAATCTGAACATATTAAATCTAGTTAAGTGAATAGGATAGTCTTACTTTTTTTTCTAACTGAACACTTTATGATAATGTATGATCCCCCCCCCCCCATCCCCTTCCCATGTGTTTATTGGTGTCAGGGATTGTTCATTCTGCAACAAGATATCTGACTTTACAATGCTGAGAAATACATCATTTTTATCTCCGAATCTGCCAGTTACATAACGTTTGTCACATGGACAGCCTGGGTTTCAAAAAGGTTGTCTGGGTGAAAACTTTCTATCCAGATTTTTGTTATGTTTTTGGGTAGCCGAGGATAAGGAGAGTATAACTCACTTTTAAGCTACCAGGAAGTATGCACAGTATAAGTATGAGCACAGTGACATCTACAGGCCATTTGCATGAACACCACAATTTTCAAATTAGGAAGTCCAGGACTTTAAGTTGAATGCGGAGATCAGCCCCAATGTCATAGACCCCCTTCAAAAACATAACCCACCCCACCATAATGGCCTCCACCTGACCCTAAAGCCTAAAAAGTTGACAACCCTAGCACAGAATTTTAAAATTCATACTTTAAAAAATATTCTGAATAGCTGCCTTTCTATTCTGAAAATAGCTTGTATTTTACAGCATCTTGGCAACTATATGTCGTTGGGTACAGAGATAGAACATTCCAAATATGAATGCCATGAGTTTCCTGAAGAAAATGATGCCAATATGCATAGGATTGCCAAAGTAGGTGGCAATGTAGACACCCAAAAATGAAAATTGTGTATAGTAATTTTCATGGATGACACTTCTGCAGGACAAGGAAAATGACTATGTTTTATATGCCATAAATGCCACTTGACCATATATGTTTTTTGGGTGATGAATTGGGTAAGCTGGGTAAATATGTCTTTCTACTCCAAACTATTGAACTGCAAAACTTTGGTAAAAGTATCCGATTTTATGATATTTCTGACAATTGAATCTTTAGGTTCAAAGATAAAACATCAAATATATGGGTTTTTTTTTTTACAGTGAGAGCTGTGAAGATGTGGAATTCTCTCCCTTAATCAGTCATTCAAGCTGATACATTAGATAGCTTTAAGAAGGGGCTGGATGTTTTTTTTTAGCAAGTGAGGGAATACAGGGTTATGGAAGATAGTTTACAGTACAAGTTGATCCAGAGACTGGTCCAATTGACATTTTGGAGTCAGGAAGACATTTTTTCCCCCTCTGAGGCAAATTGGAGAGGCTTCAAATTGTTTTTTTTTGCCTTCCTCTGGATCAACTAGCAGTTAGGCAGGTTAAAATAGAGTTAAAAGGTTGAACTTGATGGACGTGTGTCGTTTTAGCAACCTAAATTACTATGTTACTATGAATTTCCCAGGTATTTTGAACAGTTTGATGCCCAATGTGAATAGGATTACCAATGTATGTGGCATTTAGTATATATTTAGAATTTTCATGACTGACACTAGCTACAGTAAAACATGCACACATTACCTGTGTTTTATGTGTTAGCCCCTAACACTAAATTAACCAAAGGAAAACCCATGTATTTTTGCTGTGCAGTCTTATGCATTCTAAGTATGTAATGAATGAGGATAAACTGGGATCATATTCCCCAATTGGCCTGTAAAGTGAGCAAGACAAATTGTTATTAGTGCATTAAGAGCTGAACTCCATTCTCATGGGTGCAAACACATTGGCAAACAGGAAATCAGCTAACTCATGCATTCCTATGCGGTAAAGGCAGAGAACCTGTAAGGTCTGTAAGGACCGCTCACCCTGGTGGTCTAGTGGCCAGAAGGGATGCCCACCACGCCTCTGGCGGGAAAGCCTGCCACATGGTTCCTTGCTCGTCAAGTGCCGGATCTCCTATGTTGTGAGCAGCCGCACGCTTCTGGGTTTTTGCGCCGACGTGATGATGTCTCATCACTTTGGTGCAAAATTCAAACAAATTTAAAGGACTTCAGTAGTAATCACATTGCCCGTTGTTAAGTTCTACTTAGTTGGTTCCTGGCTGTGTATTCCTAGTGAATCCTTTCTGATTACCTTGGTATTGACCTGTGCCTGCCTGTTTTGACAACTCTGAAGTCTCCAATCTGACTAATTTAAATGCTCTGTTAAACTCAATTTTGTGCAAATAAAAGTATATTTTTATAAACCCCGTGCTGTGTTCAACTAGCGCCTGAAAAAAAACCTTTAGCGAAAGAAACGCTAAGACCTGAAGAATTACACACGAGGAGGAAACCAGCTTCTGGCAGCAGCAACCTGCGACCCCCACAACCATTCCTGCGGACCGCCGGGAAGATCGACAAGAATCTCTAGAGGAAGGTGTCACAGGATCGCTACACGCACAGGCTCTAAGTGCCAAGATACATCAGGATCGGGTAAGCATATACTCACCGCTTTCCTGCACTGTGAAGCCGGCTCCTCTACGCTATGTAAGTTTGTTTCAAACAGGTGCCACGCCAAGCAGATCGATTCCAATAGAAGATCGCAAACTAGCAGCTGACGATATAATACAACAATCTTCCATCACGGAACGGATCGACCTGACCCAGGAGGAAGGCATTAGCTGACAGCCATCGGCACAGTCTCAGAGTGCTGCAATTAACACCAATGTCCGGTAAGTGTACCTAAACCTTTTCCCGGCACCCACAAACCGGCTTTTCTGCGCTATGCAAATTTCTCTTCTGACAGGTACTAAGACGATCAACTAGACCGTAGCCAAGAGCAGTCTCTTTTGTGAATTAAATCTAGAGATCCCCCGTGAGTAGTTCTGTAGCATATACCACCTTTGTTACAAAAGAGGATAATACACTATCGGGTCCCCCTCTTCTTTTTTAGGCAATTACCAGTTAATCCAGCATAAGCGCACCTACCTTCGCTTTTCCAATCTGACCCTGCCTGCTGATTATTCTGAACTCTCCAATCTGACCCGTGCCTGTCTGCTGACTTATATAAATGCAAGTTCGGGGATATATGAAAGTATGTAAAAGCTAAATTTGAAAGTGCACTGAATAGATTAATCTAAATGGATTGATTTATATTGTGTGATTTATGAATATATTGGGGATACAGTACAATCCCCAAGCTAAAACGGGAGATCATTTGAGAATGGGGTGCTAATCGCAGTGTTCATAAACCCTAAAACTTGCTTTTTATTTTATTTTTTCCTGCAAATTGTCACTCAGCATACTTGGCAGCAACACCAACTAGCAATCAGGGAAAAAGCAGTCAGAAAGTGATGTCAGCATGGGATGAGTATGCTCCTTTTAAATGGATACAATGACATTTTATGCTTCAAACTGGGACAAAAATTAAGCACAATTTGCATTTTTGTTTTAACATTTTTATTCACCTTGAATGAAAATAAAAATGAACTGGTGCATAAAAGCTTCATGCAGCACATCATCAAATAGTTTACTGTAAAAGAATGACCAAAGTTTCTGGATCTTCAGCTGACAAAGGTCAGCGCTAAATGAAGCTCAGGGGAAAAAAATAGAATGAAAAGGGAAGAAAAGGAGAATTTTTTTTATATGTGTGCTAACCACAACTACTCTCCTTGTTGGAGCCAGAAAGCTGCTCACTAAATACCTGCCTCTACCTCTCACTCCTATTACACAAACTTCTGCTGCTAAATAAACGTTCCCTTGCCAGGGTGTTTAATTTACCAACTCCACTGCAGCAATGTAGTTCAGTCAGCACTCACCAACCGTACAATTCTTTTCACAATTCGGTGCACGTGACCCATTGTCCACTCACCAAATAGATTATAGAATTCTAGTATATGACACAGCACTGTTCAAGAAGAAAGAAGACTTTATTCATAACATTTGGTTTTGATCTGTGACAACTGCAATGTTTCTCTTCTGCTCCCAGCCCTTTATCAAGCCACTGATTCACTCAAAATGTTACATTTTTATACCCTTTTACACAGCACCATTTACTGGCTTCTATATCAATTATCCATACAAAAAACATGACACCACAGATAATGTCATTTATCTCCTTGACTATACTTGCATTTCTATTTTTGACTTGAGATAATAGTCCATGTACTTCAATAGATCCATAACACAAAATGCTAAATATAAAACACAACAAACATAATAAGTTAAAAACAATTCTCACAGAAAAATACAAATTGGAGGTACCTTACATTTTAAAGGAGAGTTTAAAGGAGAAAAGCATCGGGATGGGGGATACTATAGAGCAGTGATCCCCAACCAGTAGCTCGTGAGCAACATGTTGCTCTCCAACCCCTTGGATGTTGCTCCCAGTGGCCTCAAAGCAATTGCTTATTTTTGAATTCCAGACTTGGGTGCATACAATCCAGGTGCACTACCAAACAGAGCCTCAATGTAGGTTGACAATCCACATAGGGGCTACCAAATGGTCAATCACAACACTTATTTGGAACCCAAGAACATTTTTCATGCTTGTGTTGCTCCCCAACTCCTTTTACATCTGAATGTTGCTCACAGATTCAAAAGGTTGGGGATCCCTGCTATAGAAGAAGCTGCTTTCTGTACTGTTATGTTACACATCCAGTCACTCCAGCCTTTATAGATTACATTTTTGGCTAACTATATTAGAAACATGTTTTATTTCGGACAACCTATCTATTTATCCAGTTTTTCTTTTCACACTGAACTGTTCCTTTAAAGTCAAAAACAATAATTCATGTACGTGTTATTTATAACATTTAAAAATATATACTTATTAAAAAGTCTCTATTGTTTTATAATTAGAATGGTTTGTTTCTGCAGAGACTAAAACATGTCCCCTCATCACTTGCATGTATATGATGCATCCTTTCTATAGGTATAACACATTGGAAGTCACTAAGGAGATCTGTAAACTTCCATATTAATAATACTGAGATAATATGGGATCTGTTTATATGTAATTAGAAGCCTATATATCATATTCACTAAGGTGCATATTTTCTCCTCATCAATAAGTCAGGTGTATTTTTAGGGCAACATTACATACATACTTAAAATCAAAGTAAATACTTTGTCTAACTAAGTCAGTAGTTTTAGAAAATGGTACAGGGGAAAATACAATGGTGAATTATTGCTATAAAGCAATTATGTATGTAGGATATGAGTTTGGACATTATGACACAGACAATAAGATGCAAAAGTGGCTGCTGTGTGTTTATAATGATAATTCAGCTTGGAGTTGGCTAAATTACTTTTTATTAAAAAAAACATGTTTCATAAGCAACAGAGGAAAAAATGCAAATGTTCATCAATGTGAAATTAATGTGCCAAAATATTGCATACTTGCATTATTATTATTCTCCTATTTTGTAGTCTAGCTTAGTTGTTGATTACTGAAAATGGCTTGACTTGCACATACTCTCTGTTCTACAACCATTGGCATGACTATCTCACAGTGACTAGACCTCAGGCTAGGTTCATAAGAGAAAACCAAAAACTTTTGGCAACTTTAAGAAATAAGAGAGAAACAATAATCTAGACTTGTCTTCCTTCTGCTGTCACACGACATAAACCAAAATTCACAACCTTCCTGTACAGTTCATTTCATGCACAACAGTCCTATCTACAAACTTGGAATGTGTTGCCATTTTCTACACATCCATTTCATGCTACATCAGTTAAATATCATTTTCTAATTTTCTTGCCATTAAAACTATTTGTTTCATATGGTTCTACAACAAAGCTTCCAATGGCTGAAAAACACTATCTGAAGATAAATGTATTTAATATATGTTTTCAAATCTGATAAACAAGCCAAATTTCTTGTTGAAGATGATAAAAAAAAGGAATTGATTTGTATTATATTTAGAGAACCTTTCTCCTTGATTTGTACAATTTCTATCAGCAAGGTACAAAGGGGATTAACCCTGTGCAGAGGATTCTCATACATTATTATACAATCCTATTTACAGGTATAGACCATGCAACAAGAAAATGTTCCTAATTAACCTACAAACCTTAGGTAAGCTTGCAGACCTTAGGTATCATTTAAGCAGTGGTTCACCTTTGAATTACATGATGTGCATATTCTAAGACTATGTGCAGTTGCTTTTATTTTTTTGTTAAGCAGCTGTCCAGTATGGAATTCCAGCAGCTATCCGGTTGCTGTGGTCCAGTTTACCCTAGCAACCATAAAGTGGTCTGGATGAAAGAATAGAAGATGAGAAGGGGAGGGCTGTAATAGAAATATAAGTAATACAAATCATAATAACAATAAGGCCTCACAGAGCAATAGTTTTTTGGCTGCTGGGGTCAGTGACCTCCATTTGAGAGCAGGAAAGAGACAGAAGAGGAGGTAAATAATTCAGAAATTATATAAAATGAAGCACAATTGAAAAATTGTTACGAACAGGACATTCCAGGAAATGCCAGAGGGGCTGCTATAAGGTGCCATGGAAAGTCAGTATTTACTGGGCTGGTGGGGGCTGTTTGGGCCTCTCTGTGGGCTGATTGGGCCTCTGTGTATCTAAAATGCCAGGGCCTATTTAATTCTCAGTCAGGACCTGGGACATTCTATAACATACTAATTAATGTGAACCAGTGTCCAGTGGGTCAGTCTTACACTGATGAGTGCAGCACTGTAAATACATTATTTGTTGGGCAAATGCACATTACAGATATGAAATTAACAGCCTTATTAGGATCTCACCCAGTGTCAGACTGGGATGCAAAGGGGCCCTCCAGAAAACTTTAGACCGTGGGCCCACTTTCCAAACTATTATTCCTCCTCTTCTCACTCAACCTCTTTATTTTAGTCTTTAATATCTACTTACTATATTCTTCGATTATTAAGCATTTTTCCCATAAACAAACAGGCAGACCCCGGGCCAAACTGACCAGGCGCCCCTGTGTGCAGGGCTGATCCTATCAAATGTGGGGCCCAATTGGGACCATGTTGGCGGGGCCCCTAGACAAAGTGTTGCTGGCTACTGACACAGCAAGTATTTAGGAAAATAAGGGCATACAGGCACAAAATAGAAAGGAAAGGGGCAGTGCGGGGCCCCCAGAGGTGCGGGCCCAATTGGCCTAAGGCCGGCCCTGCCTGTGTGTGCGCATGAGCGTGCATAGGGGATTGGAAACGCAAGAGGGGATGCGGAAGGGCTGAGGGGAGTGCAGTCGGACTAGGGGCAGGCAGCACTATAGGAGGGGGAAGCAGGAGAGGTAATGCAGTAGAGCAGGCGATACAGAATGGCAATGCGGAAGGGAATGGAGGGCAGTAGGCGAGAGCGGCAGAGGGGAGTGCAGCCGAACTAGACACAGGCAGAAATGCCTTTAACAGGCATCTGCCCAGCGCCCCTACATTGTTGTGCCCTAGGCATGTGCCTCTTCTGCCTACCCCTAGTTCTGGCCCTGCAAACAGGTAATGGCCATGAAATAGGCTAAATGGTTAAAAGCAAGAGGGTAGGGTTGCCACCTTTTCTGGAAAAACATACCGGCCTACCTATATTCTTGCCGTTTTTTTCCTATTAATAACATTGGCATCAAGCATAATTTTTACCGGCCAGGTGGCAACCCTAAAGAGGGCCCACTGACAGCTGGGCCCGCCAGGAGTTTTCCTGCTATGAGGGTGGGCCAGTCTGAAACTGAACCCACCAGTTTTATTGGTACTCAGCTGGAACAGTCAACAAGAAATAAATATTTGCACTCAAACATTGTACTCAAACAATCATGTCTCTTTGGGGTCTCTTTCCTGCAGCCTGAATAAAACCACAGGGCAGTCACCTGGAAACTGATAGGGGTGCCACTCTGTAGAGAAACTATTGTTCCCTTCAGCATCTGTTGTGTCCATTCTCTCTGCCCTCACTGCTAGTTCTGTAGGAGCCCAATGCCCTTCAGGTTCTTATTTATGTTCCTAACTACCACACAATCACCTCTAAATGGTCTCGCACACTAGCCTCTTTGAAGGATTGCTGACACCTATTGACGGAATTGTATACTTCATACTATGTAAGAATACAGTCCACATCCTGGTCGCGTTATAGCGCGGCTTGCAACTTTTATTTCTTTAAAACCACAATTATGTATACTATCTTATGGCAAAGATGGTAACTCCCTGTCATAACAGTCCTAATTAGGTAAAGGTATCTACGGCCAATGTATTGCACTTTCGTGTGTTCATATCAACGCCGCTCCTGACTAATAAAGTTGGGTTTTGAATAGAATCTGAAAACAAGATGGCGGCTTCCGTGCTTGGAAGTGTGTTTCGAGGTGCCCGGCAGGTGAGGAGAACGATGACATTGACAACAGAATGAAATGCATTAAGAGCTGCAGGGAGTAAGATAAGGGGTCAGACGGAGGAAATTGATAAATAAGGAGTGTTGTGAGACCAGTGGCCATCGTCTGCAGTAGGGCAACTTGCCCCATGAAATCTCAGTACCACAGAGATCTCAAATAACATTACAACCTTTAGGAGAGCTTTGCCAAGTACTATTTCATAAATGTATGGAAGAACCGTAATATATTTGACCTGGTCAATACATTTATCTATTAGATCATTTTTTAAATGGTCCGTTTTACATTGTCTAGTGTATTGGGGAAACTTGCAATAAACTGATATTTGCATCATTAATTACTTGAGGAAAATGTCTTTTGGGGGGGGGGGGGGCGGCTCCACTCAAGGATTGTTTGTTTCAAATGCAGTACAAATTACTTTATTGATCTAAATTACATGCATCACCACCCCACTCTAGGCATTCATTGTCAGTAGCTTATGAGGATGAACATTTTTCATTTCCAAGAAACAGAAATGTTACCATAAGCAGGCCAGGAATTGGTTTCATGCAGGACTCTCCCAGGAGTGACAATGTGTCAAATGACCGTGGAGCTGCTGTAAGTCTCCATTGACTGCTGCTTCTATTGGGCTTTTTGGGGCTGTTTGGGAGCAGTAGGCAGAAAACTGTGGGTTCATGCATCTGTTTCCTTTTACAATATATCTGTTCATTCAAACAGTGCTGGTGTTGATGGGTGTACACAGATATAGAGCATCCTCCCTCCCTTTTGACCTTTTAGACAGTTTGAAATTTTAGCTTCGAAGCAACTATTTAATTATTCAGTGGTGGTGGTTAAAATGCAGAAATGTCAATTTGTCAACCAGGCCAAACAGTGGATCTTTATATGTATAGCCCAAGTGATACCTAACCACCTTAATCAGTACTTTACTGTGTATGCTTTTAAAAAAAATCTCACAATTGTCAATGAATAATTTCAGTATGCTTGTTTTTTTCAAGTTGTTTACTTGGCCTTCCGCATCTTGTACTAATCAAGTCCGAAATTACTATGTTGACTGGAGGATGTTTCGGGATGTTAAAAGGAGAAAAATGGCATATGAATTTGCTGATGAGAGGCTGAGAGTCAATGCTTTGCGGAAAAACATTATCCTCCCTAAAGAACTGCGGGTATGTTACTTCAGCAATCCTGTGCAACAAAAGCATATGCAGGCAAATGTTCTATATTCACTATGGACACTATAGTTACATACATAGGAAGTTGCTAATAGCTGTCCCTCTCCTCCAGTTTGGACTGTTTGGTGGGACTATTAACATACATTAGCGACTTGATCTCCTCTTCCTCCTTGAAAACGTTTGACCTATAGTGATTAGGGATGCACCAAATCCACTATTCGGGATTCAGCCAAATCCCCGAATACTTTCTGAAGGAATCGGCCGAATACCGAACCAAATCCTAATTTGCATATGGGAAAGGAAAAAGTGGGGGAAACATTTTTTACCTTGTTTTGTAAAAAAAAGTCATGTGATTTCCCTTCCTACCCCTAATTTACATATGCAAATTCGGCCAGGAGCAAACATTCAGTGCATCCCTAATAGTGATTACATGATTTAGAGGTTGCATGCGCTAGGATATTTAGTACTTTCTATCAACCTGCGTGTTTTAAAGGAACAGTAACAACAAACAATTAAATGGTTTTAAAAGAATGGCAATATAATGTAGTGTTGCCCTGCACTGGTTAAACTGGTGTGTTTGCTTCAGAAACACTACTATAGTTTATATAAACAAGCTGCTGTGTAGCCATGGGGGCAGCCATTCAAGCACAGGATACATAGTAGACAACAGATAAGTTCTGAAGAATCCCATTTTAAACTAAAGAGTTTATCTTTTATCAGCTGTGTATCCTGTCTTTTTCTCCTTTGTAAGCTTTGAATGGCTGATGAATAGTAATTTTTTAATTGTTTTGTGAACTAATGGTTTCCAGGTGAAGGCATTTTATAACAGAGTCAGCAGTAGTACAGGTTTCTTTGTACAGACTAGTATTTAGAAAGTTGTACTGAAGTGAGTGTTACATCGTATTTTAAACCCTAGATCAACCTTGGTGTTCAGATATGTTCAAATTTGGTCAGGGTACCCCTGGTTTCTGGCGTTGGCATAATAAATGGTATTGCTATCACTAGTTAGGGTTGTTCCCAACCAGAGCATTGCAATGTCCTTTCTAGCATAGAATAACAGGGACCAATATTGGTTACAAACATAATTGGTGAGGATAATATCATCCATGTTGGGTGATGTTATGTGAAGGAACTCTAGATCATTCACCAGAATTTTAAACAATTTGCCAAAAGGGGGCTGTTAGTGGGCAGGTCCAGATCATATAAAATAAAGTTTGTACAGTGGTGTGCAAAACTATTTGTCCCCTTCCTGATTTCTTATTCTTTTGCATGTTTGTCACACTTAAATGTTTCTGCTCATCAAAAACCGTTAACTATTAGTCAAAGATAACATAATTGAACACAAAATGCAGTTTTAAATGAAGGTTTACGTTATTAAGGGAGAAAAAAAACTCAATCTACATGGGCCTGTTTGAAAAAGTGATTGCCCCCCTTGTTAAAAAATAACTTAACTGTGGTTTATCACACCTGAGTTCAATTTCAAAAGTTATAAAGCCATTTCTAAAGCTTTGGGACTCCAGCGAACCACAGTGAGAGCCATTATCCACAAATGGCAAAAACATGGAACAGTGGTGAACCTTCCCAGGAGTGGCCGGCCGACCAAAATTACCCCAAGAGACAACTCATCCGAGAGGCCACTAAAGACCCCAGGACAACATCTAAAGAACTGCAGGCCTCACTTGCCTCAATTAAGGTCAGTGTTCACGACTCCACCATAAGAAAGAGACTGGGCAAAAACGGCCTGCATGGCAGATTTCCAAGGCACAAACCACTTTTAAGCAAAAAGAACATTAAGGCTCGTCTCAATTTTGCTAAAAAACATCTTAAAGGAAAACTATACCCCCAAAATGAACACTTAAGCAACAGATAGTTCATATCATTTTAAGTGGCATATTAAAGAATCTTACCAAACTGGAATATATATTTACATAAATATTGCCCTTTTACATCTCTTGCCTTGAACCACCATTTCGTGACTCTATCTGTGCTGCCTCAGAGATCACCTGACCAGAAATACTGCAGCTCTAACTGTAACAGGAAGAAATGAGGAAGCAAAAGACACAACTCTGTCTGTTAATTGGCTCATGTGACCTAACATACAGTACAGTGAATCCTATGATCCCAGGGGGCGGCCCTTATTTTTTAAAATGGCAATTTTCTATTTATGATTACCCAATGGCACATACTACTAGAAAAGTATATTATTATGAAAATGGTTTATTTACATGAAGCAGGATTTTACATATGAGCTGTTTTATGCAATATCTTTTTATAGAGACCTACATTGTTTGGGGGGTATAGTTTTCCTTTAATGATTGCCAAGACTTTTGGGAAAATACCTTGTGGACAGACGAGACAAAAGTTGAACTTTTTGGAAGGTGCGCGTCCCGTTACATCTGGTGTAAAAGTAACACAGCATTTCAGAAAAAGAACATCATACCAACAGTAAAATATGGTGGTGGTAGTGTGATGGTCTGGGGTTGTTTTGCTGCTTCAGGACCTGGAAGACTTGCTGTGATAGATGGAACCATGAATTCTACTGTCTACCAAAAAATCCTGAAGGAGAATGTCCGGCCATCTGTTCGTCAACTCAAGCTGAAGTGATCTTGGGTGCTGCAGCAGGACAATGACCCAAAACACACCAGCAAATCCACCTCTGAATGGCTGAAGAAAAACAAAATGAAGACTTTGGAGTAGCCTAGTCAAAGTCCTGACCTGAATCTTATTGAGATGTTGTGGCATGACCTTAAAAAGGCGGTTCATGCTAGAAAACCCTCAAATAAAGTGTTTAATTGTGTTATCTTTGACTAATAGTTAAATTTGTTTGATGATCAGAAACATTTTGTGTGACAAACATGCAAAAGAATAAGAAATCAGGAAGGGGGCAAATAGTTTTGCACACCACTGTATATGTTTGCCCACATCAAGGACAGAAGTCACCCATCTTTCTACCCATTCTGATGGGGGTGATCGGTGGAGTAACTATGGAGAAACCTGACCCCCGAGTCGCGGGGGTGTGGCCAGACTTCAAGGTCTGATCTTCTAGAGCTGAATTTGCCCCTGGAAACCTGCTAAACTATCTTTTGCAAACTATCTGCTGCAGGCAGACACAAGAGGTGGCAAAGAGACTGGGTGGGGCGCTAAACCATAGCTCCACCAAGGATCAATCCAACTTTGAATGTTTTTGTATGTTGTATATTTTAGAATATTTGTTAAATAATGGGAAAAAAATCTGGGTTTTGGATTTCAGCTGTTTCTATTTTCTTGCAGGAAGTGGCAGATAAAGAAATTGCTGCATTTCCAGTAGATAGCTGCCCTGTAAGAATCCGTAACCGTTGTGTTATGACCTCTCGACCACGGGGTGTAAAAAGACGTTGGCGGCTGAGTCGAATCGTGTTCCGTCATCTAGCTGATAACAACCAAATGTCTGGTATTCAAAGAGCCATGTGGTAGCAACAGGATTTAAAGACTTAAATCTAATTATTGAGGCTACTGGGCTGACATTTACTGAAGACATTCATCAAAAGAGCATTCTTTACTCCCTAATCATAACAAAACATGTTTTTTTTATATATATATATAAAAATAAATAAAAAGATCTGTATCACGGCAACATTTACATTAAAAACTGAAGTTTATGCTATAATGATCAAGTGTTTTATACTTCTCCAGTTTTGCTTTAGGTTTTTGTTTCTAAAAAAAGAGACCTATTTGTGGGCTATCCTTACCACAGTATCCTGCATAGCTCTATATTCACTTGTATAAATATTTAGGGGCATTTTAATAGGGTGGAAAAAAAGTTCCTTAAAGGAACAGTAACGCCAAAAATTAAAGTGTTTTAAAGTAATGAAAATATAATGCATTATTGTGCTGCACTGGTACAACTGGCATTTTTGCTTCTAAAACTCTAATAGTTTATATAAACAAGCTACTGTGTAGCCATGGGGGCAGCCATTCAAGCTGGAAAAGGAGAGCACAGGGTACACAGCAGATAACAGATGAAAGTATACAATTGGATTCTTCAGAACTTATCTACTGTGTGTTGTATGCTTGAATGGCTGCCCTCATGGCTACACAGAAGCTTGTTTATATAAACTATAGTTGTTTCTCTGAAGTAAACACACCGGCTTTGCCAGTGCAGGGAACCAGAAAATTAAATTGTCTTTTCTTTAAAACACTTTCACTTTTTTGGTGTTACTGGTACTTTAAAAATCGTACAAAAATGAATAGAGAGCTGAGAAGTCCCCGTCTGGCAGATTGTGGTGAACTCACTACTATATTTACTGTTACAGGCAAAGGTGGTGTATTCTTAACCTAGATTAAACCATATAGTAAAGAAATTCCAGAAACAATTACCTGATTAAAACACCTACAAAAAACTAACAAAGTTTTCTTTTTGAAACCCCGGATGAAAGTTATGGATTAACTTTCTTAAAAATAAATATTGGGCATTCAGATGTCACTGGAATGTGGTTGTTTTTGTTTCTCTGGATGGCTGAGAGGACTTTTCCTGAACAATATTTTTGATGAATCATTAGCACTGATTGTAAAGTATTCAAATAACAGGCCAGCATGCAAGAAAAGCAGTGAAGAGCCAATCGGGTGGGATGGGGAAATACAGGCAGATGCTAAAATCTAAATCAAGGGGAAACAAGATCAAATACAATTTTTCCTGCAAATGTATTGCTTGAGCATTAGTCATTTACTTAAAATGTACTTTTTATTTCCGTTTTGTATCAAACATCTATAAGATTTGAGGATACAAATCCGCTATAGATTAATTACATTGTCAAAATGTGCAGCTTCCTTTTTTTTTTTTTTTACAGCAATACCCTTGTCTATAAGGGAGAGAGAGATTGGTTAGTTACATTCTTACAGATGATCACAGTGAATAGGAGATGGAATTTAACCATTTTTAACATTAATATCATTTGATGAATTTATCACAAGACTGGTTTACTAAAGTGTGTGCACAATAAAAATGTTTCTAATAGTTAGCCAAAAATGTAATCTATAATGGTTGTTTTATATAGTAGTCAGAACCCAACTTCCTGCTTTGCTGCTCTCTAACTCTTGAGTTAGCTACCTGAAGGGGGCCCACATAGGACATAAATGTTAACTTAGTTTGCTTTTGATACTTAGCATGCAGCGCAGATTCAAAAGCAAACTGTTATGACCCATATGTCCCCCCCTCAAGTCATTAATTGGTTACTGTCTGGTAACCAATCAGTGGAAACCCAGAGATGTGCAAAGCAGGAAGTTGTGGCTATTATATCAGACATCTGCTCGTGTCAGACTTTATAGATTACATTTTTGACTAACGATATTGAAAAAAATATATTTTGCACAGCCTATTTCGCAGATTTTATTTTTAATTCATTTAAAGGGATTGTTCGCCTTCAAACAACTGTTTTCAGATAGAGCACCAGAAAAAATGACCAATTTTTTTTCTGTGTGTCACCGTTTTAGTAATATTCAAGTGTACAGTGTCATTTTTCACCTTCTAAAGCAGCTCTGGGAGGGCGGGGTCACCGACCCTGTAAGCTGTTAAGAAATTTATCAACTAAATGTTTTTTTTTTTTAATTTATATTTGTCCTTGCTGAAAATATCTGGGTTTCATTACAGACAGCTGATAGAATTGATACAATAGTTGCTAATAATCCAGAAATGCTGCTGAGAAATGTATCAAGTAAATGTTGCAAAATTGTAACAGTTTAGAGTCTGCACCTATAGCAATGTGCTGGTCGGGTTTTTCACAGAAGGTGGAAATTGTAAACCATAAAATTAAGTATGGGACAAATGGGATCTATTTGAAGTTTACAATCATTTTCTATTCTTACTGGTTTTTCAATATTTGTGGTCGCCTTAAAGGAAAACTAAAGTCAAAGTACAAATACAGCTCAAAGTACTGGCCAGTCTGTTAAGATCCGCTTACCAGAAGCGTATCTCCAACTTAGTTTCCTTGTGAAATTAATCTGAAATTGAATTCCAAATTATTGCCAAGTAGATTGAAAGTATATCACGCCAGTCTCTTAATAAAAATCCCCATCACAGGGCATGCACATGCGCACAACCATGCCTCCATGCGCAGATAAATTTCCCTGTGCAAGAAGCTATACAAGTCACATGACACCCAAACGACATTACGATCTATGATTGGTCCATTCTAACAGCCTATTTAAACGTTGTGCTTGTAACATCGTTGGTTAAACACACAAATAAATGAAATACTGATTACAGACCTCAGTCAAACAAAACCCGCAGCCTTTCCTCCCCTGTTCGCAACACTTGTACGCTGAGCAAGAGAGCTTCCGTAACCATAGAGACGCAATGCTGTTCTAAACTCCCGCTCCGCTTACAAAATAGTTTTGCGAACAGGGGAGGAAAGGCTGCATGTTTTGTCTGACTGAGGTCTGTAATCAGTATTTCATTTATTTGTGTGTTTAACCAATGATGTTACAAGCACAGGGAAGGCAGTGAGGATATAAGTTTAATGGGGAAGTGACGTATAGGGTTAAGAACATGGCGCCCTCACAGTTATTGAAATGTTAAGTTTGGAATGTGAGCAGAGCATTTAAGAGGCACACAGACATAATCTAACCCAGCGTTTCAGGACAGTGGGGTAATTGGCAACATTTTGGGATAGTTGTCTAATTTTACCTTTCCTTCTCCTTTAACCAAGTAACTAAATCCAGGAAGTGCATATACATTTACAGTCACGGACACGGTGGGCCTTCGAAGATTGCTACTGAGCAAAAGTCTTGCAAGCATTATAAAACTACCAATATCTCTAAAAATAGAAAATGAATGCAAATTACAAAAATGCTTGAAGCACCTACGTTTACATAAATAATTTTTTGTGTTTAGATTCCCTTTAAAACAAAGTGAACGTGTAATATAGTGAAAAAAGTACCCACTATTGTAAAATGTAAGGATGATATAAGTCACCGAAATGTTCCATGACCATATAGAAGCACACGGCGGAGTGCTTTTATACAGGTCATGGAACTTTGAGGTTACTTTTAATATCCTCGTATTTTCCAACAAGGGGTACTTAATTTATTATAATACAAAAGTTTTAGTCAGTCATGTGACAAAAATGACCTGTTTATAAGGATATAATTTACAGTGTATTCATGGCTTTTGTATATTATATTGATATCCCTGTCCTTTGTGCTAGTGTACCAATGATTCTTCTTCTGATCTAAAGAAAAAAAGCAATGACCAACTAAGATATTATTTGCACAAGAACATAGCCAGTAATCAAAACAGTGACTAGGATACGGTGTTAAGAGGTATACAAATGAATCTTCCAGGAATATAAACCATGCAGTTTCTAATCCAATTGGCATGAAATGCAACAGTAGCGATTTTCAGGGCTGGGAAGTAAAATGAATTGTTAAATTTAGAACAGATCATGTCTCCAGGCATTAAAATGAGTTCCGTCTCTGGGCATAGGCATTGTTTAAAGCAATACTGGCACGTTCCGATAAAAATCATAGAAACGCGTCCGTATCAAGTAGTTGCTGCACACAGAATATCTCCCTTGAAAGCTGCCCCCAGCCCCGCTAACCTTTGCGCAGCCGACTCGCTGATGCAGCTAACTGATGTTCGGCCTTGCTTCCATGATGCTGGACTGGGGCGAACCTTCAATAGGCTGAAGTCCTATTTTCATTTGTAATTCGACTATGGAAGGATTGCACAGCCCTCAGCCCAGCTTAAAAAAAAAAAAAAACACACAGAAGATATTTTAGCAGTGTAGGAGGGTCAGGTCAAAGCAGGTCCGTGGGGCGGCTTTCAGGGGAACTATTCCGGGTGCATCAACTACTTGATACGGACACGTTCCTATGATTTTTATAGGAACGTGTCGGTATCACTTTAAGGCGTAAGCATAATAAGCTTATGTTCAGAATTCCAGATCGCCTTTCATTTGTTTTTCCCGTGATTCCGACCAAGCTTTGTTGAGTGTTCTCTTCATTTCATCATCTCCTTCATCATACATCTTCTTTAGAACATTCATTAACCCTGCACTTGGGTCTCCATCTGTGTCTAGTGCTGGTTTGCTAAGAGGGAAAAACAAGATATTATATTGTAAAGGTTACACAATGCAATATACAAAAACGAAGACGAACACCATATTAAGCTAAATAGCCATAGTAACTTGGATCCATTGTACATTAAAGAACATGTGTGGAAGAAATCGGTATAAAAAGAGTATAGGCTTTTTAGCCTACAGTCTAGAGTGAGAAGGAAATAGATGAAAAACAAAAACCATAGTCTGTTAAGAAATAAGTGTTTATTTTCTAAATGTGTAATTTATTGATGTGCAACTAAAATGCCATTACACTTATAGCATTTGTCTGCGGAGTTGCCCCCAAAACGGACTTGACAAATGTCCACAAGGGTTATTATGAGCCTGTCCTGGATTTTTTGTTTTTAACTAACTCATTCCTCATGATTCTAAATGGTAACATGAAATATGGTCTTAAAGAAAGGTATCATTATCAACCCACTGCAGCATTTCATGTGATATTTTTTTCAGGGTACCCAAATTAATGAATGAGTTTGAAAAACTAACTGACCCAATTTTAAACAATGCAGAGACATGGCTAACATAGCAGCGCTCTGCCATTATTTAAAATTACCTTAAAGGAATAGTTCAGTGTAAAAATAAAAACTGTGTAAACAGATAGGCTGTGCAAAATAAAAAATGTTTCTAATATAGTTAGCCAAAAATGTAATGTATAAAGGCTGGAGTGAACAGATGTCTAATAAAACAGCCAGAATCCAACTTCCTGCTTTTCAGCTCTATAACTCTGAGCTAGTCAGCGACTTGAAGGGGGGGCCACATGGTACATATCTGTTCAGTGAGTTTGTAATTGATCCTCAGCATTCAGCTCAGATTCAAAAGCAACAGATATGACCCATGTGGCCCCCCCTCAAGTCTCTGATTGGTTACTGCCTGGTAACCAGGGTAACCAGTCAGTGTAACCCAAGAGAGCTGGAAAGCAGAAGTGAGTAGTGTCTAACTGACATGTTATACGTCAAATCACTCCAGCCTTTATACATTACATTTTTGGCTAATTAACTATATTAGAAACATTCTTTATTTTGCACAGCCTATTTACCCAGTTTTTATTTTTACACTGAACAATTCCTTTAATCTGGGCTTAAGTTGACCATTATTATAGAAACTGCTCATTATTATAGAAAAGCAGGCAGTTTGTTGTCAGGCAGTTATTGGAAACGTTTTAAGGCACATTTATAACTACTGCGTAAATTTGCATATGGACAGTAACCCACAGAAACCAATCAGTGATTAGGTTTTTCAGCTGGTGCAGGAAGATCAAGAAAAGCAAAAATCAGATCACTGTGGGTTATTGACCATAGTGATGTTCATAAAAGTTCTGCCTTTTGTTTTCAATTAAAATATTAATGTTTAGATGTGTGACTAATGCTTTGTGGGTTCCAATACATTCTAGGCCTTCTAACATGAACCTATGGAATAAAGATTTTATCCATGAATAATCCCAATTTCGTACAAATACTCACTCTTTTTCCTTTGTTTGTTTTTCAACTTGTGTTAGAAATTCCCATTTATGTTCAGATTTCTTTCTACACATTATCAGCACTGTGTCTGTCTTCACCTATATGAGAAGGAAATTTAACAGTGTGAATTGATTATTATTTTTTTAAGTATCCAGAACATATTTTGATTTATATAATATTACTGCACAGACTTGTATGTCTGAATACAAGTGCAAGTTAGGGGGTGGGTAGGCACAGCGTGCAAAAAAATTTTTTGCAACCCACCTTCATACTAAAATTAACCCTTAAATGTCAAGGCACCATAGGATTTATTTTGAGGTTTGTAGCCTTTTAATGTTCTCAAAAATGCATATATGCATGCATAAAAGTGCATAATATTTACCATGCAAGTATAACTGTGAAAGACTTACTTTTTTTGTGCTACCCTCTGGAGAAATGGGCTTTAGCAAATTGTTCACAATCATGGTGTGATTTTTCCCATTGAGATCTTTCACTAACAATTCAAATGACCTGCAAAATGAGGCATTGGTAAATAATGGTTATAGTGCATTTACAATCTGAGTAAAATGGCTTGTTCCAGACATTGTTCAGAAGAACAGCATACTTTGATTAAAATGTTGGTAGGGGAGGGAATATATAATAATATGCACTATGCAAGTACAAGGGACACATTGCAAACACATTCGGACTATTCTTTTAATATTACAAATATTCTTTATTTTACAGATCATGTTTTTTTTTTACCCATGCTATTTTAGACCCATCACACCCTCTATAGGGAAAAAAAGCTCTGTATGAACAAGGTCCTTCTTCATCCGGTTTCTGCTTTCATTATACAGGGATGCAACACTTATACGGGCTTCTAGAACCCAAAGTTGCAATTGGATTTGTCTCAGAATGGCACATTAAGAGGCATATTTATCTAGAATCAAATTTGTGAGTTGTGTGAGGGTTTTTTACTACCTAAAATAAAATCTAATTGGGAATGATTGCTTATTTATAAAAAAAAAAAAAATCAGTGTCAGAAACTCGAATGAAAAACGAGGGAGGGAAAAAAAACAAATGATCAGGTTCATGTCCCGAAAAAACTCGAATCAATTTCTTTTAGATGGTGAATTTTTAAACAGACATTCAAGTTTTCGAAAATATAACTTGAATGTAGTAAAAGAACAGATCAGCCGACGTTCTGCCCCTGACAGAAATCGTACGATAGTTATGTCTGACAAAGCTAGTGACAGTCTCCCACTGAAAATCGTACATCGGCAATACACGCAGAGATATTATATTATCGGCAGGCGACAAATTTTCTAACCTGTCCGATCGACCAAACAACCGATCTCCGCCGGACGCAAAATGTTGTGACACTCCACACACGGTTCCGAAAATCATACAAATCCACAATTCGTACGATCGGATCGTTGCGTCTATGGCCAGCTTAACCGTTCTCTATTTTTGTATGCACCGCTACCTGTGCTTTACACCAATGGGTACAGGAAGTAGAGACTATAAACACAGATCTACTTACCTCTCTGTGAAATGGACATGCACATTATCAGCAGGAACGTTCTGCACTCCCTTTAGAGTAATATAAATTTTAACAAACTTATCAGATTGATCCCACCCTGCAGAAAGAAAAACAAGACACAATTAACAATCCACACTAATATTAGATATAAATATTAGGGATGCACTGAATCCACTATTTTGGACTATTTCAAACCCCCGAATCCTTAAGATTTGGACAAATACTGAACCAAGTCCTAATTTGCATATGCAGATTAGTGGTGGGAAGTGGAAAAATTCCCTCCAGCCGGGCAGAAGGATTTGTCCGAATCCAAACCTGAATCTGGTGCATCCCTAACAAGTGTGTGTGTGTGTGTGTGTGTGTGTGTGTGTGTGTTTGAAAATTCTTGAAAATTACTTTAAAAGAAGTAGTATGGGAGAAATGTTTTTGCTTGCAGTCCTAAAGCAAGGGCAATGTTGCATCTCGATAAAAAAAACCCTACAAAATGAAACGTCATTTTTTTTACTCACCATAGTTGTTTATTTTGACTGTATACGTGCTAGTCATTGGAGGAACAATGGCGGATGGTTTCTGGGTTTCCATAGATGCCCCTGCTTGTTGCTGCTGTTTGGTAGATATTTCAGTCTCCAGCTTACGCTGTTCCACAAACAACACATCCCGCACACGTTTCCTTGTGGTTTTCTCAAGCAGCTGCTTCACCTCTTCCAAGTCTTTCTTAAGCTGGATAACAAAGTCCAAAGGGTTATGGATATAGTGTATTTATACAGTCTTATTAACTGCATTTTAGAAAAACACAAAAATAGCAGTTATTGCTAGAAAACAGCATGACTGAGACACTGGGAAATGAAGATGATAAAACAGGTATAAGCTTCTGTTATCAAATAAAAAAGAGTCTCATACAAAATTCTTTGATGCATGGGAAAGGAAGCTAGAGATAGAGCTACCTCCGATGAGTAGGAGGATAATATTGAGAAATATACATAAAACTTCTAGAGCTTCACGAGTGAGAGAAATGTTATATAAAGTTATAAGTAGGTGGTATTACACTCCTGAAAAGTTACACAGGATTTTCACCACTACAACCGAGAAGTGTTGGAGATGTAACCTTGATACAGGGTCATATAAACATATATGGTTTACTTGCCCAGGTATTATTCCATTCTGGATTGAGGTGGTAGAAAGGATAAATAAAATAACAGGTTCGGAACTACATCACTCAAATATCAATTTATTATTGTTTCATATCGATAGACAAAATAAAAGGATAACAGATAGTTTAACAATACATTTATTACATGCAGCAATTGCCATGATACCAAAAAAATGGAAGCTAAAGGTTCCACCATTGGAAGTAGAATGGAGGAACCTAGTCGAAGAAACTAGGAAAATGGAGGAAATTACGAGTTTACTGCATAACAATATACCACAGTACTACCAGATATGGAGGCCCTGGATAGATAACTGGAATTTGGGGAACTAATTTGTTGAGGGGTGAAACGGCCAAAGGAATAATCGGGCTGGGAATCAAATTATTGTATAAAAATATTGTATAAAAATTGATGTGAGGTGAATCTCTGGTACTCAAAGTGTCAACACTCTGTTTAGCTGGAACTTGTTGTATAATGATATACATATCCCCATGTCCCCCTTTTTCCTTCTGTATCCATTTTAAAAAAAAATTTGGTTTGTTTTCCTTTTTTTTCTTTTTTTTGTTTTTTGCTTTATTTTTTTTTCAAAATTAATAGAGAGATTTAAAAAAAAAAAAAACAGGTATATGCTATCAGTGTTAGGGTTATGGCACATTTTTTACTGCCACTGTAATCGCCCCATACTTACTTTACTCAGAAGCACTTTGGGCTTACAGCAAGAGGTTTGATAATATATTTGAAATCAAGTGGTTGCTGTAGGGTAAAGTTTACAGCTCCAAACAGTTGACATCAGTTTTGCTTTCACTCTCAGAATATACATATACACACACATTGTCTGGCGTAGTCAGAGTCACCCCCCCGTACTGATTTTAAGGGCCAGGCCTACAACTGGTGGGCATAGTGTAACCCTGTAAGGAGAGCAATAATTTTGAAATCTCAGTAGCCCTAATAGATATGTATATATGGTGCTCCCTATTATATGCAGCTTATATATAGGAACAGGGAGGTATGGTGCCGGGGGAATGTGGGCTAAACGATAGAATTTAACAAAAGAAACCCAGAGTTGCTACCTCTATGGAATGTATTAGCCTTGATTAACATTAGCGCTGCTCCCAAAAAACTCTGTACATAGACATAGCGTCTGAGAGAAGCAGAAGTTAGTTGCATCCCTACAAACACGCGGGACAAAGGTCTCTGGAACAGGTTGCGGTCAGTCACTGACCCACTAGCAGCCATTTGCCTACTCACCTCTTGCACAACGGATTCCATGTCTGGCCAAGCACACGGGCACTTTGATCCACACAACTTACTCACAGGCACGACAAGGCACACACACCTTTCACTCAGATCTTGGATTCTCTGGAACCTTCCGCAGCAGCTCGTGACGTCAAGCAAAACGCCCCTTTTTAAGCCTTCCCACCAATTATTGCCCAGCCCACGCACGTTACGTAAAACAAGCCCTTTCCCTGCGTTTTATAACCTGCAGAGTGCGGGGTTGTATATAAAAGCGGCATAGAGTTCAGCGTTGCCAGGTTGGTGGTTTTCCAGCCAAATTAGGCTACTAATTTAAAGCCCAGGCGGGTTGTGAAAATACAAACTAGCCAAGGTACATATTTGGGCTACTTTTTGGGCCTTTGGCTGGTTTTTACTTCAGAAACCAGCCAAAGTTCTTGCCATAACGTGCCAAGCCTGCATCTCCAAATGCATGTTGGGTAATGTAGTTTTTGTTGAACAATTTGCCAACTACCAAGTTTAATGTAAGACTACAATACCCAGCATGCAATGGGACTGACTTGTGTAGCAGCTGGGAGTTGCCAGATTTTGGGCTCTGTACCTATTGTCTATCAGGACAAGGGATACTGTCATGGGGAAAAAAAATTTTTCCAAATGAATCAGTTCATAGTGTTGCTCCAGCAGAATTCTGCACTGAAATCCATTTCTCAAAAGAGCAAACAGAATTTTTTATATTCAATTTTGAAATATGACATGGGGCTAGACATTTTGTCAATTTCCCAGCTGCCCCAAGTCATGTGACTTGTGCTCTGATAAACTTCAATCACTCTTTACTGCTGTACTGCAAGTTGGAGTGATATCACCACCCTCCCTCCCCCCCAGCAGCCAAACAAAAGTACAATTGGAAGGTAACCAGATAGCAGTTCCCTAACACAAGATAACAGCTGCCTGGTAGATCTAAGAACAACACTCAATAGTAAAAACCCATGTCCCACTGAGACACATTCAGTTACATTGAGAAGGAAAAACAGCAGCCTGCCAGAAAGCATTTCTCTCCTAAAGTGCAGGCATAAGTCACATGACATGGGGCAGCTGAGAAATTGACAAAATGTCTAGCCCCATGTCAGGTTTCAAAATTGAATATAAAAAAATCTGTTTTCTCTTTTGAGAAATGGATTTCAGTGCAGAATTCTGCTAGAGCAGCACTATTAACTGATTCATTTTGAAAAAAACATGTTTTCCGATGACAGGATCCCTTTTAAGCATTCTTGCATTTTCTGGTGACTTTTGGTTTTGAAAATTAAACCTGGCAACCCTGATAGAGTTAGTAATTTATGCAACAATTGCTCAGTGGGAGTTATGGTGAGAACTAGTATGGGTATTTAGCGCTGTCACTTTGCTTTATCTCTTGCTGATTTTAATGGCTGAAAATAATGGGACGTCTGATATATTTTTACAGACATCGAGGGAATACCTGTTCCGGTGTTTTGGGCCTGTCCAGTAGCGCTTCCTCCGTGTCCCTTCACCCCCCACCCTTCCCCTTAGACAAGGCTAGAGCTCTAAAGGCAGGTCTAATTTTAAAGGAGTTGTTCTACTTTGATTTAATCTTTAGTTTAATTTTACATTTTTTCTATTTGTGTTTTTGAGTTATTTAGCATTTTATTCAGCAGCGCTCCAGTTTGCAAGTTCAGCAATCTGGTTGCTAGGGTCCTAGCTATCATGCATTGATTTGAAGAAGAGACTGGAATATGAATAGGAGAAGCTTGAATAGAGAGATGAGTAATAGTAGCAATAACAGTAAATTTGTAGCCTTAAAGGAAAACTATACCCCCAAAATGAATACTTAAGCAACAGATCGTTTATATCAAATTGAATGACATATTAAAGAATCTTACCAAACTGGAATATATATTTACATAAATATTGCCCTTTTACATCTCTTGCCTTGAACCACCATTTCGTGACTCTATCTGTGCTGCCTCAGAGATCACCTGACCAGAAATACTACAACACTAACTGTAACAGGAAGAAGTGAGGAAGCAAAAGGCAGAACTCTGTCTGTTAATTGGCTCATGTGACCTTACATGTGGTTTGTATGTGTGCACAGTGAATCTTACGATCTCAGGGGGCGGCCCTTATTTTTTAAAATGGCAATTTTCTATTTATGATTACCCAATGGCACATACTACTGGAAAAGTATATTATTATGATAATGGTTAATTTACATGAAGCAGGGTTTTACACATGAGCTGTTTTACTCAGTGTCTTTTAATAGAGACCTACATTGTTTGGGGGGTATAGTTTTCCTTTAAGAGAGTGTTTGCTTATAGATGGATAGGGTTGCCAACTATTCTGGAAAAATATACCGGCCTTCCTATATATTTATCTTTTTTCCCTATTAATAACATTGGGATCAACCATCATTTTTACTGGCCAGGCCGCATAAAATACGGCCAGATGGCAACCCTATAGATGAAGTCAGTGACTCCCCCTTTTGAAAGCTGGAAAGTCAGAAGAATAATTTTAAAAAACTTTAAAAAGAATAAATGAAGAACAATTTAAAAGTTGCTTACAATTACCTATTCTATAACATACTAGAAGTTAACTTAAAGGTAAACCACCCATTTAAGGTATAACAATTAGGAAAATGTCTTCTCTTAGCCCTCCCAATCCTGGAATCACTACCCCTGCCCAGTGTCCAGTTACTAGGATGGCTGATGCTACCCAGCCCTCTGTTCCCATCATATGCAGTTTATTGCTGATTTACTGTAACATACGCTGCTGGCTCCATCTCGATAGTAATGTTTTAGTAAAGCAATAAAAAAAAAAATTCAAAAAAACAAAAGTATTGCATTAACTCTAGTTGTGTCAGTAAGATCGCTGCACAACTAATGGTGCATTACTAACTGCTCCATGTAGTGTGACAGCAAAAACTGAGGCCAAGTCCACTTTGAGGTTATGCCCACAAAATTAAACATGCACACAATTGTATCCCAAATTATGCTCATTGTTGTATTGGATTCCAGGCAGTGGGGGAAGGGGGGTGACATCTCATCTTGAAAGACTGGCCAAGTTGTCATAAACAACATCATAAACCAATTGTCCCATTTTAAGCAAGACAGTTGGGAGGTATGTCACTGCAGAAATGGATTCAGAATAATGCACTTACCCCAGACATAATATACTTATGGGTATGTAAAACTACAGTATAACTCTTGGGGTTGTAGCTCAAATATCAACTGAAAAAAATGCCAGACCCTGCATCACAAGCATGTCTCCGCCCATGCCTTATGCAAGGATCAAAACTCTTTATTTAGGTATCTAGGCAGTGTTGTGTGTATGGCATGAGACCAGTAAATACTTTCTGATTTCAGAAGGCTTCACTTTGCATAACAAAGTAATAGTAGTTATAGGGTAGAACTTATATGAACCTATACTGGTGTAAAGGTGATACCTTTACTGGCTAACTAAGATTAGCACAGCAAGCTTTCAGAACATCTCAGTTCCTTCTTCAAAGCTGATTACAAAAAGCTATGATGGCTCTGATATATATACAACATTTTGTATACAAAAAAAAAGGACAAAAGAAACAAACATCATTGGTATTGCAAACAGAGAAACTTATGGAGAGATGGGTTATACACCAGGCAAGAATTAGACCTACGGGTGGCGGCAGACAGGGGTATTAGTCGCCCAACAACAAATCTTCTGTGGGAGACTAATCTCCCAGAAACGCCTTCCCGCTAGTAAGAGTACAATTTGCCAGCGGGATGACATAAGAATCATGACATTTCCAGTCGTCCAAAGTTTCCTTGTAAGACAAAGTGATTTGTATGCCATCCCACCTGCGACTTGTATTCTTGCTGGCAGGAAGGTATTTTGGGGAGATGAGTTACAGCAGAAGCTGGGTGACTAATCTCTGTCAGCCACCACCCTAAATTGTGAAGTACACTACAGATTTTTTTAACAATTCTTTTATTTAGCATCTCAATTGTACAAGTTGCATTGCATATAAACAGTAAGAAAATATCTTATTTGTGAGATTGCTGCATATTCAATAAACTTTAAAAAAAGAAAGAGAAAAAAACATAACAAATGGTGTCATGCTAACATTCTTTGTTTCTAGACAGTAATGTATTGAGTAAGAGCACATAGAAATTACAATCAAAATGGATGAAGTAAAAGATGATTCCGCATAGCCTACCCCTTCCCCTTTTTCCTTTTCCGTGTTTCCGTTTATTTTCCCCATTTGTCTTCTGTTATTTATTTATTTATTTCCCCACTACCACCCAACCTTCAAGCACTAGAGGGGGGGAGCGGGTACCCCGTCTACCCTGGTCACATTTTGCTATAACCAACTCTTACATGTGTGATTGTTAAATCCGGTTAGGAGAGCTTACATCAATCCAGATCTTATTGAACTTTTCCGGGCAGCAAGGGTATAGATTTCTCAATTAACTGCTCCCAATTTTTTATGGCTGCCCCCAACCTGGCTTTCCAGTGCATGGCAATCACTTTCTTGGAGTACATACAAAGCAGTTATTAATGTGCGTTGGGCATGGTTCGGGGAGATATCTTCCACCTGGTTGAGTAATAGAACCCTGGGCTCCAATGGAAGAAAAATTTCTGTTTTACCTTGTATTATCTGTGTTACTGATTTCCAAAACAGTCGAATTAGTGGGCATTCCCAAGTCATGTGGAAGAAATCCGCTGGGGACTATTGACACCTGGGGCATTCCTGGCTAGCCGTTGTGGGGTAATATAGGTGCGGTGCAAATAGTTTAATTGTGTCATTTTGTCTTTGCTACTAATTACCCCTACAAGAGCATTGTCCAAAATATCTTCCCAGCTCTCATCCGTAATCTCTGATACATTTTGTTGCCATGAGGTTTTCAGTTTATACAGTTTAGCATTTCCTACTCTAGACAATTGCGCATAAAATGAGAGAGAGGTTTAATTAAATCTGTATTGTGTATGCTGACCTCCAAACTATTCCGAGTCGTGTCTATATTTCCAGGTTGAAATTGGGTTTCCCAAGCATGTCTTAGTTGCAGATACCTGAAAAACATGGCATTAGGGAGAGAAAATTTTCCTTTCAGTTCTTGAAAACTCAAAAGCTTACCCTCAGTTATAACATCTACGACATACTTGATACTGTGCCTAGCCCAGGCTTGTGGGTCTGGGAGACCGGACAGATGTTTTAAGTTTGGGTTTCCCCACAAAGGAGAAAACAATGAGCAGTATTGTGGTGGCTTTGGATAGAACCTTCCTACAATTTGCCAGGCCTTAACAGTTGCTCCCATAAGAGGCGAGGCTTTAGTAGTGTATTTAATACCTCTATATGGTAGGTTTCTGAGTTCCTCAAACAACCCAAATACTTGTGCTTCCAGTACTGTAGCTGCATTTGTATGGGATGATAGAGCCCAATTTCTGACCACTGTCATTTGTGTTGCCAGGTAGTATAGGAATAGGTTAGGGGCTGCAAGGCCTCCTTGGTTGGTTGGTAGCAGCAGGGTATTAAGGGCTATACGAGGAGCAGCCCCAGCCCAGAACAAAGATAACATGTGACTCTTTAGCTTTATGAAAGTTGAGGATGATATCAGTAATGGGGATTGTCTAAAGATGTACGTGAGCTTGGGTAATAGCACCATTTTAAAAAGATTAATTCTACCTAGTAGAGTGAGTGGCAGATTGGCCCACAGTTCCTTTTTTTTCCTCTATATTTCGTAAAACAGGCAGGATGTTAAGTTCCTCAAACCTAGTTAAGTCGGCGTGTATCCATATACCTAAGTATTTGAAAGATGCCACCCATTTCAGGCCATGAGTGTGCTGAGGAACAATAATCGGGAGGGGATCAAGTGGAAAAAGCACCGACTTTGACCAAGACCTGAGAATTTCGTAGGTGTATTAATAATGCATAGTGCGTGTGTGAGGTCTTGTTGCGGATTGGCCAGGTACAGGAAGGTATCGTCTGCATACATGCTTATTACCTCTTTCAGGGCGCCATGTTTTAGGCCAATTACATCAGGCGAGGATCTTATACGGCAGGCCATGGGTTCCATGGCTAAGGCAAATAAAAAAGGAGATAAAGGGCAACCCTGCCTTGTACCTCTAGTAATCTTGAAAGTGCCTGATAGGTTTTTATTGGTTCGAATCCTTGCTACTGTGGGATAGTACGATGCTTTAACCCATTTCACAAATGTTGGGTGTATCCCAACCCTAGACATTGTGGCCCAGAGGTACTTCCATTTGACTGAGTCAAATGCTTTATCATTGTCTAAAGAGGCTATCAACCTAGTCCCTGGGTTGTCATGAATCGTGGCTATGTTAGTGAGTAGCCTCCTTATAGTTATATCCGTGGTGCGTCCTGGCATAAAGCCAGTTTGATCTGGGGAGATGATGTTAGATAGGTGAGGTGCCAACAGTGTAGCCAGGATTTTGGTGTCTACGTTAATAAGTGAGATTGGCCTATATGAGGAGCAGTCAAGAGGGTCTTTTCCTGGCTTTGGGATAAGAATTATTAGGGCCTCCCTCATAGAAAGTGGCAGGGGCTTGTCCTCTTATCCCATTATATAGTTGTGAGGATGGGTGCTAGGAGTTTCACATTTTGTTTATACCAGTCTATGGGCAAGCCACCTGTGCCTGGTGTTTTCCCACTTGGGAAAGCCGTTATCACTGTCTCCACTTCAGCTTGTGTTATGGCTTGCCCTAGCGCTGCAGCACACTGATGCTCCAGTTCAAACAGATCTGTATCTCGTAGGTAGTTATTTATCTCTGTAGGGGAAACCTCTAGTTTGGAGTGGTAGAATTCAGAGTAGTTCTTCGCAAATCATTCATTAATTTTAGCCAGGGCAGAGACCACCTCACCATCTAACAGTTTCACAGCTTGTTTTGTGATGTCTGCTGCTTTATCTTTTGACAACAAAGCCAGAAGTTTCCCGTTTCTATCACCATATTTGAAGATATTAGTCTGTTGGTATAATGTGTTTCTTTGTAAGAAACTCTGCTAGAGTTAGTTCCCTCTGGTCATGTTGCCATGCTTGCTGTGTTGAGGAGTTTAGTCAGCCTCCAGATCTAGCACCCTTTGTGACTTTTGCGATAAATCTGCTTGTTGGATTTGTTATTGCTGCAATGTTACCAATAGATTCACCCCGTGTGTGCTTTAAGTGCAGCCCAGGTAAGGTTGATTGGGCTAAGTTCTGCATTGAGATCTTAATTATATTGAATATTTTCCTGTATATCTGCATGTTTGGCCCAAAAGGGCTCAGTCTCCAGATTCTGTCCTCTGGAGCAGGGGATGGCAATAAAGTAAGTAGGAGTGGGGAGTGATTAGATATGACTGGTTTTTATGCACGTTTCTAGTCTAGCAGGTTGTAATGCAAAAAAGTTGGGACAGACTTAAAACTGCAGCAAAGAGTAGTAAAAGGGTTTTTTTTTCTTAAATACATCAAACTGCTTGCTGGTTATTGTAGTTTTACATAAACTACATTGCCCAACATGCACTGGGAAAGTCAATCCAAATCTGCCCCTTGGTGGGTTTGTACTTTAAAAATCCACCTGTGCTATAAATAAGTAGCCCACACCTGGCAACCCTGAAGGTGCTCACAAAAAAAAAAAAAAAAAAAAAAAAAAAAAATATATTTAGGACCTCCATGTTTGCCACCAATATGGATTCTTGACTATTAGCTAGAATCAAGTACACAGTACTTGGTGAAGTGTTCCCTGCCCATTAATAAGTCTATGGAATGAATGCCTTTCTGTAATTCAGATCATGCTGGATAATGTTTTTGGCTATGTTTCTATACATGTACTACTCAACACCATAAAGTGTAATGTAAAATGTACATTAAAATACGCAATGAGTTTTAATGGTTTGGAACAGTTCCCTAAGCCTAGCCCCCTGCTGATCTTTCAGACTACTTTGCTGAGCTGGCTGACTTACTTTGTAACAGCCAGCATCTGCAAACCCCACAATTCCCCGAACAGTATTTCAATTAAGTAACAGAATATCAGTGCATAACAATTTGTAACAGTGTTTAGTCCCCCTTCCCTGCCAGGATTTCAAAATGATGCAGGGAGAATGGTTAACCAGCCAGATTGCAGCATAAAAAGTGACATTTATTCATAATTTTGAAGAAACTGGTAACTGATGGGTATATTAGGGTCTTATGTGGGCCCTGTTATAAAATTTTGGATTGGAAGACAAGAGTTCCCCTTTTAAGAGCCCTAAACATTTGTGAGTACAATAGCAGTACTGCTTGCACAATATCAGATTTTAGCATCCTACAGTTGCCTGCAGTAGAGATTTGATGCTTGGTGTGCCTGTGCCACAACCCTAAAGGACTGCACGAACAGGCAACTGCAGTTCAGTCAGCCCAGAGTTTTTGAAACCAACAGTCTAGAGTCAGGTCAAAGAAGCTTTAAAGTTTATTTGTACATGTTTCCATTTAACAAATTGGAACTCTTTATATACATTTGTCAGTTAGTGCTGTAACTAGTTTCTAGAACAATCCAAATTGCTCAGTTGTTCTCAGCTGTAGCATAGGCTTAATTTGTCAGTTGCAGATCCAAGTCTGTAGGAGAAAAGATCAATGAATATTAGATGTCAAACCAACATGTCCAGCATTTAAACTACGGTATGTGGGATCAGTGCTTTGTTTTGTCATCTCAGTCTCAGTGAGAGAGTTCAAAGTGATTGTCATCATTTACCCACAACAGAGACTCACTACTAAGAATTGAAGTTACTTACCATTTAGCAGTGGTCACGCCTTGCCTAGAGAGACAAATAGATTAGAACACCAATATATGATAAAGCAGCAACTAACGATACAAGAACTGATTAACCATGCATGTAAAGGTTTGGGCATATTCTAGTAACACCTAATTGCTAGAGGTATACTTTACACAACACGTCAAAGGATATCCATCCAAGAGAGCAGCTTGCAACCATGTTTTAACTATAAAAAGTGTATAATTAATCTATTGACTTAACATGCCAAACTGGCCAGCTATTTGTGTTACCCTCAGAAATGTGTCTCATATGGCAGAATCACTTTCATCACTGCTTACAGAACACTATGGCCAACTACTGGCATCTTCAGTCAAGTACGCCTGAAAGCAGAGCTACCTTCAGCATTACAACTGGAAATTGGGGGAAGCTTCCCAATATGCACATTTATTAAGAGCCTCTAGAAACAAAAATAAGTTACTTTTAAATGATTCCTAATCCTTTTTAAGAGAGACTAGAAATTAAACCTATTTTTACATCTACCATAAAATTTAACTTTGTATGCTTATAATTGTCAAAGTATTTGACCAATGCTTTTCATTACCTATCCGACTCCATGTGATCATGACCTATAGGTAGCTTAATTTACATTCATATTTTAAAGAGTAATTCTTAGTGGCAGTATCACTTTGTGTGTACAGAATGTAATTCACTGCAAACAAAATTGCTTACAGGCAAATCTCAACACCTAGCTTAGCATAAGCATCTTTAGAATGCAGCAGATAATGTAAACATCCAAGTAATTTTTGTAATAAATTAATAAGATTTACTGGTCTCTCCAAAACAGAGTAATGTTAAGTTCCACTGTCTGCATCAGTGTGGGGTCAGGTTATCCTCAGAGAAGTCAGAGACCTGATTCAATAATTCATCGTTTACAGAACAGTGCAATTTTTATATACAAGTTTTTTTTATGGTTGATGCTAAGTGCAGAGCCCTTTTACAGGGATTGCACAAAATTTATCAAGACGTGACAACCAAAGATGATGGCAGGCAGCACTATGGTGTTTTAGGATGTACATGACCATACAAGATTGTCAAGCCCAAAATTGTGGCCACCAATAAGGTAGTTTGTTTTTAGCCTACACATTTAGTGGTCAGACAATTACATGTACCTGCTATTTAATCTGTAGTCAAGTTAAAAAAAACTGTGCTTGAAGATTTACAGGATAACCTGCATGAAACTTATTCCTACAATTCCCTAGCTTTAGTGTACCAACATTATTTTCCATAGAAGACAAAGCATGGTTAATTTTCCAGAGGAAAGCAACTTTCTACAAATAAATGTTTTCTTTGGAAAAGAGGTCTAACAAGTGGTTTTGAGAACTTTACCTTTGTATCAGGCAACACATATTTCCCCAACATTCTGCGACAGACCTGGGGTGGAAAAAAAAAAAATTCTATAAGATACATGAATTGACCAAGAGGTTAGTTTAAGACTACAGGTTTAAGTATTCACTGCATTTATTATTAACCCTAAAGGAGCAATAAAGATGCATCAGATAGGAGCGAAAGACTTCTTCTTCACAGAAGGTCAGCTGAACTATGTTTTCATCAAATGCATCTTGCTATAGCAGGCTTCTAAAGCATGTTATGGAATGTCACTTACCAGTGGCAGTTGTGTTGCACCTAAAAAAAAAAAAAAAAAAAAAGACAGATAAGCCAAGCAAGACACCGCTATAGGTTACTGCCCTCCCACTAAACTAAAAGCTTTAAGGCATACTTCAATCTCGAATAGTGTATTAGCCATTTGATACGTCAGATAGGAGCGAAAGACTGTTCACCATAATCAAGTCTGCTGAACTATGTACTCATCATTGTATTCAAAGTGCTTGACAAAGTGCTTGCAAAGCACATAAGCTTACCTTATTTCCACAAGAAAGCAATTGTGGAGCCAGACTTAAGACTTCATAGTACATTCCCTGTAATTTAACAAAGTTGTTAAAGATAGTATTTACGAATAAGAAAGTCCTCCTTTTGAGACATGCACCATTATCAGTTATAATTTGTCTATCATGGATTTCAGAGAGATTCCCATTGTAAAGCAAAAATCATCACATACTGCAATGAAGTGATTCAAGGTTCATAAAACCTTACTTACATTATGAGTTATTCATTGATGCACTCTGGAAGAGAAAAATAGTAATGCTTCAGATGTAGTTAAAGTTTCTATACCAATAATGCTTCTCAGAAACAGCACATGTTAGAATACATGTAAGCCTCAGTTTTACAAGCTGTCAGGAATCACACCTGTCCACTACTCTTTGAAGCATCACTGGCTTAGAAAAGGTGTAGGTTTGTAGTTACTCACCAAATATGCGGTGGCTGCAGAGGAATTGCTGAACAGAAGCCAAACACTAATGGAAAAAAGAAGCAGCATTAGGACATACAGTACAAGCCTACAACAACATTAAACACAGCATTAGGACATAAGGAACCTGGATTTTGCACATAGGACTGTATACTCAATGAGGGTCACTGCATGTCAGATAACACAAGTGCAGCTCTTGCTCTGCTACAGCTAGGAGGATTTTGCTTGAGAATTCTATGCATTTTAATGCAGCATGTTTAAGTTAGTTTTAGGCACAAGCCAGGGTTACTTCCAAGAACAGGTAAACTGACAAATTTAAAGATAGTTTCATAAATTGGCAATGAACTATTCAACATAGTGTTATGCCAGGCTTGTCCATTAGTTAATTCAGTATCCACAAATGGAACTAGTGTCAGACAAGACTTAGCTGGCTCTCAGAAAAAAATGGAACGGTTAGGGATAAATCATGTTTATCATTTGGCAGAATCATTTTCATCACAGGTTACCAGCAGTCTTTATTGGCTATGCTTTAGGAGGTAGAAGTCTAGGTTAGAAAGCCTTTACTGTGCAAACCATTGTAGGAGTTTCTTCTGTAAATTGAATATGGTGAGAGATTTACTGCAGAATTGCAATATATCCACTTTACCAAGGTCTACAGTTACTGCTTTTATGCAAACAAAAATTTCACTTTTGCAACTCACCAATACATAGTGTTGTGCAGACCTAGAACAGAAAGTCATAGAATTAGACTCACAGTCCAAATGTCAACTGCAATTTTAACTGTTAACAGGGTCAGGTCAGTGATAACACTCTCCACACATTTACTTCAGGTCAGACATTTGAAACATCATTACAAACCCTGATCAGATTAGCAGTTACAGGAAAAGCCAAACCCACAATCCATTTCCCTATAAACAGCTGCTTCTATTCAGGAAATTTGAAGAGGCAAGGGACACCTGAGGGATATCCACCTACCAATATTAAGCTACCATACTGAAGAATACTCTATGTTGGTGCCCTAAATAAGGTTTTTGCAACAGGGGCCAGATTTGGCAACCATTTAGACTGACATTCTGTGAACTATTAACATTAAATTACAGGAATCATGTAGCCGTAATATTAGGGCAAATTAGTGAAATGATCTGCCACTTTGTCTATACTGTGTTAGCAATAGACACATACTGGAACATAGCGAAGTCATACTTTTAGTTTACTGTACTGGCACATCAGTACGTCTGACACATCCAGCCCTAAAGTATGAAAACAGTGCGTCTTTATGTGCAAATCTGTGTCTATTGCCAACAACTTCAGCACACAGGCAGTATAGATCCTCTTGTACAATACCAATTTTGATTGTTTATTAATTTGAGGATCACTAAGGACTCTTTATGGTCACACTGGATTTTGGACTTTGTATTTAAGTGCAATCAAAGACCATGAAGTGTCAATCACTTAGGTTGTGATGTCACTGAGGAAGGGGAGGAGACTTTATCCACACCCCTTCCTCACACTTTAAATTTCATGGAGGCCGAGGGCTGGTGTCAATTTGAAAGAGGGCCACAATTGGCCTGTTCTAAATACATGTAATCACAATAATAAGGTTTATCAAATGTATGCAAACAGAAGCTGCTGCTTGTTTTGATCAGTACAACAGATACACGAGAGAACTGTGGCTGTAACAGCTTTTCCTTTAGGCCTTGAAATGAAAGTTACCATTACCTCTTCTTCCATTCTTGCATTGCAATCTCTAAGGAAGGAAGTAAAAAAAAAAAAAAAAAAAAAAGTAAATTAACTAAATTCTCTGCCAATCAGGTTATATTATTTACAAAACCCCAGTCAGATAGAGCTAATTACAGACCTCCATGGAAATGTCAAGCTGTTTATTCATCATATTAAGAGGTTAACACATCTTATTTTAAAGATCTCTACATCCACCTTCAGGTGGCTCAGTGCAGAGTTTTTTTTTAATTTTATTTTGTTGTTTTTTTACACTGAATGTTCCTTTAAATAGGTACAGAGAAAGGATACAATTTATGGATTAAAGCTTGCTGCTTTAAGTCACTTACATAGATACATAGAAAAATGTTAAAGCTATAGCCACTAAGTTTTAGAATAGTTATAGAAATACCCATTTTGCCAAAGCACCAAGTATCTGAAACCAAAATAAAACTATGTATGATTTTTAAATGATAAAGTTCACCATAAGCTAGTATTGCCCTTAAGGGGGGGCGACATTTGTGGATCAAGATAAGCCTATTAAGTGATTATAGCAATTAATGTACAGGACTATTGGGAGAAAGCAGGTACATGTATAGATGACCACAGTTAAGATATATTCAGTCAGTAGACCACTGCCATGGACTAGCAGCATTTTCACATGTTTGTAACCAAATGCTGTTGCAAAATTAAAGTTACTTACAGAGAAGCTTAAGACATTCCATTCATCAAGTCTTCACATCTTATCTACAGCTTTTTCCAGGTGCTGGCTGTAAAGAAGAGACCATCATTTATATATTGTACAAGAACATGTCCTAGATAGCCTTGAGGAAATCTGACACATCAGATAGGAGCGAAAGACAAGTTAATTCATCAGTGTTAATCAGCTGAACTATGTGTTCATCATTGTGCCAGTTTGCCAATATCACAAAAATCTGTTATTAAATGCACTCAAACATCTTTAATCATCCATACTCAAATATTCCTACAGCAAGTTTAGGTTTTCCCACCCATTTTAAAACACTTGTGTTCCAAGTGGGTCACAGATTTGGAAACAACCACAATATGAATGCATTCAATATGTTAATTAAAAGGGGGTAACTGTTAAGCCTATTTATATTGAAATGGCAGATTCACATTAAAGACTTACCAGTTCCTTGTACTGTAGGTCTGCCTCAGAAGTATATTCCAATACATCCTAAAACAAAAAGAGGAGAGTCATTGGAATCAAGGACTGTAAGGGAAACCATTTTACATATTCTGAGCTGTACCAGCTCAGTGTAAAGTGTTCCCTCATTATTGTTCAGAGATACCCATTGATATTTCAAAATCGTCATAGACAGCACAGGAAAAAAAACAAACTACAAGTGCCAGCACTAAGACACTGAACTCTGAAAAAATGCCTTCTGCAACCAAGCATAATGCTGCAATACTTAGAAACTCTTTAAAGGAATAGTAACAGCAAAAATATAAGTGTTTTACAGTAATGAAAATATGTACTGTTGTCCTTCACTAGTAACGGATTTGTGTTTTAGAAACACTACTTTAGTTCATATACAAGCTGCAGTGTAGCAATCGTGGCACAGGTTAAATAATGGATAACAAATAAGCTATGTAGAACATAATGGGTCATCTGCTATCTGCTATGTAACCCTAGCAATGTCACCTTTGATTGGCTGCTACCATTGCTATACAGCAACTTAATTTATATAAAGTGTTTCTGAAGCAAACTGTAGTTTTATACAAACAAAATGAGCAACCAATTTACTAGGCCAATCAACCTTTGGCAGGTCAGATAAACCTATTCAAATTTGCAACAACCTAGAGAAACTTGTTTATTACACACTTCCTCATTTTGTGCTAGCTGACCAGTTCAGATAGCGATTGCAACAATGTACATAACTTAACCTTTACTCTGCATTACATGAAAACATGTTGCCCATTCACATACAAACATGCTGCTCTATAAATCAAAAGCAGTGCAGGACAATGTCCTTAAAAACGGCATAGAGTGGAATGGGGGATTCCATGTAATCAATTGCCATTGAGTCAAATTGCTTAGATGCAATAAAGTGATTAGGGCAAAGTACACAAACCCTACATTCCAAAGTTCCACACATGCAGCCCTGCCCATTTATGTGGGGTGCTACACTCACCACCATGCACCCTATGCATTTCTGACTGCCCAGCTTCATCAGGGGCATAACTTATACATGTGTGACTGGGAAACATGTTTTAATGTAATGCAGAGTAAAGGTTAAGTTATGTACATTGTTGCAATCACTATCTGTACTGGTCAGCTAGCAACAAAATGAGGAAATGTGTAATACACTGTACTCTGTTTTGCAAGTCTGTAAATAAACTGTAGTTTCAAAAGCGAAGGGCATGGTTTTTTTTTCCACTTAAACAGTAACGTCAAAAAAAATGTGTGTTTTAAAGTAAGGGCTAGAACACATTTTACCTGCAGAGGAATGTGCCTGGTGTACATTTTAAATAGTAAGCTGAACTGAAAAGAGACCTTCACCTATTTTTATAAATGTAATTTTATGTTCAGTGTTTATTGTACAGGGCTGCAGAATGTGTATAATATGTATTTAAATAAACGTTAGTCCACTTCAGTCCCACAAAATTAACCTACAATCCATTGCATACCTTCAAGTAGTCTCGTGACACCGCAGTCACTCATAAGCATAGACATCTGAGGGAAGAGAAAAGGCAATGTTACCGGAAGTAATGCTACATTAACCATATAGAACATGGATTACCAATGCCTCAGATACAGATAAGGTGGTTTGCACTCTCATCATTCCTGCAGTCAAGAGTAGCAAATAGGAGTCATCCTTGTGGCATTTAAGAGAAATTTTTTTTTTTAAAAAAAAAAAAAAAAAAAAAAAAAAAAAAAAAAAAAAGTACCCCACAGGTACTTATGCTATGATTGGTGGAATCAAAGGGACCAGGCAATAAGGCAGGTAAGGACTCCACAAATCCCATGTCAAAGTAAAATAAATTTCCTCAACATCTACTCAGTTATGTTCATTTTTAGAGGACCAGCATAACTGAAGATTCAGTTTCAGAACATGCTTTATAAACAAATTGTGATTTCTGGCAAACATTTTTGGGATACAGGTTTCCACAACACTGTTCTGGAGAGCAATTTAAATAGTTAATATTGTGAATCTTATCCCAGTGTGACGAGATTAAAAACAAACTCTTAAACATTTATATACTTAAAGCCAAGTAACCCCCAACTGTTTTGCTTGCTTGACATTAAACTGAACAGTGGGTCAATTGGTTGGCCATTTAAAGGCATAATACATCTCTTTTCAATGTTTAGAAACATTTTTAAACAAGTTAATAAAGACCATTCAGCACTGGTCAACTTTATGGGTTAAGATTAATTGGTACCATCACACAGGGGGACATTTGCATGAAGCAGCATGTGAAATATGGTGGCAATAAAATAAAAAAATTAATCTCAACTAAGATTAATGAGCAGCTATGTAGCCCATGGGCCAACAGCAATATAGGCAGTGTCGGACTGGGGGGCCCAGGGCCCCCACCGACCCTCCTATGACGCGCCGAATCTGATCGGGAGAGGGGACTTAATGGGGGCGCATCGTTTTTTTCCTGGTGCATCACTGAATATAGGTGCCAAGCCTCAAAGCAAGAAAGTGCAGAATGTTTCACAGTTAAGTTACAACTCATTCAATAGGATTCTACAGATTCAGCAGAACTTACATTTTCTGGAAGGCATCCGTTTGCGGTCAGACAAGTCTAGAAAAATAGAAAGCAAAGTTAATCTACATAAACAAATCAATAGCAGGGCTCAAGCAAGTGCATCAGCTGTACAGTCTTATCAATGAGTGGTTGGTATGAGGTATCACATGAATAAAAGGCGCATAGCAGAAAACATGGCGCATATAAAGCTCAGGAGGGACGGCAACTCGGCAGAGGGCAAATAGCGCTAGAGACTAAAGAGCCAGCAGCGGCAATCAGGCCCGGACTGGCAATCTGTGAGTTCTGGCAAATGCCAGAGGGGCTGCTATAAGTTGCCATAGAAAGTCAGTATTTAGTGGGCTGGTGGGGGCAGTTTGGGCCTCTGTGTAGGCTGATTGGGCCTCTGTGTACCTGAAATGCCAGGGCCTGTTTTGACTCTCAGTCCAGACCTGGCGGCAATGCTCACAGTGCGACCAAAACGCAAAGCGTTGTTGGAGGCCGCAGCCTGATCAGAGACGTTGGTAATCATCATTGCGCTCAGATGTCCCTACCAACAGAATTTTCATCATTCTCAGGCGCATTTGGAAAAAATACACGCGCTGCTGAGGTTCATATAAGGAAGCCATGAGGAAGGAGGAGTACTTGCCCTGAAGCCCGCACGTCACACTAGATAACAATTTAGACATAAGGAACGAATTAAGGGACCAAGCAGCACTCCCACTGAGAGGCAGTACCAGCCTCGATACAAATGTATAGGAGTGCTCAACGTTAGTAATGCACGGCTGCACAATACCGGGCCTTCCGCAATCCACCTATATATTGCGCAAAACATCAGATACCAAACGAACTCACCACAGACAGACCCATCTCCAACCACGTCGACGTACAAAGAGAATCAATGAGGAGGCAATCTGATCATTATATACCCGAACCGCCGGAAATTGCCTCACAACTATGGCTCGCCCCCCAGGAAACGATTTACTCAGTAACGCAGGCCTCCTCGCACATGCGCATTTTCGGCTTAAGGGAAGTCAGAGCTCGCGGAACAAGTTTGAACAAAGCTGTGACGTGACGGCCGACGGGAGGTTGTGGGAAGTGGCGCCTTAATAGGCACAAAGTGCTGTGGAGGGAGTAATTGCTGCTGTTTCTTACACGGACATGTGCTCAGGTTTAGCAGGTTCATAGATGTAGTTGCACGGTGTACTCAATGGCAGCGCAGGCTGGACATCCAAACAGACCCCTATGGGTGTTGGCAAAGCATTGGGTCAACTGAAATCCCACATGGAGAGTGTGATAAAATCAAGGGTCAACTTCCCTTATGTAAGTAAGGCTACTGACATTCATATCTGCTATCTTTTCCCTGGTATTTGACACTGGCATCAAAGTATAATGTAATTAGGTTTCATACACACTTGTCACATAATTGCAAACAGGCCTCTTTTCTTTCTGAACCCTGCACTTCTCTTCCTGTAGCCATTAATAAAGGGGTTGTTCACCTTTAAAGTTACAGTACTTTTAGTATAACATCGAATAGAGATTGCTATTCTGAGAATTTTCAACTGGTTTTCATTTATTTGTTTGTGTGTTTTTTTATATATTTAATTTTTGTTCAGTAGCTCTTCAGTTTAAAATTTCTGCAGCTATCTGGTTGCTAGGGTCTTGGTTAACTTAGCAACCAGGCAGTGGTTTGAATGAGTGACTGAAACATGACTAGAAGAAGGACTGAATAGAGCTGGGGTAGGCAACCCGCGGCTCTTCATCCTGCTTGCTGTGGCTCAGTCTTCCATCTTTGCCTATCACGTCATCTATACAGCCATTGCACCTGCTGGCGGCTTCTTGAGTGCACGACCGCAGTTAGCTTACCGTGGTCGCACACTCAGGAAGCCGCCAGCAGGAGCGAGGGCTGTATAGACGTCCCAGGAGTGACAGGCAAGACTGAGCTGCAGCAAGATGATTCCTCATGGTCCTTACCGCAGTCACACACTCAAGACAAGAGGGAAGATCAGCATGGAGCTTCAGAAACAGAAGTTTCTCCAGACTATTTTCCTTTAGTGGAAGAGGGGGCAAAATGGCTCTTTTGATAGCAAAGGTTGCTGACCCCTGGAATAGAGAGATAAGGAATAAAAAGTAACAATAAAAGTTGTAGCCTCACAGAGCAGTTGTATTTTGCCTGCTGGGGTTGGTGACCCCCATTTGAAAACTGGAGTCAAGCGATCAGACCATTTATTTCAATGCACACAGTCAAGCTATCAGACTACTCTTTTTCCCACGCATTCCAACACTAGCCATAAAGCTAACTCCAATCCAAGTAAGTCCACTTAATTCGATGACATTTCACTGTCTAAATTTACTGCAACACTTACCGCCAAATATTGTAAAAAGTCGCAATAAAAAGATGCAAAAGGGGAAGGCAAATAATTCATAAACTATACAAAAACAATAAATAATGAAGACCAATTACAAAGTTGCTAGAAATAGGACATACTATAACATACAAATACTTAACATAATGGTTGAACCACCTTTAGCCATTAAAGGACCAGTAACGAATTTTTTTCTTTTTTTAAAAAATAGTTTTTACTGAAGGAAAAAAAAAACACCAAGGCAGTTTTAACTTTAAATGCGCAAAGTCTTTATTAAGCAATTACTTTCAGATTCTCTGCTTGCACTCCTCTTCAGAAACGGTGACAGGGTGGTGATCCATTGATTTCTCCTCCCTGGCTATCTCCTATAGAAGGCTGGGAGGAGAAATCACCTCCAAAATAAAACACATATTGGCCTTGGCATGTGTTTTACCCGGGTGGCAACCCCCTAGCTGAAATCCAGCCAGTTTCTGGCAGGGAAGGAGGGACTAAACACTGATGTTACAAATGGTAACAACTTCTCCACATCTTACAGACAGCATGCAGGAACTACATAACCCACAATGCATTGCACTATGATGTTACTTTCCTTATTGAAATCAAGTGTGCAGGGAATTGTGGGGTTTGGAGGATACAGGCTGAGGACTGATGGTTGCTGATACAAAGTAACAGTAGTCAGCCAGCTCAGCAAAGTAGTCAGAGAGGTCAGCAGGAGAGCAGGGGGCGAGGCTAAGGGAACTGTCAGAAACCATTAAAAATCATGAAACGTCTGCATATTTTTTAATTGATGTATTTTGCAAAGTTGCTTGAAATTATGTCTACTTTTCAAAAAGCTTACGTAAGTTTTTGTGGAGTTCCCCTTTAATTGATACGAGTGCTGATTAATTATTGAGCACTAGATCGAGACTAGGCACCTGTTGAGCATTATACAAGATATGTTTTGGTGGTGTGCAGTTATTGTTACCCCTGGAGAGACTAGTGTTTTGAAATAGTGGAGCATAGAAGTAACCTGGTTACGGGAACACATAAATTACACAGAAAAATGTAAGTAACTGTGCCAGGGAGTGTAGCTGAATGGAGCTGTTTTTCGGACAAAGCGCTCCTTCGTTCTTGTCTTCTAATGAATGGCAGTTTATGGACTACTGGCAGCTCCACGGCACGCTTTTGACTAGACTTTGGATTATTATACATTACGTTGTTATATTAAACAAAATACAGAAGCTAAATGAGAAGCTAAATGGTCTCACACCTAATTACATAATAGCTCAACCCATGACACTAAAACCGGGGGGGGGGGGTCAATCAAGCACAGAAAATAAACACAGCATTCCAAGCCTCGATCTAAAGTAAGTGAAAGGAAGAATGTACGCTACGCGTGGTGGTGGTTAGTCACATTCCCCATCTAAGATGGCGGCCGGCCATACATTCTACTGTACTTTACTAGCAGGGGGCGCAACGAGAGGTGGGGAGAGGACCCTCGTTCGTTTCCGGGTGACTAGAAAGGCCGAGTGAAGGTATGTTGACATATCACTTCCGGAGCGCTGTGTTCCGGCGGTGGCCCCGTCCCGGCCAGCCTGCAAGCCCGGAGGTAGGTAGCAGTGTCCTGGGGGGAGGAGAGAAAGCGGAGGGGGGATGGATGTCAGGGCGCGGTTTGGTCACTCACACCCTTTCTCCCGTAAGAGGGCGTGGCTGCTCTTATTCCAACCCGCCCCCTGACAGTCACTGTACATTTAGCTTTCATATCGAGGTTTTCCCATAAACAGGGGTAACTGCAAATTTGGCTTATGTCAGTTTTTATGGTATAACTTTATTTGGCGCACGCTCCCTCCAAGCACCATAACTGATGGTGCCATTGGTTTTACTTGCTTATTATCGTGTCCATCTATATTTTGCCTTAACGCAGTTTAGTGTACGGAAATCCTGCTGCTGCTGCTGGCGTCTACTTCTCACTTTCTGCGCAGCAATGGGGCATTTTGAACATTCTGTAGGAGTTTTTGTTTGACGATATAAAGCCCAAGATAACATTTTGCCTCATGAAGAAAAAATGCAACAAATGAATTCTGTGTAAGTGAAACGTAGCCTTAAAGTTAATTGCCATTCACAGCACAATTTGTCTCTTTTTGCACCGCTGCTTACGCCTCTTGAAAGAATGTATCACGACTCAGCATGCAGACTTTCAAAGAATCCTACTTTTATTCATTAGGAAAAATGAATTTTTTTGGCTTTACATGCCCTTTAAGAGGAGAGAGAGAGGAGAGCAATTATTATGAAGGGTGCTCATTTTCATTAGTCGTTTATTTTCTAGAAATTCTGGCAACAGTTGATGATCTGCTATACAGACCATTTTTATATAGAAAAAAGTTGAAGTAGTGACTGCTAATTAATATTTTGCAGTTGAATCAAAACATTGTATCTGGGTTCAACATATTTTTAGGAATGGATTAAGTTACGTAGATAGTATTAATGCAAACAGTCCTCGAGTGACATACACCCAACTTACATACAAGTCACACTTACAAAGAGAGGCTATTAAAGTAACATACTGTTTTATTAGCATTTAGCTTTAATAAAACACCTGCCCCAAATCCCCTCTGGCGTGTGTTTTCTACTGCAGAGCACAGAAAGTTAAAAATAAATGCTATGTTGAGACATCTAAGCTGCATTTAATATTCAAGTAAATGTATATGTTTCAACTTACATACAAATTCAGCTGGCCATAGACATGCAGAGTGCAGTGCTAGTGTACCTACTATCTTGCTGAATGACATGATCAGGAGGAGTGATGCCTTTCCCCATCCAGCCCTCATGAATACAGCACTGAAGAAAGCTAGAAGCACTGATTTCATGGGAGGAAGCCCTGGTCATTGCACTTCTTTGTTGAGTTTTAAAGGAGAAACAAACCTTTAATTAAAAAAACCCTACCTCCCCTACTCTATGTAGATCCCCCTCCCTCCTGCCCCCAGCCTAGCTGCCCCCCTGGGGAGATGTCCCTAACTCTTTAGTTACCCCTCTGTGCAGATTCTGTCCAGCTGAGTTCACAGGCTCCATCTTCTTCTCTTCGGTAGTTTTCAGAGTGAGACCGGCGAAGCGGCGCATGCACAGTTGAAGCAATTTTGTGCTTCACAACAACTGCGCATGCCCCGAAACTCACAAAATTGCTGAAGCGCCGCTCTCATTGCAAAGATCACCGAAGCGGCTAAAGATGGCGCCCATGAACTCCACTGGACAAAATCTGCACGGAGGGGTAAGTAAAGAGCTAGGGGCATTTGCCCGGGGGCAACTAGGCTGGGGGGGGAGTCTATGTAAAGTAGAGGGGGGTAGGGTTTTTTTTTTTATGAAGGGTTTGTTTCTTCTTTAAGAACTGTGGCCAGATGCCCTTATGGCAGGGTAGGTTGAGATGTGTGAAAAACGGTTTGTTTTTTTTTGCATTCTATACCATGCTTTCTGTCTGTAAACAAGCCCTAAAATCTTTTGTGAGCTCCAAATTTTGCCTTCTCATTTTGTCCTAAGTTACGACTCAAATGAAAATGAGCCCATGATTGATCATAAAGAACCTGTATTGTGCGTTGATGGCCATATTGCACTGATCCTACCAGTAGGTTCACTTTAAAATGTGGCCAGAACTTGTTCCATGTTTGAAAATTACCCAACATTTGTTTTCTATTTTAGTCAATTGACTGTGAAGCAGTTCTTACCACATCATTTTTTACTTAGATTCCTTGTCTGTGTAGGAGAGGGGAATTTTTCCCCTATACTTTATTCTGTATAATGTAATGTAAAACCACTGAAAGGCTCATGGAGTTTTGATCAACATGGCCCTCTCAGAATTAGGACTCTTCTGAGAAAATGTGCTGTTGGGTGGATCACGTTACTTCCCGTTTCTAAGCAAAATCATATTATCATAGCTGCAGACATCCACAAATTTTCCATCTATACATTCAACCCTTGAAAGAAAATGATGTCAAATCACACTCATCATGTGTATAAACATTCCCATACAGGTGAAGTAAAAGATGTAACAATACAACTGATCGGAGCAAGTGATGGTACTGACATTGCATTAGAAGTGCAGATGGACAGGAGGTCTAACTCAGAAAACAGTGCTATAATCCAGTATTTTTCTTTTTTTTCTGCAGGGTTGAGTAGCAGAAGGAGGGCAGCCATGGAGAAAGGAAGTAACATACAGCTAGAAATCCCGGAGTACAGCAACTCTGTGCTGAGCCACCTAAACCAGCTGCGAATGCAAGGCAGACTGTGTGACATTGTTGTCAATGTACAGGGACAGTCATTCCGAGCCCACAAAGTTGTTCTAGCTGCTAGCTCCCCCTATTTCCGTGACCACATGTCCCTCAATGAGATGAGTGCAGTCTCACTTTCAGTCATCAAGAATCCTGGTGTTTTCGAGCAGTTGCTTTCATTTTGCTATACAGGACGGATCTGTTTGCAGATTGCTGATATTATTAGTTATCTCACAGCTGCCAGCTTCTTGCAGATGCAACACATAATAGACAAGTGCACTCAAATACTGGAGGGCATTCACTTGAAAATTAGTTCACCAGAATCTGAGGAAGAATTAAGCCAGAGTCGACCGAAACATGCAGAGAGGGCACAAGATGCTCATCGTGTTACCCAGAGCCTGAGCCGTTCCTTAAGTCCTAGACACAGCACTCCTCGTAGTTCAGGGAGTAGGAGGGGTCAGGTAAGCACTGTGTTGGACATTCGGGAATTGAGCCCAGCTGAAGAATCCACAAGCCCTCAGATGGTCGAGCAGGGATCTGATGTGGAAAGCAGAGAGCCTATCCTGAGAATCAACCGAGCGGGTCAGTGGTATGTGGAGACAGGGATAGCAGACCGTGGAGAACGTAGTGATGATGAAATCAGGGTGATGGGTGGAATGCAAATTAAGACTGAGAACCTTGAGGAGTGGCTGGGGCCAGAGAACCAGCCTTCTTGTGAAGATGGAAGCAGTGCAGAAGAAGTGACTGCCATGGTCATTGATACAACAGGACATAGTGCAACTGCACAGGAAAGCTACAGTTTGGGGTCATCTGGAACAAAAGTATCTAGACCAACAAGCAGTGAAATAGACAGGTACGTTGCTAACTAAAATGATACTGAACTAGCTGAATAAATCTATCACAGTTTGTATTGTCTTCTATTTTTATGATAATAATGCAGGCCTGCAATTTGCACAGAGACAGTAGGATAACTACAAATGTAAAATGCTTGTGGATTAAAGCAAAAGTAAAATGTGTTTACAATGCAAATGTCGATTTCATAATTTTATTTAGCTTTCTTTTAATTTCTATAACTCCACATGTAGGCAAGCAAATTTTCAACAATTGGCTGCACATGTGTTGGGTATGTCAGCGACAGTTTCAGCTTGTGGCCATGTATTGTTTGATCATCTATGGTCTCCGATAAACTGACACATGGATACTGTAGAGGTGGCCATAAACATATATGTTCACCTTTCTATTGATCCCATTTGAACTGCAGGAAATGAAGAGTAGCTGGGCCTCCTTCATTTCATGATCTTCCGATGCACCATGAATTTGCCTATATATATATATATATATATATATATATATATATATATATATATATATATATATATATATATACACACACACACACACACACTTTAAATTAAGTCACATTCTTCATGCTGATATTCTTTTTCTGCAGTAGCATCTGTGTTTTTTTTTATTATGCCTTTTTTAGGGGTGAGTGCGCTGCTCTTCAGACTCTCTTTCTCTTGAAAAATATATAATATCCTCATATTTTCCAACAAAGAGTACTTGCGCTGCTCAGAGTCTCTCTCTCTCTCTCTCTCTTTCTCTCATCACTTTGATTATTTCTTTTATAATCTGTATAACTACAGGTTCAGCCCCTCTGGCAGCATGGTTACTATGACAGAGAGGCACAGAGCAAAGAGCGAGTCCCCAAGGAGGATGGAGGAACCAAAGCAAAACAGTTCACAGGTCTGTAAAAGAAGAACACAGTCACAAACACAATGAAAAATGTGTTCTTATTATAATTTGCCTAAAAACTAGTCAACTATATTAATTCATGCAATCAAGATGTTGCTATGAGTTAAATAGAGAAGAGTGTTTGCAGAGAGGCAGGATGGTTTATTATATACTATTTATATTTCCCACTCAATGATCAGATCCACTATTAGAATGTCTAGTGTGTGTGCAAATACCTATATAAATACCACACATAGGGGCACATTTACTAAGGGTCGAATTTCGAAGTGCAAAAAACTTCGAAATTCGACCATCAAAGTCGAAGGATTTTCAAAATCATACGATCATAAGATGAAATCCTTCGAATCGAAGCTTAAAGGAAAACGATACCTTTTTACTTTTTTAACCTGCCTAACTGCCAGTTGATCCAGAGGAAGGCAAAAAAAACCCATCTGAAGCCTCTCCAATTTGCCTGATAGGGGAAAAAATTCAGACTAGTCCCTGGATCAACTGTACAACTTGTGCTATCTTCCATAATCCTGTATTCCTTCACTTGCTAAAAAGCCATCCAGCCCCTTCTTAAAGCTATCTAATGTATGCGCCTGTACAACTGATTCAGGGAGAGAATTCCACATCTTCACAACTTCAAAAAACCTCTTCCGAATATTTAAGCGGAAACTCTTTTCTTCTAATCGGAATGGGTGACCTCGTGTCAGCTGGAAAGACCTACTGGAAAATAAAGCATTAGAGAGATTATTATATGATCCCCTTATATATTTATACATAGTTATAACATCACCCCTTAAGCGCCTCTTCTCCAGCGTGAACATCCCCAATTTGGCCAGTCTTTCCTCATAGCTAAGATTCCCATACCTTTTACCAGCTTAGTTGCCCTTCTCTGTACCCTCTCTAATTCAATAATGTCCTGTTTGAGTGATGGAGACCAAAACTGTACGGCATATTCTAGATGGGGCCTTACGAGTGGTGAATCTCCCGTGAATCTCTGCCCCTTTTAATACAGCTCAAGACCTTATTTGCCCTTGATGGCATTGCTTGCTACAGCAAGTTTATCATCTACAAGGAATCCAAGGTCCTTTTCCATAATGGAATTGCCTAGTGCAGTACCATTAAGGGTATAAGTGGCTTGGATATTTTTACATCCCAGGTGCATGACTTTATATTTATCAATATTGAATCTCATTTGCCACTTAGCTGCCCAGATTGCCAGTTTGTCAAGATCCTGTTGCAAGGATGCCACATCCTGGATGGAATTAATTGGGCTGGATAGTTTTGTGTCATCTGCAAACACTGATACATTACTTACAATACCCTCCCCTAAGTCATTAATGAACAAGTTAAATAAAAGTGGACCCAATACTGAGCCCTGAGGGACCCCACTAAGAACCTTACTCCAAGTAGAGAATGTCCCATTAACAACCACCCTCTGTAGCCAGTTTCCTATCCATGTGCAGAGGAGAGTAATGATGTATTTTTCATCACGGAGTACAGCGAATAGTTTGGAAGAATTTGTAATGTGATTGGAAAACATCTTCCAATGCTGTACAATGATGTGAAGTTGTCCTATCAGCAACCAATGTCAAATGTGTTTTGAGGAGAGCTCCCACTTTAGGGAAGATGCTGGCACCCAGGTTACAGGAAGTGGGAGTCATAGGAGTAATTGGCTGTCCACTAAGGGGAGCTATAGATGTGGAGCAAACATATGCAAAACTTGCAAAGTTATCTCCACGGGGGCAAGTTTCAGATCCAGCGTCACAGGCAGGGTGTACCATAATAACGGCTTTTATAACTGTAATACCAAGAGTGTGGTGTATCTGCTGGAATGCTCGAGTTGTAACAAGCAATATGTGGGCCGCACCACCCGTTGTCTAAAAGACAGGATACGGGAACACATAAGATCTATTGAGAACAAGGATGAGGGTACTCCCGTGGGTAAACACTTTGCATCATGTTCTAAAAGAGGAATCCAAGTCATTGAACAAGTGAGGTTACCTCTTAGGGGTGGAGATTTAGTGCGTTCACTAAATTTGAGAGAGGCTTTCTGGATCTTAAAATTGGAGACTAGGCTACCCAATGGTTTGAACACTAGACACGATTTGTCATATTTATACTAATATTGACAGGCCAACGGATTGGTTTGGGGTTTAATAATTTTTTCTCCCCCCTCTTTTTCTATTTGCATCTTTTTTTTTATTTATATTTATTTATAATTTTCTATTTACATTTTTCTATTTATATATTTACACATTTATATATTTATATATCTACACACTTGTTGACCATATAGGTTTACCCCCAGATAGTTAACTATTAATCACTAAATACCTATTCTCCAGGGGTTAGAGAGAGATACACACATCTATATAAGGATCGTCATTTTTGACTACAGTATGGTTTTAATATACAAAACGAGGTTTTCACCTTTAGTAGATTGTTTTTATAGTGATAATAAAGTATGTGAATTTTAAATGCATTATCATGTTGTGCCCAGTAGGGGCCTCTAGGTACATTCTGTATATAACCTGTCTGTGTAGTTCAGGATTTATGCCTATGATTAAGGAAGTGATTCCCGAAACGCGTAGGGCGTTGGATCCTTACATGAGCTTGGAATAAAACTATATTCCTTTGTACCGGAGTGCCGTCCCTTTTTCTTCATGTGCAGACATCCATGTGCATTATTTCGGGTCAGGAAACCCATGTAAGCACAGAGACAACACACAATCCTTCTTGCAGATAGTACCCTGACTAGAATTGAATTTAGGAACCAGTTTTGCAAGTGCTTCCTGCTTTTCCTGGTGCTTGATTTTAGCAGGGCAGAGTCTCTGTAGGAGCTGGCAAAATATTGTACAAAACCTTGACTCCTCCATGAATAGTGCATTTAGATGCAACATAACCCACATACACATGTAAACAAATAACAGCTATAAGCATGGGACCTTTTATTCAGAATGTTCGGGATCTGGAGTATCGGATATTCCATCTTTCCGCAATTTGGATCTTCATGCCTTAAGACTATCAGAAAATCATTTAAACATGAAATAAACCTAATAGGCTGATTTTGCTTTTAATTATATCTTAGGGACATGTTTACTAACATTGGAGATAAATATGTGGAGAGATTTCTGGAGATGTTTCCCATTACAACCAATCAGCAATTAGATTTAAACAGCCACCTATAAGTTAGAAAATAAAAGCAAAGTTCTGATTGGTTGCTAGGGGCAACATCTCGAGTTTGGATCAAGCACCAGGTAAAAATTCTATGGGAAACAGCCTTCACGTTGGAGCTTTCTGGATAAAAGTCCCATACCTGTAATAAGAATCAGGGTGCTTTTATGTCCTGATTCTTAAATGAAGGGTCAGCATCTACAAACAGCTGCGTATTTCTAGGGTAAAATGTGAGCTGCAGGAAAGGCTTTAGTATAGTACTTGTGTTTGACAGAATCACATCCAAAGTCTTACCCGAAGTCTTTTCTGTTTGCTGTGCAGGGAGATGAAGCAGGGGTTGTTGGAGTGAGTGGATATGTTGAATACCTCCGTGAGCAAGAGGTGTCAGAGCGGTGGTTCCGCTACAACCCACGGCTGACGTGCATCTACTGTGCAAAGTCTTTTAACCAAAAGGGCAGTCTAGATCGTCATATGAGACTGCACATGGGCATCACTCCATTTGTTTGCAGGATGTGTGGGAAGAAGTATACACGAAAAGATCAGCTGGAATATCATATCCGAAAGCATACTGGAAATAAGCCCTTTCACTGCCACGTGTGTGGAAAAAGCTTCCCTTTTCAGGCCATATTAAATCAGCACTTTCGCAAGAACCATCCTGGCTGTGTTCCACTTGAGGGGCCACATAGCATTTCCCCTGAAACCACCACTGTCGTCACCTCCAGGGGTCCAACAGGAGAAGAATCTCCCTGTCATGAGGAAGCAGTGGTTGTGGCCCCTTCAGCAACAGTTGAGGTGTCATATGGAGGGGAGTCAGCTCATGGCTCTGTTTCTACAACAGGACCAGACTGAAAAACAGAATTTTATATTTAAGGATGACCTAGAAAGACGAATTTCCTCCCTTTTACCTCAGCTGCCCCACCATTTCTTATTCTCTACTGTTCATTCATACTCCACATGTGAGGCCTCATGAGTTGGCAGCAGTAGAATGTCGACATATGGAAAAATGTATTGCCAAAACGAGGAAAAAAACGTATCAGCATCTGCTGGGCTCTCTTCCATCTTTCCAAGAGCAGCCAAGTTCTTTGTTACAAAGACAATTGTAGGAGGAAAAGTATCTTTTTAGTGACTTATCAGTGCATTTTTACATATACAGGTTTCAACTAATAGATATGGGAGTGTAAATGGTGATACTAAGAGTTTTATATAACATTAATTAGTAATACATCTATACCCTGGAACTGACAGGGTAGAAGCAGCACATATTTATTGCAAAGGCTTCCTCTTAAACATGGTATAAAGGTAGTGTTCCTCTGCCCCATTCAAACATTAAGGTGCTCTTAGCTGCTGATCATCAGACTTGTGGATTTTCCGACACACACAGTAAGTAGGGAGTAGATATAGTCTAGCTGTCTTTTTAGGGATTTACAAGTAGACATTTGCTCAGCATGCAAGCCAGCAAACTCTCACTAGATGCAAATAAGGACCCCAGTCACAACATTGTCTGCTAGTTTGTGTTTCTTTTTCTTCCATTAACCCATTATAGATCTTACTGTAAAATTCAAACACATACTGTACATGTTACATTCACCACTAAAAAAGAAGACCCCTTAGGGTGGTGGCAGACTATGCAGGTGACTAATCTCCCCGAAATGCCTTCTCGACGGTGATTTGTATTCTTGCCAGCGGGAAGACATTTCGGGGCGATTAGTTGCCCACAGTAGTGACCACTGGGCGACTAATCCCCACGTCTGCCACCACCCTAAAGATGTTCTAGTTGGAGGTGACAGTTGTACTAAGCATTAGAATGAGGTGCATGATGCTAACATACTCTAGTCATGTCAACAACATCTCAGATTATTACTCTTCTGATTCCAATGATGTTTAGAGATTCACCTCTGGTGCTGCAGGTGGACCTCTTTAGAAGGTTCCAGTATGTACGGTGGAATTTTTGGTTTTCAACAGCAGCTGAGATTTTTTTTAATGAGCCAAGTTGGAATTGCACTAAATGATTTCATCAAACACTGCAATGGAGCCCACACACTTTGCTACCATTGAGTGGGCACCATCCTTCCCCAACTTTCTATTGACTGGGTGATTCTGTTTTTAAAACAAACTGCAGAAACAAAAATACAACACAGCTTTTTACACAACCTGATTTATATAATATGCATTTCATTAACCCCAACCGCCACAAAATGTATTGTGCTGTGTGCCTCTCAGGAATGGGATAACAGCATTTAGTATTTCAGATAATATGGCGTGGCTTATTTTCTGACCAGAAACAAGCAGCATGTGTGATTATTAATACTTATTCTGGCTTTCCTTTGCAGCTTCTCTCTTTAATATGGCACATCAATAATTCTGCTTGCTTCTTTCAGTAGTACATTACTTTGTTGCTGTCTCATTATTATTACTCCGTGGAACTTGTGTAGATTGAAGAACAGGCCCAATTCTCTTTACAACTCAGGGTATTTAACTGATACTATACAATGTACCTCTCAAGCTTAGAATCTAGTATTGTGCAATAGGGAGAAGTATTACGGAAGCTGACCTTTTCTTCCATTTGATACCTACATGCAACATTTTGACTAGCTGGGAAGTAGCAGCTCACTTTAAACAAAAAAAAAAAAGATTCATGATTTTAGAAAAATGACTGAACCGTCAGCATTATAGGAAATCGTATGGAAAATGTTAAGTTATGAAACAATGGTTAATATCTTCATAGTGAAAGCTAATACTGTAACCATTACAATGGGCAGAGGACTTAAACCACCTGCCCTTTGATAGAAAATCATCTTTTCTGACAAAATTCTTACAGGATGAGGAATAATTGAAAGTTTTATAACTGTAAAGTTGCACTTTAAATACAAGCTAGCCTGTTCTATTAAGGCAATAAACGCACCTCTGTTGATTAGGTTGATACCATCGGTGCTATGGTTTTAGCACTGCAATAATACTGTAATAGTCCTGAAACATTTCAGTATTTTATACAAGGAGAAAGTCAAATCATACATTTCATTTAGGTTTGGCAGATGACCAGCCTTTCCAGCCATAGTGGTTCTAATAAAGTACATATGGGCCACGTCATTAAATGATGATAGTTTAGGCCTCTTAAAGTTCACCACTTTCTATATAGAAAGCTCAAATATCCAGTATAGCATATTTTATAGGCGCTGATCAATGACATGAAAAAGAGATATATACATGGCAGCCTTGTGGCTACTAATATCCCTTGGGCCTCCAAAAAAGCCTATGTTATCACTTATGACTAAAGATCTGGCTGTATAATTTCTGGTTTGTTTATTACAATTTTTAACAGTATATAATGTCTAGAAATGTTGTTTTCTTCTGCCCAATTTATGCTTCCTTGTATAAGGGAACCCAGTAAAAGGTTAATTCATTCTGGTTTCCAGTGTTTTGGACCTGGAAATTCATCTGAAATCAGTTTCCAGTTCTCCAATTTGGTATGCGCTCTTCTCAGTAAAAGTGCGCTGAGTTCCCCCAGCTCCCCTGCACAGCCGGGGTAAGGAGGAAGCAGGAAGTGGATGGGCAGGACTAGTAGGGATTTTGGAGAATTCTCCAATAAATCAACCCCCAAACACTACTTTTTAATCACATTTCTTCCATATTTAAGAGCGTTTAATGCCACTGGCACATTAATGTTTTTTACATAATATGTCTCCTTAAACTAGCCAATGCAAACGCCACAGGCTATGTGTAAAGGTGGCCATAGACTCCAAGATCCGCTCGTTTGGCGATCTTTCCCCGATATGCCACTAACTGCATGGCTATATCGGGGTAATTCGAACGTTCGGCCGAACGATCGAATTACAATGAGCCAAGCGGCTCCGACGGGTCGGTCGGGTAAAAATCCAACCTTCCCGATCATTATCGTGGCCAGATATTGATCGGGAAGACCCGTCGGAAGCCCCCATACATGGGCAGATAAGCTGTCAAATCGGTCCAAACGACCAATATCGGCAGCTTTATCTGCCCGTGTATGGCCACCTTAATGTTCAAGAGCACACAAGCGTATTAAACACACATTTATATGAATGTTAATGAGTCAGAGAAGCGGATCAACTGAAATCAGTCATTAAACATCCTGTATCTGCCTTTAAAAAAACAGATCAACTGAAATCAGTCATTAAACATCCTGTATTTACCTTTAAAAAAGAACAGTTTCCACCTTGTGCAGGCGACAAGACAGAGCCAAGCAGAGATCTGAATGTAATGTGCAATAGAGGACATTTTAAAGCCAATCTGTGCTCACAAGGTGGAAACTGATGTTTAATGACTGATTTCAGTTGATCCACTTCTCTCCACCTCATTAATATTAATTATGCAGAGAGAAGTATTCTATACCCTTGTTTACCCTAGCCCCAATATTAGAATGGTGTCATTTGTTCTGCGTATCTAATGGGACTGTCCCGATACCTTCCTTCCACATTAATCAAAATGGGCTTATAGTGAAGGGGGGACACACAAAGCTCACCTTATAAGCTAAACTGTAGTTGTTAGGAACAGATGGAGACATTTTGAAGGCACGCCTCCTCACTGTTAAGTGTACAAGCCACTAATTCCTAACTCATCAATTGCTATTAAATATGACTAAATGCTTGGTAACATACTTACAACACAACTCCTGTGACGTTTAAACTTTATACGTGCCTTCTATCCATGCCATATGTTTGTGATAGTGCGAGAGAATCAGTAATTCACACTGAAATAACCTCATTATGATTATTTACATTTCCAAATGCCCTGTGCATTAAAGGGAATATAATCATTTAGCCACAATGCCGTTTATCAGTCAGAAGGCTCTGTGCACAACTTGAGTAGAGGGCATCTCTGTACTTAGACCTCATGCTTCTCTGTTCCGCTATATCAAGCTGTGTTAGTGACCTGACTACTCTTTAGAACATACACACAGGACAGCCCTTTCGTTTCCATATGAGAGACATCCACAGGATGGAGGATATTTTTACATAGCATGTTGTCTAGAATATACTGCTGATGGGTGAGCATTGTTTCCATCGAGTTTATCTGGTGCTTTCATCCTACGATTACTCTCTATGGAGAATGCATCCTGCAAGCTGAATGGAAATTGGTCTATCTCTGCTGTCCACTTTTTACTGTGAATGATAACGGGGTGCAACATGACCTACACAAGCAAAGAATAAATCCCAATCAACCTGAGAACTGTTTGCTTGAACCATAGATGCCACAGTCATGCACTCTAGTGATTATGTGCTCAGGAGTATTGAGTACTGAATAACCCAACACTCAAATGCCTACAGTAACATGGTTCCCACAAATGGGCTAAACTATAATATTAAATGACCATGGTGCGCAATCAACTAGCCCAAAACGATTTATATTGTTCCTTTTCCTGGTCTCTGCTGTTAACATGTTTCAGGGAAGGGGGGATGATGCTCCATCTACATTTCCATTTTGGAACATTCATTCCGTTGATCCATCAGATTCCTTTCAGGCATATTCCGCATTGAGAGAGAGAGAGAGTACTTGGAATAAAACCTCACCCCAGGAAACACTAGCTAAATGTGAATGACTGTTTGAAAGAGCAAAGTACATTTGTTGTGCTGCAAAGAGATTTTCAGCTGCTTCTGTTGTGATTCATCTTTTACCTGCAGTGGAATGTACTGCTATATTTGTGTTTACTACATTATACACAGCTGTCTGTTGGAATAAAGGATGCTCTTGGGCACAATGCTTGGGATTAAAGGACATACTGTAATATATTTAATTTATAATTAAGTTCAGAAGCAGATGCATCTACAACTTATTTCATAAACCGTTTCGAAAATCTTACTTTTACAATTTCTTATTTCAATGAGGTGAAGCTTATATCATTTTTTTCTGTTGTTTTTAGTTATAAATCCCCTTTAATAGTTTAAAGTCTACTTCTGCTGTCTTTCCCTAGAGATAGAATGGCTTGTGTGCATTTTCCTTTAAGCAGGTAATAGTCATGGGCTGTATCGTAAAGGGGTTGTTCACTTTTTTTTCAGTTCAGTTTTCAAATTGTTCCCCTGAAATAAAGACTTTTTTTCAATTACTTTCCATTATTTATTTTTGACTGTTTTTCCCAAATCTAAGTTTACAGTTGAATGCTCTGGCGTTGGAGTCATTTCTCAGCAGCATCTCTGGATTATTAGCAACTATTGTATCAATTCTGCCTGTAATGAAACTCAGGGATTCTCAAGATAACAAATGTATCAACTAAATGTATCAATTTAGAACAGTTTACAGGGTCGGAGACCTCCTCCCAGAGCTGCTTTAGAAGGTGAAAAAAAAGACACTTTACACTTCAATATTGATGAGACATAGAAAATAGAAAGTAATTGGAAACAGTTATTTCAGGTGATCTGTCTGAAAACAACTAGTTGGTTGAAGGTGAACAACCCCTTTATCTGCTGTTCTGGTTGCAACATACTGGTAACTTTTTCTAATATTCACTCAATCATTCTCATTTACATTTTACACATTTTATTTAATCAAAAAGAAGCAAGACTAGAGATATTTTTTGTTTTCACTTCCTTTATGCTTCGGTAAAAAAAAGTGGATGTTTATTCTGCACAATAGACTTTCTACCAACTCATTAGTATACTATTACATGGTATTATATATATTATATTATAAAAGAAATATAATAGGCTTCAGTGATTTAGTGCTACCAGTGAGCAAATTATATAAAAAAAAATATTTAACAAAAAAGGCTGAATTTTGAAGAAGCAAAAATTCTTTAAATTCAAACAGGGCAGAGTGTTGTTTTATTTTCGAAATAAAAGATGTGCAAACATTTTATTCCCCAAAGGAATATGTAAACACTATACCCTAACTGAACAACACTCACCCCTTATCCATAGTAAATGAACCCAATGATCTCTTGGATATGTTGTACCCAATTAAATTAGCTTATATTCCTTTGTAGTATGGTAATTAGCACAGTAAAGCTGGGCCCTTTCTACGGCTGGGAAAAGTGATAACCTGATCTGGACTTAAAATATCCCAATTTCCATGCCCTTAAAACTTTGCAAGGTTTTTGGTTCTTACTTACAATGTCCTAAACTCCACATTCATCCACAGTACAATCTAAAGTGTCAGAAGATGTTCAAAGTTCTTCTATTCTTTAACAATTAAAGATAAGCAGCCCCTCAGGATATACAGAAACACACTTAAAGGAACAGTAACACCAAAACAATGAAAGTGGCCTGAAGAATTGACAATATAATGTAGTGTTGCCCTGCACTGGTAAAACTGGTGTGTTTGCTTCAGAAACATCACTATAGTTTATATAAACAAGCTGCTGTGTAGTCATGGGGCAGCCATTCAAATCTGGAAAAGGAGAAGAGGCACAGGATACATAGTAGATAACAGATCTTTAAAGTCCTATAGGATAAAATGAGGTTCTTCAGTATTTCTCTGTTATCTACTATGTATCCTGTGCTTGAATAGCTACACACACACACACACACACACATATATATATATATATATATATATATATATATATATATATATATATATATATATATATATATATATATATATATATATATATATATAAAACAAGGGAAAGTTGTGCTCACCACTATTTTTTAAAACCATTAGGCGGGGGTGCAATGAGGCTGTGACCACATAATACATATAGTCAAATACAAGAGTCCTCTGCACTCAACCCATTATCAATATATTTAAGACAGAGACATTTTGTGCATACTGCTACTGAAAAATGCCTTACCCTTTAAACAACACAGGGATTGTTTGTCCATATATTGCAATATATTTAAGCTGGCATAGGACTGGCCAGATATGGGATGACTTTGACGTAGTTGGCCAGCTTAAATATATTGCAATATATGGACAAACAATCCCTTTAAAGGGTAAGGCATTTTTCAGTAGCAGTATGCACAAAATTTCTCTGTCTTAAATATATTGATAATGGGTTGGGTGCAGAGGATTCTTGTATTATATATATATATATATATATATATATATATATATATATATATATATATATATATATATATATATATATATATATATATATATATATATATATATGCAGGCTTCTGTGCTCAGTTTTGGAGTGCAAAAACTTGCAGTTATTTTTGCAAATGAGTCTGTGTCTTTAAGAAGCTAAAATGCCTTTATTGGCACAGGCCACATATCTCTGCTTAGACTAAGCTAGAATTTGATTAGCCAGATCAGTAGAGACCCATATACATTAGGATATCAGCAAAATTCCTGGTGAACTCAGGTGTCAGTGAGCTTCCTATTCACCCAACCATTTGCCTCCTTGACCATGTCTATAGCATGGCCATTCCAAATTTCTATGTGAGAACATAGAGAAAAGAACAGAATGACACATAGTATGTAAGGAGAAACAATTAAAAGAAAGTGAAGAGATAGGGGAAAAATGATTTGGAGGATGGGACTGTAGTGAGTGGTATCCTGGTGGGCCCTGGCACTCCAGTCCTGCCGATATACTTAATTATTATACAACTCTTTTGAAGGTTGGCATGAATACAACAGTAACCAGTTTTACTGCTGGTTTATTTTTTTCTACAGTAATGCCGGTACTTAAACCATTTTGTGTATGGTTCACATAGGAATTATAACCCCCAAGAAAAGGCAGCTATCATCAACCTTATCAGAAAATGTAAAATCAAATACTTGTTATATTTGGCATTATATGGCCATAGAATAGGAACACATTACACACACTTTATTTTTATTCAAATAGTTTAGGAAGTGTGTTTGAGTACTGTAGGTCTTCATCACATCAGTAGGTCAGGCTTGCTTGGTGCTATCAGCGCAGGGGTTAGCTACCCTCCCCATGAACAAAATGGCATTTATAGCAACTTCTCGGATAAAGACCAGGAAGGGCCTATTTGCTCTGAATATGATCCGGTTGAGGTTCAAGGAACGTCCTGTTAAAATCACAGCGGTGGATGCGGCTGCCTCAGTACCCTCCTCATTGATCTATAGAAGAAAAGACAAGGCTTTCTGTAGGACCTGTGATCAGACTCAGTATCATTGTATGATAGCATGTAGAAATACCATGTACAATAAACATCATTTGCATTCTACATTCATTCCACTTAGTTTCCATGTCAGTAACCAGTATAAGCAAAACTTCCTTGATTTACTATATTTCTCTGGTTTTCCTTCAAACTTCCTGTTTTTTCCACCCCATTGTTTTTTCCTCCCTACACTGCCTTGTCGTGCAACAATGGGATGTACAGGCCTTCTGCATAGCAAGTCACTGGATCATTTATCAACACTAGGCATTTTGACCCTGGGCAGTAAACCCAGACAATCAATCAAATGTTTGCATTAACTGTTCTACCTGCAGCTGGCTGAAAAAATGAAACGCTAGTTGGTTGCTTTGAGTTGCCAGCAATTTGCAAATATGCCCAGTGTTGATAAACAGGCCCGACAGGTTCCACAGAAGAAGAATATCACATGATATTACTCGACATGCAATAACACACTTTGACCATGGTTATATTGTTCTACTCTATGTTAATCCTCTTCTGTTACTACTCCAATTATTAGAATTATTTATTAATAAAAATAAAATAGATTACCTCTAGAAATGCCTTATGGAAAGCATCGGACACATACAAGTCTGTCCTTCCTCCTGCAATGATTCCTGGGCAAGATAAAAGAAAGCGTTACAACGTCACATTTTAAAAGGTCCATAGGTTCTGGTACAAAATTTGACCCTTTTCAGCACCCAAAACACTTCATTGCCTTTATTTTTCATTATCGTTATTATTAATAATAAGATTAAATTGTGTTTTTTAAAAAAGGCCAACCCCTTAGCTGAGCTCCCACCCCATGCACCTTTTAAATTCATCCATTATAATTTTACTTTGAAGGGAATGAGAAGGGATAAATATATAAAGCAGTGGTCTTCTGGGATAGGAGAAAGTGAAAGTGCTATTCTACCACATACCTGGAAGCTTTGCTGAGTTTGGATCAAACAGATCTACCAATCCCATTTGCTGTAATTTCTCCTTGACGCTAAAGGAATCCTCCACTCGAAATCGAGGGAGATGAACAGATAACTGTAATTCTCGAGACTTTTGAAGCCAATTTCCAAGCTTGTCCAGTGATAGATTTTGCTCCACTATCTTTAGTGGAGTCTTTTGGGAAGGTAGCACCAGCACCATGGTAATGTCATCACCTTTATAAGGCAGCTCAAGGACCTGAACTCCATCATCTTTAAAGGAGCCATAGCGAAATGTACCCTCTTGATACATGGTTGCAACCGAGCAGGAGTTAGAACTTTTAACTGGGTAGAATTGTTCCATTTTCGTATTTTCTGAATTAAACTTGGATTTCCAAAGTCCCTGCAAGAACATATTTATATATATATATGTATATATATATCTATAGTGATTTTTAAATTAATAAAACACCATACAGGATGATGAGCAGTCAATGTTAACTACTTTTCTACAGCTAGATAAAATAAAACATAAATAATAGTATAATATTTGTCAGATATTGATCTGAAAAATTATGATTGATTCTAAGTAAAAAAAAAGTACATTTTTCTAACAGTAATAAACATTTTTTAAAGGAAACTATGTTAAATCCACCCTGGTGCATTCAAACCCTGAGTTTTGTTCTGTGGGACAGTAACAGGGAAATTTCTAACCCAACTCCTCACAAGCATCTAACCTGGCTTAGACTTTGAGTTGTACATAAAATATATTGTTAAATTTAAAGGGCTTGGTAAAGGGGGACATATCACTGCTTCCTACATTCCATGTGCAATGATGTTAGCCCAATAAGCAACATTTTTACCGACCAAGATGGAAAATTACTGGCCACATTGCAATTCTACCTTAATGGAGATGGGACTGGGCTGATGTAAGGAGTGTGGGTGGGACTAGGATGGGAGGAGCTGTGATGTAGAAGAGGTGGAGTTGAGACATCCACCCATACAGATGTAGACTAGCTAGGGTTGCCACCTTTTGCAGAGTGGCAGACCTGGGGTGGGCCCGATGATGTTGGGGCAGATCCAATGATGTCAGGGGCTAGGGTTGCCATCATTTCTAAAAAATGTTACCAGCCAGTGGTACCAGTGGGGGGGGGGCAGAAAAGGGGCGGTCCATGATGCAAAAGGGGTGGAGTCACACAGTGATACACAAGGGGTGGAGCAACACGCACAATGGACAGAAGCCTGAAAAAAAAGGTAAGTTCTGAGCAAATTGGGGGTGTTCCAAGGACTTTTTTTTTGTGTATTACAAATTACTGGCCCGCAGCCTTGGCAGGTGTTTTACCAGCTAGGCCTGGTGGCAACCCTATCAGGGGCAGGTCTGATAATATGTCTATCGCTGATTGGCTGATCAGTGCGCCATTCACTTTAATGCCCAGTCTGGATTTCCTAATTTGGAAATCCGAACAGGCAGTTTTCACCCGGACAGCCCTCCTGAAACCGGCTGTCGGGTGAAAACCGGACAGATAGCAACCCTAAAACTAGCAGTGGCATAACATTGTGGGCCTGTCCCCCCATATAGATGTTTAACTGCGACACACACACATCTCAGGTCACCTGTAAGGATTTGCTTGTAGTCAGGCAACAGCTCTACTTCCTAAGCTTTTAAAGCTTTTAAATAACATCGCTGGGAATGACAGGGGCAGGAACTTTCATTTGGTATTTCATTTATTACTGTTCTTCTGAATTATCTTACCACAATACATTGTAGAGCAGGCACACCAGCTTTGTAGCTTAATAAGAGCTGCAACTGACTGAAGTGACATTTGATACAGTAACATATCTCAAAGGGTTTGTCCAGCAGTACTCACCTTAAAGTAGATGGCATTTATTAGCACCAATACTGTGTCAGAGGTGATGACGCCCTCAGGGATCACATCAGTTATTCGTTTTTCTGTTTTATTGGCTACCCAGTTATTAATTATTTCACGGGATAATTCAGGCTTATCCTACAGGGAATAACCAAAAAAGCATGAATCAAAAATTCATTAAACATAAGAAAAGGTGAAATTAAAAACATATAATTCTTTAGTTAGACTATTTTCTTGCAGTGACAGACGTGTTTAAAGGACCAGTAACACTATCAAATTACACACACACACATATATATATATATATATATATATATATATATATATATATATATATATATATATATATATATATATATACACACATATACACTGTACCACCAGGAAGGCCAGCAGTCAGTGAATCATTTCCATCCATTCCAATAGGATCAGCACTCAAAGGACTTAAAAATGTGAAGTAAGTTTATTTGTAGAACAGCATAAGACTAATGTGAGAAAGGCTTCTGATGGAGCTGAAACGTTAGTGTTATGCTGTTCTATAAATAAACTTACTTCACATTATATATATAGATTAGCAGAAGAACCCGCAATCCATTTTGTCGTGAATTAAATGTGTTTTATTTTCAATGCATATCCAACGTTTTGGCCCACATTAGGGCCTTTTTCAAGAACCTTTCAAGTCACGCACACGCACACGTTTTTTCCCTTTTGTATCCATTCATCCACCAGATACAACCTTTAGGTATATACAGTACTGTAGCAGTGTTACTGAAGAAAACACACATTTTGTAACTTTTGTAAAGGACAACTGCCCATTATATTTAAACACATAGGAAATTCTATCATTATTTGTTGTTGTTACGAATCCTTTAACACCATAAAAAGATCCTTTTTCTAAAGCTTTTTTTACCGAGTAGACAAGGGTGCCCACCAGAAGTCACTGAATATATAATCTGCTTGGGCAAAATGAGCTATATTCAATAGTTTACTGGGCATTTATAGAATGTCTATAGAATATCAACATTTGCTATAAATATTGGTCATTTCAGAAACAAAACTGTAGTTAAAGGGGACCCGTCACCCAAAAAAATTATTAAAAATCCTATTTTATCAGATTAGTCAAGGAAAATTAACTTTAATTACACTATATAAATGATTTGAATCTTGTTTCCTTCAGTCTGAGATTTCAAAATTATAGCAAGCAGGCAGGAGCCATTATGTGGACACTTATTAAGACAAGCCTTGTGTCATCTCAGAATTTTGTTTGTGCACCAGAATGGGGGACCTGATGTCCATCCCCATGCCCTGGCTACACAATTAAATGGTAAAGAGAACTGGGGGAATGTGTGGGGAGAGCAGTAAAATCTAGGAAGTACTGAATGGAAAGTGAAAGTAATTGTCTGCCCCGCCTCTATGCCACGGGCATAGAGGAGGGGCAGACAATATTTGATTGACAGCTGAGATTTTTAAATGAGTTTAGAACAGCTATGAATGCTTAAATAAAAAATAGAAATTGGATTTCATGTTTAATTCGAAAAGGACTTTTATTATACAGATTTGTGTGTCTGGGTGACTGTAATGGAAATCGGAAATCCTCCCCAAGATGGCGTCCAAGATGGCGACCTCCTGGATCCTGCTGGTCACAACATTATGACGTCAGCGTCTTCACGCTCTCGAATTGGTCGCCGGCGTCGGAACGGACGCCGGCGTCAGAATGTGCGCCGGCGTCAGGACGTCGACGTCAGTGCGTCGGCGTCCGCGTCATGACGCCAGTGCGTCCAAATTGGCGCCAAACCCAGGCCTATTTAAAGCAACTTCAGACTCTCCTCAATGCCCAATTATAGGTTTTCGCTTGCTGATTCCTGGGTGTGTTTCTTGTTGAAAACTCTCGTATTTGAACCTCGTCTGCCTGAACTGATTCTACAGCCTGTATGACTATTCTATTGCCTACTCCTTTTGTACTGCGAACTCGGACTTTTGTTACCTCCTCCTTGGTCCTTACTACCTCGGGGCCCTCGGGCCTTACAGTGACAGGTCCACTTTAATAGAAACAAGCTGCTGTGTACCAATGGGGGCAGCCATATAGCATGTTATCTTGTACTGCTCCAAGTTCTACCTAAGGTCCTATACTCCAATGCTCTACTTCTCCCTTCCATCTCTCATTGTATGTCTGAGACACACATTGATTATTCTAGATGTGCCCTGGTTGGTTATAACACCTCTACTTGACTTTTAATGAGATCTGTGCACATGCACATTTCTTACTTTACATAAATATTAATATAGACTGACTATATAGACTATATCTAGGAATCTAAGCAATTGAAATTAATGAATTGAATGAAATGAGAATTGATTTATATCAATCACCTGTTTGAGTTTATGGGAGTTGGTGTAATTTAATCTTTTCTTAACAATTATTAATTTTCTTAATCGGTTAATTTAGGTTTCAATTGTCCTAAGTCACTTTATTAGGAATTCGATAGTCTGAAAATACTGAATCAAATTTTGAGCACTTTATGCCTATAAGATTAATTTAATTTATTAAACCTACTTCTGCACTAGCACTTTACAAACCTAAGGGTTGTAATATCTAATCACTTTTTAGAAAGTTTTGTTTTGAATTTATGCCATACTTTGTCTAAATGAATCTTTAAAAACTGTAGTTAATCCTAATGTATTGGAAATCAATTAGCTTATTTAAATAAAAATATAATAGAATTAATTAAGGGGATATCTTTTTATCTTTAACTAACACTGATGCTTTCCTGACTTAGGTCATTTTCCCTTTGGTTAATCACTCAATTGTACCTAGTGATAGATCCACCTACTATCTCAATTTTTAATAATATAGACTGGTCATACATAAGGTGGCAAAATGAACTGTAAAATTTTGAGCGCAATATCTTTGTGAGCTGATCACATAACAGCTAGGTTTGTCTTGCACAATATTTGTTTTGTAGAAGGAAAGGTTAATGCTAGGGCCAGATGTAGATCTAGGCCTGTGGAGAAACACAGGCTGAGAATCCATTCCCTACTGTATATCTACCAGCACCCGGAAGCATTGTCTCCACTTAGGTGCAGGCAGACTTCTTTGCTAAAACATGTAATTTTGCACTGACAAGAAGAAAAGAAGGGAAGAAGGGAAGCAGTAAGGCAGCAGATTTTTGCCTGCAGAGAATCCGCAATTGTCTGGCCAACTCAGGCAGGAAGTAATGTCACACCAATATGGCAGCTGATATCCTAAACAAACAGAAAGCTTCTAGAGCTGTTTACTTGGGTATGGTAACGCATTCTACAGAATAAATATAGCATTGTACCTTGCACTATAGGCAATAGACTGCCTCGATAGCTTTCCTTCTTTAAGGACAGAAAGCTGGTGACGGTGACAAAAGGGGACAGGTTACCATACAATTGGGGCAAGGCATGGAGCAGATGGCATCATAGGTGGCGGGGCAATCGCACCACCGCAGCTAGTAGGTGGATCAAAAGAAGATCAGGGAAGGAAAAAGGTACAATTGGGGCAGGTTGAGGGGTTAGGCGGACGGCCAGGGGCCAGATTTAAAGTGATACTGATGCTAAAAAACTACTTTTTAAAACTTGAATGTATAGTAAAAGTTACCTATAGGTCATGCTGAAGAGTTTTGCGAAGAGTTTTGTTTTTGTAAGTAATTGTTAGTTGACGTTCCTAAACCTGACTGTCCAATCTCAGGCTGTCAGTTAACGTTTCTACTGTTAATGGACTCCTGCTGCACAAATATTGCAGATAGGCAATCTAAAAGCATTGGGCAAATACTTTATGGCAAAATTATAAGAAGCATGCAAATTCAATTTTATGATAGATGTAAAAAAGGTTAAATTTCTAGTGTCAGTATCTCTTTAAGGATATTACAGATTTACCAGAACTTACATTGCCGGTGAATTTGTAATACCAGCCCTGGCCTTGGTGGGTGTTTTACCGGCTATGCTGGTAAAATACTGATGGGGTGGCAACCCTAACAGATAGAAAAGGTAGGTAGATATATGGTTTAATACTGTAGGTAGACTGACAGACTTACCTTAAAATTTACAGGCCACAATTTAGCCCCATAAACTATCTCACTGATATCTTGATAGGTTTCATTAAAGGTCAGAGACTTTTCACCGAAGAGGCGGTTGACAGATACCAGTTCGGATGACTTGTTTGCTTTTCTGAAAAGCCGGCAGTTGAGCTTAGCAAAGAAGTAGTGTATTTGATCAGAAGTCCTCTCTGAAATAGTGTCAAAGCGGAAGACCTTCAGCGGAGGGCAGAACAGTGAAAAATTAGATAAATGTATAACATTTTCTCCACTTAGTAACAATACATAAAATGCTCTATAATCAATCAGAAAGCATTGCAGATAAACCCAACATGTGGTCCTTGCTTTGGTCTATCAGGGGGTCTCTTGCACAACTCTTCTCAGCCTTTATGAGAGTTTGTTCAGCAAAGGTCTTCCTGTATACCAAGGGATGATATACAGAATATAATACAGTATAAAGTCATCTTTGAAGCCTTGGTTGCTCACTACCTGATCTCACTTTCTTTTGTAGCTAGTTTCACCCTAACCTTTGTGATCCTATCGTCACAGAGTGTGGGGCTAAAGACACAGATCCTCAATTATACCATCTTTCTACTTGCTGACAGGTCTAAATTACATCCCCAGTGACTTATTATGCCCGGCAGGCTCCATCAATAATTCATATACAGGGTATTTAGAAACAAAGGGACTGCAAAGTTCAGCAGAACTACATAGACTCTCTATCTATGTCAGTGATGTTATACTTTTTCCATGGAGAGGGACAATTTTTTCTTATATCACGTTTGCAACTATTATTTCATACAAAGGAAATTAGCCCTTGAGCAGACCGGGGCAATAAAATCCCTTGAATGGTGATTGGCCCCTGGTCTAGGACATAATCTGTTCCTGGTCATTACACTATAGAATAAAATCTATTGATATAGAATAAAATCTATTGATATAGAATAAAATCTATTGATACACGACAGTGGTAAAAGATCATTGTACTCTGTGTTAAGATATAAACCATTCATAGCAACTTCACCCTAAAACAAATATCATAACAGGTTTAATTGGAGACAGAATAAAGCAGAGGTGTCTCTTAGGTACTTTAATATTTTTATCCTGTTTGTTGTCTCGCCGACCCACCTCCATAAGTTGCTTAAGCGTGTCATTGCAGGCACCCAGTTTTGCCATTGTAAAGGCTTGAGAGATGCTCAGGGGTGACATAAAGATGTTTTCAGTGTTTTGCTTGGAGTCAGACAGATTTTTATAGAAAGCAATGGCAAATTTAGCATTGGCCTGTGAGAGCTCATATACACGAGGGTTAGTAGAATCAGGAACCTTCTGTTCTTGCGGCGCAGGTTCTTTCTCCTTTTCCTCTGCTTCAACCACCTCCAGAGGTTTCCGGTAGACACACATGGGAGTCAGAGGTATATCTTTAGGCTTTGCCAGGCATATGTCAGCATGCTGTGGCTGGAGGTATGCTGAGCCCAGGAGGCTGAGAAGCAACAATGAAAGCAAATACATCCTAGAGCAAAAAGGCAGGAGAATAAATACACTTTAATGCATCAAGTAGATCTAACTATGCATTCAACAATATTTCCTTTGTCAGACACAAGCTAAAAATAGCTGTGGATTTCACTGTATACATTTTTTCATATGGCAAGTCAAAAAGCATTAACTGTATGTAAATGTGTCATTCATTTCCCCTTATATAGACAATGGGGAATGAGTACATTTAGGAAACAGTGTACATATTATAGCTTTGCATATCTTCTCTAAATGGCACTTTGTCTTTGAGTGACACAATTGGGCAGGTCATCTGTAAACTTGCATGTGCCTTGTAAAGTCTGTTGGCTTCATTAGGCATAATGTGCCAACAGAACAAATGAAGGAGTATGTTAGGACCATTCACATAAGGTTGTACAGAGGCCATTAAATAATTATTATTTCTAATGAGCCTATGTATTCCACAGCTCTGTACAATCTAAGGGTGCATACATCAAACATGCAGATTACCTAGAAATACTGATACAAGAAGTAGAGGGCCATGTTCATTAGAGATTACAGTTTGGTAGATTATTGCTAGGGAAACAAATACAACCTTTATCAAGTAAGCCTTCCTTGTTCTTTTACTGCTTAAAGGAAAACTATACCCCCAAAATGAATACTTAAGCACCAGAGTATATCAAATTAAATGGCATATTAAAGAATCTTACCAAACTGGATATATATTTAAGTAAATATTGCCCTTTTACATCTCTTGCCTTGAATCACCAATTTGTGATGGTCTGTGTGCTGCCTCAGAGATCACCTGACCAGAAATTAGGGATGCACCGAATCCACTATTTTGGATTCGGCTGAACCCCCAAATCCTTCACGAAAGATTCCGCCAAATACCAAACCCTAATTTGCATTTGCAAATTAGAGTTGGGAAGGAGGAAACATTTTTACTTTCTTGTTTTCTGACAAAAAGTCACAATTTCCCTCCCCGCCCCTAATTTGCACATGCAAATTAAGATTCGGTTCGGCTGGGCAGAAGGATTTGGCAGAATCCTGAACCGAATCCTGGATTCGGTGCATCCCTACCAAAAATACTACAACTCTAACTGTAACAGGAACAAGTGTTGAAGCAAAAGACAGAACTCTGTCTGTTAATTGGCTCATGTGACCTAACATGTATGGTTTGTTTGTCTGCACCGTGAATCCTAGGACCCCAGGGGGGGCGGCCCTTATTTTTTAAAATGGCAATTTTCTATTTAGGATTACCCAATGGCACATACTACTAAAAGGTATATTATTGTGAAAATGATTTATTTACATGAAGCAGGGTTTTACAAATGAGCTGTTTTATGTAATATTTATTTAGAGACCTACATTGTTGGGGGGGTATAGCTTCCCTTTAAAAACCATTCTCCTTTTCTGGATATGTCTGACTGACTGCTTCAGTGATATGGTAGGATTTTCTAATGAGAAATACAATGATATCATCAGAAAACATGATCCAAAGCCAATACAACCATAGAGGAAAAGGAAAGAAAAGTACCACTGGCCTGGATAGCTAAGGTGACAATATGAATGAATGAGCAATAAATATATATATATATATATATATATATATATATATATATATATATATATATATATATATATATATATACACATACATACATAGCTCCATTAGATGTCAGTTTACCAGTTTAAACTGCTGTGGGTAGGATTTGTTCACCCTCAAATAAGCGAACAGTAGTTGAACACATGGGCCGCTGCTGTGCAGATACTGTATGTGTAGTAGCTGTTGTGTCTAAGCCTCTTGCAAAAAGAAGGTCAATGCATCAAGAAATTTAATACATAAAGTCCTGATGGCTTAAATTGGAGCCTTAAACCATATTTGTAACCTTAATTATACTTTTTTTTACCTTTGCAGATCCTGAATTATGAAGAATATACACGTCTATGCAGATACAATGCTACTAAACAGGTAATAATAATGGTAATATTTCCTAATTAATTTAAAGTCCCAATATTAGCCTCAAGTGTTGGTTTCACCTTAGTTCCTAGAAAGAAATATACAATTAGGTCCATAAATATTTGGACAGACAATTTTTTTCTCATTTTGGTTCTGTACATTACCGCAATGAATTTTAAATGAAACAACTCAGATGCAGTTGAACTGCAGACTTTCAGCTTTAATTCAGTGGGTTGAACAAAAAGATTAAAAAAAGGCTTCAGTTCCTCACATTTTTATATAAACACATTCACTTCATTTCAGGAGCTCAAAAGTAATTGAGCAAATTAAAAAAAAAATTGCGTCTGAGTTGTTTCATTTAAAATTCATTGTGGTAATGTACAGAACCAAACTGAGAAAAAAAGTTGTCTGTCCAAATATTTATGGACCTAACTGTAGATGTTTGGGGGTAGTTTTGGTAGGTATAGTTTATGCAGTACCACTTAGTCCCGATGTCTCTTGTTAATGGTACAGTTTGCATACTAATTATATCAAGGACTAATTGGACACTTGATTATTAGGGGGTGGAGTTGGTGTGTTTAAAAGGTTATTGTGTTTCTGTTGCTGCTACACTTGAGAAAGAGCACCAAGGGGCCCGTAACATGTTGTGTCTGACAGTCTGCAATTTACACATATACCTCTGTATGTATATACTGGTTTCTTGTGTTATAGGACAAAGCCTTAGCAGGCCTTCGGAAATTCTCAGAGCTGATCACTTCTCCAGTGTGGTTATGGTATGTGGAGAGAATAACTAAGTAAACTGCAAATGTCTTTGTTACTTCCTCCCATATGCCATAAACTGCATAGTTTAGTCTTTTTTATTTTTATTAACCGAAATATTCAGCGGTTACAATCAAAATTAATATGGCAGCAACTTTAAATAAACTGTAATTATAGCCTTTAGTTCTTTTATTGCACTTATGAAAACAAGAAAGCGGTACATAAAAATCAGAAAAACAGGAGTTATTTCAGACAAAAACATTGAAAAAACATTAAAAATAAGTTTATGTAGCAATAGCACAAGATCATAAACAATGTAACATCATATTTATACTAATATGGTTCAATAAAGCCTTCGCCAATTACTTTAGATTTTTTTTTTTTTTAATTCAAAAACATTCAAGACTAAAATGTAGACCCTTAAAGTAGTCCCCATGGGAGGCCCAGGCCCAGACTGGCAATCTGTAGATTCTAGCAAATACCAGAGAGGCTGCTGTAAGATGTCATAAACACTGACTATTTATTTGGCTGGTGGGGGGCTGTTTGGGCATCTGTATAGTTAAAATACCAGGGTCTATTTTGAATCTCAGTCTGGGCATGGGGAGGTTCATCCATTGGCTGGCTCATAACAAGATTACAGTGTATGTCATTCTGCCATAGTTCCAAAAATATGTAGGACAGCCAAGAAGTGTTTGCTGCCAATATCCCCCTAACTAACCTTCAAGCTGGGCCTTCAGGTGTACCTAGGAAAGCAAATAAGCATTCTCCACAAAGTGCTCCTAAACTAACCTTCAGCCTAGACCACCCCCTACCACTGCTCCAGGCCATGCCAGGGAGCTCAATCCCACTGTGGCTCATAAACCTATTGCCCAGCCCCTCTAATTGAGGGAAAACGACCCTCTAATTTCCCATGTTCTCACCTGCTCCTGAGCCTGTGCTTCAGTGATCCTTGCTGAGCCAGGAGAGAGGAGAAAATCTTTGCAATATTTGAGCAGTTCTGCTACTGAACAATTGGTCAGAAAGCACAAGGACACAGGGAAAGGTGGATGACCAGCCTGTTAAACAGTTGTGTTTTATCACTTTGATCGGATTCCCTGGAGTGATTTTCTTTTAACCAATGCAGTACCAAGGGTTCCTATAACACAATTCTAAAGGAATGCAATGGTTAAACAAAATACAAAACAACATTTTTTATAGATAAGGCTTACATGATTTGTGCTATGTAGATTCAGAGCCACAGTAAAAAAAAGATGCCTATGTTGAACCCACAAAGCAAAATTAAATCAACATTAGTGCTACAGAATGCATAAACATTTTAGACATGGACATATCTAGGTGGTTAGTAGGGATGTAGCGAACGTCGGAAAAAAAGTTCGCGAACATATTCGCGAACTTGCGCAAAATTGCGAGCGGTTCGCGAACGGTTCGCGAACCCCATAGACTTCAATGGGAAGGCGAACTTTAACATCTACAAAAGACATTTCTGGCCAGAAAAATGATTTTAAAGTTGTTTAAAGGGTGCAACGACCTGGACAGTGGCATGCCAGAGGGGGATCAAGGGCAAAAATGTATCTGAAAAATCTGCCTGTGTGTGCTTGGAAGAGATAGTGTAGGGGGAGAGCTGTTAGTGATTTCAGGGACAGATGATAGTAAGTTTGCTGGCTAGTAATCTGCTTGATACTGCTCTGTATTGGAACAAAAAAATAAATAAAAGCAGTCCTTACAAGGACTACTGTTATTGCAGCAGTCAGCAGATGAGATCAGAAGCAGGACAGCTGCCCACTGCAGCTACATACAGAGCACTGCAGTAGAAGGTAGATTACTAGCCAGCAAAGCTACCTAAGCTTAAATGTCCCTCAAACCCCTGCAGACTTCTGTCCCTCCAATAACAGAGCAGTATCAAAACGATTACTAGCCAGCAAACTTTCAACTGTCCCTGAAATCACTAACAGGCAGCAGCTCTCTCCCTACACTATCTCTTCAGCACACACAGGCAGAGTGAAAAAAAGCTGCAGGGCTTCGGTTTTTATAGGGAAGGGGAGTGGTCCAAGGGAGAGCTTCCTGATTGGCTGCCATGTACCTGCTGGTCTGGGGTGAGAGGGCAAAAAAAAGCGCCAACAATGGCGAACCCAAAATGGCGAACGTCGCGCGACGTTCGCGAACTTCCGGCGAGCGCGAACACCCGATGTTCGCGCGAACAAGTTCGCCGGCGAACAGTTCGCGACATCTCTAGTGGTTAGGCTTAGAGGTTTGTCTTAAAGGAGCAGTACTGAAAAGATATTAGGGATGAACTGAATTAACCACTTTGTTTGGGATTCCACCAAACAATGAATCTTCCATTAAGGATTTGGCCAAATCCCAAACGGCATCCAAGTCCTAATTTACATATGCTAAATAAGCAAAGTCCTAGGGGAAAAAAGTTAAGACATTCACAAACATGAATTTTTTTCAGAAATATATTTTGACATTTCCAGTGTTTAACAGATTTAGGCTACTCTCACAGGTGGCAAGAATATACTTGTAGAATTGAATGCTACAAGTAGATCTTTGACTGATTTTGCCTCCCAGGGCATGGGACAAACTGAACCAATCTGATCTTTTGGCCCACTAGATGGCTATTAATTCATTCAATGGCACTTAAGGTCCCAGGTTAAAAAATCTTTGTCGGCCCCAGTGCAACCTATGTTTGCAGGGCCAAACAGGCAGCTACCCTTTGTTTTCCTGGCAAATTGGTCTTTTTAGTTGATGGACAATTCGTACGGTCGTACCGAGATAATCGTGGTCTCACGATGATGATCGGACCTTTTAAAAATCTCAACATCTATGGCCAGCTTTATTCTAGTGAGCTCATTGAACCTGTTTGATATCAGATCTCTGGTCATAGTTGGGCAGGTTGTCTCTTTTGTTCCATTATCTACTTAAGATTAAATAGCCAGTCACAATGAATACACCTGCAACTTTAATAGCAATGTTAAAAAAAAAACAAAACAAAAAGGAGGGTGTTCTAATTTGTTAGAAAATCACCAGCAATTATAATCACTTATTTATACTTTGCTGCAGCCCTGGGCTATGCACATGCTCAGTAGAGCAACATTTCTGCCTTTCATGTCTAATTTCCAATGTTATGTATGCACAGGTGTATAAATGACAGTGCGGCAATCACTAGAATATTAACCTGGGCTTTTTACAGTGAATGAGTGTGCATAACAAATTTGCATCCCTTAGTATCTGCTAAAATAGTTATTACTGCCTTGGGCTGTGTATTTTCACTTAGAAATCTACCTGCTTCGCTGCGGTAAACAGCAGTTATAATACCAGCTCAGGTAACAACAGTCACCTCCTATTTCTTAAGCATAATAGGTAAATTAAACTCAAATTCATTTTCTGCCGCTGAGGTCAGGATATCAGCAGAGTTCAAAGAATTGCCTGGCTAGACCTATGCACAAATAGCAGATTATCCTATTTACAACACTCTGTGTAAGAGGTTCTACTGTTTGATAGACCCATGTGAGAACCATCACATGTATCACATGGTTTATCCATACATTTCTCTATGACTGTAATGTCCAATTATAGCTTTCAGTATAGATTTTTTTTTATTATTTTGGAACAACTTTCCTTTTTACTGGTAAATGTTTTCAGTATAGGATTACCTGTCTATTTACAGGCATATGAGAATGATGGCAGATATAGAACAGGTACATCAAATCACACCAAGTCTTTGGCATTTCTGTTGGATCAGGCATTGGGCCATATTTGCAGTATGAGTAGGCAATGCTTGCCACAAGTACGAATAAACCAGTATGGGCAGAGATACACACACAGATTCGGTGAGATTAGTCGCCCAGCGACAAATCTCCTCATCTTCAGGTGAATAATCTCTCCAAACTGCCTCCCGCCAGCTAGAATGTAAATCGCCGGCAGGATGTCAATTGGTGCGCTTCGTTTTCCGAAGTCGCCTAACGAGGAAACTTCGGGCGACTTCGGAAAACAAATCGCTCCAAGTGCCATCCCACCGGCGATTTAGATTCTAGCCGGCGGGAGGCAGTTTAGCGAGATTAGTCACCCCGAAGAAGAGGAGATTTATCGCCGGTCGACTAAAGCTGGCCATAGATGTTGAGATTTTTAAAAGATCCGATCGTAATCATGAGACCACGATTATCTCGGAATGATCGTACGAATTGTCCATCAACTAAAAAGACCAATTTGCCAGGAAAACAAAGGGGAGCTGCCTGCTTGGCCCTGCAAATATAGATAGATTGCACTGGGAACGACAAAGATTGGTCGGACTTAGCTAAAATCGGATGTTCGGGAAGAGAAATCTTTGTGCCTATGGGGACCTTAAATATCCCGGAATCTGAGCGTCTCTGCCCTAAATGACTTTCTGACAGTAGGCTTGGTTAGAATAAATAATATTGTTTTGTTGTCAGTGAATGATTATCTAGTCCCATGGACACAGACTTACAGAGCAAATAAACACATTTGGTTATTCAGTAATTGGGAGATAAAGGATCACATACTTTTCTCTGTATAACTGCATTTCCATTTTCTAACAAATACCAATCAAGGCACAATTCCTTCCACAAAAAGGTTTTCTACTATAAATACTTTGAACCATAGGTGGATGGTGATTTTTTTATTTGGGGAGGCTAAAAAGTGTTAAGTATATAACTGCAATGATCGTTAACATCCTAGGCTCAAGGTGGCCATACACGGGCAGAATAAAGCTGCTGTTATGGGTCCTTTAGACTGATTTGGCAGTTTATATGGCCATGTGTGGGGGCTCCCGACATGGTCTCCCGATGGATATCAGGCCAAAAATCGGCCAGATGTCGATCTGGCAAGTTTGATGCGGTCCTGCGCCCTGTCTGCCCCCATTTGCTGCATTGTAATCTGATTGCTCGGCCAAACATTCAGATTCACCCGATATCGCCCTGAGGTTAGTGGGCATATTGGGCCAAATTTTTAGTGGGCAGATTTTATTGTGTATGTCCACCTTCACCTAAAATTTTTTTGTCACACACTTGTTGATAATTCTTTTGTGCTAAAGCAAAGATTCTGTTAGTAGCAGTGCAGGGTAACAGAAATATCCAATTCTTTTAGTGTTGTTAGTCCTTTAAAGTTGTGCCTTTTTAACTACATTCAGTCCTATAGCTCTCCCTCTAAATAGATGAATTCCATACCAACAGCTACCTTACACTTTTTTTAAGTCCCCAGACTTATTTTGTATTTTTCATCAGCCCCTGCAATAACCCCTGCAGCCAGACAATCCTCCATACACCCCAGCAGAACTATATCATCCCATACAGACCCAAAAGATCCTGACCCAAGACTTTTCACTCTGTAGCTCCAAGAATCTGCTTGTTTAGGTCAGTATTAGGGAATTTTATAGAAATCCAAGCTTAATAACAGTTAGGAAAATCTTGCAAACATTTCAGCTCCCATATATGACAAAAAAATCCTATCTACAGCATAGCAGCTAAGTTAAATAAATGAATATCTGGGGGCTTATTATATTATTAATTTACAACAGAGTAACAAGATTGATGTTATAGAATGACCAACCCAAACCCCAGACCCTACATAATTGTGATCCAATAAAAGCCCCTTTATTTCTTTCACTAAAGACAATTTAATGCCCATGGAATCCTACAGAAACTGTGAGCTAGCAAAATAGTATTCATACAGTAAGAATATTTGGGTGACAAGTGTGGGGGCAAACATTCTTTAGTTTCTCATACAAAAAGTAATGTGTGTTCCCTAAACTGTGTAACACAACAACCTCACTCATTAAGTTAATGGGTCATTTTACTTCCTAAAAGATTCAGCAGAAATCAATTCCTTCATTAATACCATTATACCACCCCATTCTGTAATGTGCAGAGTAAAAGGCGCCATACATGTACAGAACTACTCCTCTTTTATCGATATACCCACCTTGAGGTTGACGTTATCGGGCTGAGCTGATCATTTGGACTAAGGGCCAAACAATCGAATGACAATGAAAGGACAAGCAGGCCATTAGGGTGAGGATCACATGAACAAGTTCCTTGTCCAAATGGATTTTTAAACCTACCAATCAACATATGTAAGTGACTGAGTCCTGTGAATCTCCAGACTAGGGATGCACTGAGTCCAGGATGCGTAGCCGAACTGAATCCTAATTGCATATGTAAATTAGGGATGGGAAGGGGAATTTTTTTCTATTTCCTTGTTTTGTGACAAAAAGTCAGGTGATTTCCCTCCCTAGCCCTGATTTGCATATGCAAATTAGGATTTGGATTAGGGGAGGTGACTGGGATCGTTTACTGTTACAAAAAGAAGTCTATTGGATTAGAACACTTGACACTTTAGCTCCCCGTGGTCTAAATGAATATTGTTTTTTCGTACCTTTTTTTAGAAATATAGACAATCTAAGATCATTTTCAGTACTGTAAAAGTTAAGTATGCCGCTTTTAAGAAAATCTTCGACATTGACATTGTTTTTATGTTTTAATTTTAAACATTTATATATTTATATATTTAAATATTTATACACTATAAGGGTTGTACTATGCAGATTACTATGTATCACTATATAAATTGTAGCAGATTTTAAAGCTATATATTGAAACAATGTATGTTTGATTCACAGGTCACGCCCGCAAAAGGAATATAATATGATAACTGAATAACAAGGGCACATGGGTTAATACATGTAATTGGAAAATGGGTGTGGTCTGGTGATGGGTCACTGGTGGGTGAGTCTCTATATAATGTGTTCATTTGTACTAAAATGTGTCTTGATAAAGGTCCCAGACGCAGCAAATTTTAAAGAAAAATCCTGGTGTGCATTCCATTGGTGTGCATTCCATTACTATATATATATATATATATATATATATATATATATATATATATATATATATATATATATATATATAGGCAGTGATTCAACGGCACTCACCACTCCAAAGTTAAAGCTGGGTGCTAACCAGAGTATAATCACAGATTGGCAGTCATGAAAGCACTCACAGCAGTTTTCTTCAATACTCTACGCGTTTCAACCCACACAGGGCCGTCCTGGGCCATCCTGATGATGGCCCTGTGTGAGTTGAAACGCGTAGATAAGAACATGGAATAAAGAACTTTTAACTAAGTATTGAAGAAAACTGCTGTGAGTGCTTTCATGACTGCCAATCTGTATATATATATATATATATATATATATATATATATACCAATTATTCTCAGACCAGCACTCCTTATAAGAATCAATTATTTTATTGTTGCAAATTACATTCTTGTTGCAACACTAAAATCTTTATGCTATACTAAAATCCTTTTCATGTTCTACACAATATCAATACAAAGTAATAGCAAGTTAAAAACAAGATACATTGTAACAGTGTTAGCTTCAACAAAATAGATGAATGAAAACAGCTTGCATTGTAGATATAGCAAGTATACTTTGTATCAAATAATACACAGATTAGTTAAAAGAAACACTTTATACACTTTTAGTATAGCATAAAGATTTTAGTGTTGCAACAAGAATGTAATTTGAGTAGTTCAGCAACAGACTTGGCTCAGATTAATTAAGTGTTATCACTACAGCTGTTGTTTTTCCCGCCAGTTAGTAGTTATAAGGCATGTACATTGATAGATTCAGCACTTTGAAAAAGGCCCTGGACAGGGCCGAAACGTTAGTCCTATGCTGTGTTATTTTCAATAAAACCTTTTTCATATTTTTAAGCCCTGAGAGTGCTGATCTTCTTTGGATGGATGGAAATATTATATTGATCGTGCACCTAGGCAAACAAACACTTTATTCGAGAGTGCTGGCTCTTCGTTGGTTATATATATATATATATATATATATATATATATATATAATAAACTTCCTGCTAGTTTTAAAGTCATGAATATGAAAGAAAAAAAAAACATTTTTGTGCTACGATGTAAATATTCAATTATATGTTAAATAAAGAAGTAGAGTATAAGGCCATAATACTATCTGGAAGGAAATACAAGTACAACATCATGAGCTTCAACAATAACTTTGGCAAACACTTATAAAGAGAATGTGAATATTATACCTGAGCTTACACTGCCACCTGCTGAATTCTTATAAGATTTGTCCAACTCTGTTAACAAATAACACACATAAATCTATTAAACATGAAGCCCTTTATCTGATAACTAGTGTGAAATAAAGTGATACTCAAAGTCAAGGTGCTAGTTATATATCAGTCAGGAAACCTTTTCAACACTTTTATTCTCCATTTTTTTTAAAGGGGTAGTTCACATTTAAATACTGTACACATTTACTATGTTATAGATGTATAGATGTTCTATGTAACTTTGGTTTCGTTCGCCCTTTAGCTACACCTGCCACTATCTAAAGCCTCGTTCACAGGGCCCTGTACCCCAACTTTACCTGGTCCCATGCCCAGGCCCAAACATCCAGCAGACATGCACTCTGTTCCTATGGTGGAAGACAAAAAGAAAGTGCCATGCCTTCCCCAGCACCAGATCTGAATTGGGATTCAAAATATGCCCCTGCATTCTAAGTAAAAAGAGGCCAAAACAGCCTCCACCAGCCCACTTAATAGTCACTTTCTATGGCATCTTACAGCAGCCAATCTGGCATTTGCCAGTCCGGGCCTGCCCAGCACTACATCAAAGTGAGGCAGGAAGTAGCCAATAAAATCCATATGCAAATGAACTTAGATACATTCCCTTCTGGCCAGCAACCAAGGGAACTGCACCTGTAGGGATTTAAAGCCATAGGGGCTATTAACCCTATGGGTCCCTACAGATATACAATTTGGGACTGTTGCAAAGGACTTGTGGGACTCCCTACTGCACCTGCATATCCAAAGTATAGAGAATTGAGAAACTCAATATCTTTTATGAGCCTAGTCAGCCTTCTCATACATCTTTCTGATGCTGTAAAAGGGTTTGGCCTGTTTGTTAGGGTGATTATTGCTCTATTTTAATTTTAGGACAGAATACATACAGGTATTGTGGTATAAATCTAATGTATTCAGTTTCTCTAAAAAATAATATTAATGGTCATTTCCATGCTCTAAATTCTATGGCCAAGATTAATCGCATAAGACAGTGTAACTGGCACATACCCACAGTAACGGAACTGGTGCGGGGCCCAGGGCAGGCTATGCAGCTGGGCCGACCCACCCACCTCCGGGAAGTGGCTATCACAGTGAATTTATCAAAGGTCAAAGTGAAAATTCGAATTTAAAAAAAAAATCGAAAGTTCGAATATCGAAATCTGTACTGTCTCTTTAAAAATTGGACTTCGACCATTTGCCATCTAAAACCTGCCGAATTACTGTTTTAGCCTATGGGGAACCTCCTAGAACCCATTTGGAGTCAATTGGTGGACTTTGGAAAACCAAAGGATTTTTTTTCCACAATTCGAATTTGATCGAAAACTGACCTATTCGGCCAAAAAAAACCTTTACATTTTTTAAATAAATTTTGGTTGGTCTTTTTTAATTCAAATTTTGAAGTTTTTTAAATTTGACCCTTCATAAATCTGCCCCATTAATGTTCTTGCATGAGAAGGGATACAATTGTGCATCTAATTAGAAAAGCTGAGTCTCTGGATTACTTTTTTTGTGTTCTCTCCAAAAAGAATTTCTGTCAAAATATTTGGAATAGAAAAAAAAAGCATTTCACGCAGAATATGCCACCCGAAAAATATCTTTATTTTATATTCCTTCTAGCAAGAATGTGACAACTGGGCTTCCCAGGCAATTAATGAGCAGAACATCCAGTCATTTCTCTCTGTAAGAAACTCCCCATCATTGTGATGACAGCTAGAATTTGTATTGAGGAAGCCCCTTTGTTCAGTCACAGACACCTTGGGGGGACTTTGCATAATGATTAGGGAACATTTACATAGCTGGTAGCAATATGGATTCCCTAATATGAAGACATGTCTCTCTTCTAATGACTTAACCCCTTCCAAACTTAAACCACTATTGCAAAAGTAATTGCATATTTGGTACTTGCTGTTTCTTAGGAGGAAATATTTTACTTTAGGAAGAAGCAAAGTTGTTGGGTTCCTGAGCTGCATGGCAGGAAAATGATCATCCTTATGGGGCAGATTTATCAAGGGTCGAAGTGAAGATTCAAATTTCAAATTAGAATTTTGAGGTTTTTTTATGGGCAAAACTATCAAATTTGACTAGGGAATTGTTAAAATTCAATCCGAGTTTTTTAAAAAATTCGAATTCGCGTTCGAGATTTATCATACACCTTAAAGGGATCCTGTCATAGGAAAACATGTTTTTTTCAAAACGCATCAGTTAATAGTGCTACTCCAGCAGAATTCTGCACTGAAATCCATTTCTCAAAAGAGCAAACAGATTTTTTTATATTCAATTTTGAAATCTGACATGGGGCTAGACATATTGTCAATTTCCCAGCTGCCCCTGGTCATGTGACTTGGGCCTGCACTTTAGGAGAGAAATGCTTTCTGGCAGGCTGCTGTTTTTCCTTCTCAATGTAACTGAATGTGTCTCAGTGAGACTGGTTTTTACTATTGAGTGCTTAGATCTACCAGGCAGCTGTTATCTTGTGTTAGGGAGCTGTTATCTAGTTACCTTCCCATTGTTCTTTTGTTTGGCTCCTGGGGGGAAAAAGGGAGGGGGGTGATATCACTCCAACTTGCAGTACAGCAGTAAAGAGTGATTGAAGTTTATCAGAGCACAAGTCACATGACTTGGAGCAGCTGGGAAATTGACAATATGTCTAGCCCCATGTCAGATTTCAAAATTGAATATAAAAAAATCTGTTTGCTCTTCTGAGAAATGGATTTCAGTGCAGAATTCTGCTGGAGCAGCACTATTAACTGATTCATTTTGAAAATATTTTTTTTCCCATGACAGTATCCCTTTAAAGAACTCGAATTTGACTATTCACCATCTAAAACCTGACGAATTGATGTGTTAGTCAATGGAAGACATTCTGGGATCAATTTGGAATTGTTTGCAGCCTTCCTGACATTCAAGTTTTTTTCAGAGAAAAAACTAGAATTGAGTTTGAATTTGATTCGAGTTTTTGGGTCGATCCTATTCACCCAAGTTTTAAAAATTCAAATTTTTAAATAAATTTAGATCGGTCGAGTTTCGAGTTCATGGGAGTTTATGGGAGTTGTTAAAAAATCACATGTGTCATAAGACTTCTGTAGTTGATGGCAGGAGAGAGTGGTAAAGTTACCAATACAAAAGAAAATTGCTTGCATGTCATTTTAAATATAAGGGAACAACTTACCATGTGGGCTAAATGTTTAGTTGTTGTTCTGCATGGATAAAAATAATAGCTGCCATGGCAGTTACTAAGGTTAAGCTTGCCAATAGTGATGGGCAAATAGATTTGGCAGGTGCAAATTCACCAGGTGCGAATTTGCGGCAATTTTACGTGTTTTGCCTCCAGAAACTGCCGTGAAAATTTGCCAGCAAATTTTACAACTTTTGGACACACGGAAAAGACGCTCATGTCAAAACCATAGCGCGTCAACATTATTCGGACGCCCTTTGACTAGAGCATCAGAATTGACGTGGGTCACCGTTTCGTGAATTTGGATTCGGCCGAACCCCTGAATCCTTCTTGAAAGATTTGGCTGAATACAGAACCGAAGCCGAATCCTAATTTGCTTATGCAAATTAGGGGTGGGAAGGGGAAAACATTTTTTACTTCCTTGTTTTGTGGCAAAAAGTTATGCGATTTCCTTCCCGACCCTAATTTGCATAAGCAAATTAGAATTCGGTTTGGCCAGGCAGAAGGATTCGGCCGAATCTGAATCCTGCTGAAAAAGGCTGAATCCTGGCCGAATCACGAACCGAATCTTGGATTCGGTGCATCCCTAAAATCAGTAGAGATATCGGAAAAAAATTGTGTATCAGTCATGGTTCCATGGATATCCTATCTAGGACAGCACAGATATATTCACCCCCAACTGATCTTCAGGATGGAATATCTAGGTGAGAAAATGATCATTCCCCCCAGGTTCCCCCACTTAAGTCCCTTTAGAGTTGCCAGCCAAAGGCAGGGAACCCAGCACCATGCAAATTACTTGTAACCCCATCTAGGCTAGACCTTGTCCAGCTAAGAAACATGTAGAGAACTGGTTACATTTGCCCCTCTCTCTATATGATGGCTGGACTCACTATGGGAGCAACTCTCTGTCCCCTTCCTCTGCCCAGTCAAATCCCTTATCCTTTTCTGCTGCCTTTCTTTAGTCTGTCAGTATACCTAACTGAATGCAAATCAAATAAAGCCGACCACCAGTTTGCACTAGGCCAGCACGTTCCTTTGGCAGTAGTTTCAGGTGGAGATAACGGCAAGATGACCACAGCAGTACTTTATACCAGCATTTCCCACCCTGCAGTGGTGTAACTACCGGGGGAGCAGAGGGTGCGATTGGGGCAGGGCTCGCACCCCCTCAGGGCCCCCCGGCAGTTTGTGCGCCACGAATTCCAGGCGGTTCCGGGCCTACAGAGGGGGGCGTGGGGGCCTGCCCCCCTCTTGTTACGTTGCTGCCACCCTGTGGCCCTTTAATTATTGTTGAAAAACAATTCCCATTACCAACCAACAGCCAAAGGTTGGTCACACATGGTAGCGACAGGACTATTGGTTGAACCATGCTATTACAAAGAAAAAATGGGAAGCTACAAAGTCTGTTTTGGCCATGTTCTCCATTCTGTCTTCAGTGATTTTAAGTTTAACATGAAATGCACTTTTAAGTAACCTAGTGATTTTTTCCTAATTAATTTCATTGGGGATTTTCACAAATTCATATACTAACAGACAGCAAAACTCAAAAGCTTTTCCTTTGCCTCTATTTGATCACTATTTGAGCCTTAATCCCACAGATTCCAATTTATTTCCCCCCAGGATGCCGACATTCATCTGATCTGTGCTAATTACTCGAACATTTTGAAAATGTGTCCTAGAGTAACATGGAAGGCGTTGTTTTCAACTTGGATTCTAGTCAAGCCTTTCTTCATTCCACTCAATCCACTGCTGCTCAGCGCCTTGTTATTGGGCTTGAAACTCACACAAGGTGAAACGCTGCGCCTGCGGAGACACCACATAAAAGCTCAACATACTTTTTTGGAAAGATTGAGAGTGTGGGCATTTGTTTTTTTTCCATATCATTGCATTATGAGGCTAAAAGAATATGCATCTCTGTTGGTAATTATAACATTGTTAAAAAGAAGCTGACTCCGCTTTTCTTTTTATCTTTATGTCAGATCTTTATAGTAAATCACACGGCTGTATTTATGCCATAAGACTCCAACATACTGAATCTTTGGAGGCCAAAAGACAGAGCAATGGTGTGATATTACCTGACATGTATGTGATAAACTTCAGAGGATTGTGAGTATCAAAAACCCTGATTTGTGCTTAAGAGAATAAAGCCTATTGATGTTTGTTTTGTTCAAGAACCTTCTGGCATCCAATTCTTAAGTCACACAGCACCTACCCTTCCTATCTTTATCCCGATATGCCCAGCAAAGGTGGGCGATATTTGGCTAACCCAATCGTTCAGACCTAGGGCCAAACAGTAGTATTACAATGAAGGGAATACCAGCCTAAGGGGCGCGGGCTGCATCAACTAGCCGATGCGGTCCTTGATTGGATGGGAAAATCAAACCTGCTCGATAGAGATCTGCCTGATTTTTGGCCAGATATTGGTCACAGGAGGCCCAAAAATTCACCAGGCAGTCAGTTTTGCTCACAGCAAAAAAAGTTGTATATTTATTATCTTAGAGAAAGATAAGCTAGTGCCTGGGACCAATGTGAACACTACCACAATAAATCGGATGTTGATAATATATATAAACAAATTGAAATATCGGAAGGAGGATATACTCACAGTTCTCCCCAGTCCATGGGTGCATATCCATAAGAAAACCAATAGGTGTGAGTCCCTCCAAAAAATCATTCAGAAGTTTATGAAAATGCAAAATTGTTTATTAGGACATAGTAAATGGAGGCCTAACGCTTTTCGTGCCTATAGGGGCACTTACTCATAGGCTCAATGATCTTAAAGATTACTTTGCTTTTATATCTGTGCAATGAACATGAACTATTGGTGCTATATATACATAATCATAATATTTTATTTATCATACCCTAAAATCCAACTGTATTGTGCTCAGTATAGGACTAGCTCAATCAACATAGTTTCATGGTTACCATGTTTAAAGCTATTCACGTTCTATTACACAGTATTAGTAGACCGTAGTTTTCCTGATAATGTTAAATCTGGAATATTCCATTACTGTCAGTTTTTGAATGGTCATGTCCATGCCCCCTAAGACACCAGGTTACACTCCCTGAATTGCGTCAGTGCTCTCAACGCTTGCATTTCTATTACCATAACCACCCTTGCATGTGTAAATGAGCTCTAACATCTTATTAGTTACTGTGGACAAATGTTGGCTGTGTATTTGCTTAACCTGAGACTTACATAAATACATAAACACAGAGATCAACCATGTTATGGAGTAAGTTTGATCTTAAAACCTAAAAGGAGGTGGTTAAGTCATGAATCCAAAATATCATTACTGTGCTATTTGTAGCCTCAAGCAAGTAACTTCATCTGCATGTGCCGTAGGCACCAAACCAAGGTGTATGCTTCGTGGAGTGGGAATAGCTGTGCCTGAAAAAGTCTAAATGTATTAGTGCCATAGACATGATATTTTTGCAGGCAGACTGCAATACCTGTGTGGGGCTCGCAGCAGAATATCTGCAGACGCAAAATAATTGCTCTTTATGGTCACACATGGGAGGGACACACACAGGCTGATGTTTTGCATCTGGCAACTAAGAACCTAGAGAACTTTATCTGCCTAATATCCTTATGTGCCAGTGGTGCTGCTCAGCAAGCCATGCCAATGTTATTAAGCTAGTACCAATGGGAAAACCCCACAGAATTATATTTTATATACAATTTATATACACATTTATGCATCACCAGATGAGAAACCAGAGTTTCAAGGGATCTTCGTGGGTTTTTGGAAGATCCCTGTATAGATCAAAATGTTTTGGCTTTGGATAAATACATACAGCAAACCTTTAAAGCAATTTCATGTTGCTCAGATAACTTCTCCATGTTTTGGGACATCTGAAGAGTTCTTTTTTTCTGACATGTTCTGCAGGCTGAATTGAAAGGTTTATGTGTAAATAGTATATTTTTGGTTCCAGCCATTAGATGGTGCTCCTAGGTAGGGGTTCTAGACTAGTTCCGCTCTGTGGCGATAAGAAAGGTTCTTCAAGGAGAGGGGCTTTATAAGTAGAGCAGTGTTACACTTTCTCTTTGGCTGATGTGGGAAGACAAGCAAATGACACCAGGGAGCTTAAGCCCTTTTAGGTGAAGGTGTCAGTAGTTATGTTAGATAGTGGTAGGTTAGTCCCATTGAACTCATTGTTGGTGGTGAAAGATAGTGGTAGGCCAGGCTAGTTAAGCAGCTGAGGCTCCATCAAGGAGTAAGGAAGGGGCCAGTGCCCCAGTGGTGCCTTCCCAAACAGGGAAGTGAAAAAGGAAACTAGGACTAAATAGGTCTTAGGAGCTGTGTAAATGTAATATTTGGGGAAACTCTATTGGTCACTATTAATAAACTGTGTTCTTCTGCAAGACCAAGTCGACCTCCAAATTATTCTCCTCTGAGTGTGCAACTATAATTCCTCACTCATCTGTGATGGAGGTGTGTACCTTAATTCGATTTGACCAGTGATTACTAAAAGTTATTGGGCACCACGTTACACACCAGCTAGGGATAACGTAAGTGCAAGCCCAGACGTGACGTTTTTACATGGCGTTTTAAAAACGCTCAGTCGGGCATAAATACGCCACTAAGCCATATAAATGTAGGTTTATTTTCCCAACATGCACTTCTCATTGTTCTCATTCCCCATTATTCCGCTGGCTGGAAATAGAAAAGCTATTTAGAAATAGAAAAACTATTTACATGCAAAATGGAGAAGGAATGATCTTCAATACGCAACATAATTACGTCACTGGCCCTAAAAACGTATATGTGTCATTTATCTCGCGAGAATTTGTACGCCATATTTAAAATACACTGCGTATTTATGAAAGTGTGGTTTCAAACTTGCAGATCCCATAGAGTCTATTGATTTGATAGTTTCTTGAAGTATTGGCATTTCTGCTAAAAAAAACATCAATACTGGCGTCCCGTGGCGGATTTCAGCTTGCAAGCGCCCTGTGAGAATTGCCATAGTGCGTTTTCCATTAGTTTCAGTGGAAGTGCAGTTGCTGCGTATTTACGCCCAATTTTTTAAAAATGCAACGTAAAAACAACACGTCTGGCCTTGCCCTGAAGAATCTCAGGATTCCTTATAGCTGTGATCATTTATGTGCACACCCTCAGCCTACCCTAGGCAACCTGGCTGGTCGCAGCTCCCAGTAGGCGCATGCATGCACAAATAGGACACACGCATTAGTGAAAAACACACATGCGCTGGCCAGATACACACGCCAGCCAGATGGGCGAAAGGGGACTGGACTAGGGGTAGGAGGCAGAGAAGGTATGTGCCTATTCTGCCTACCCCTTGTTCCTGCCCTGCCTACGACAAAAGAGAGGAGGATTAAAGAAACCTGAGAAATGCCATTAAAATGACGGAAATTGCTTCTGTATCTGAGAAACATTTTTTGCAGGCCTCTAAAAGCCCACTTTATATAATGATTACCTCCCTTACAATCTGTCCCAATACTGCTCCCTCTGTGTAATCAATTTATAGCATTTTACAGCAGAACAAAAATATATTTATGAGAATACTTTTTGTGAGCTTGTGAATGCCCATATGGCGCTACTGGAATCTGTATGATGATGCCTATGATTAAGGGATTGTTTCCCGAAACGCGTAGGGCGTTTTTGATCCTTGCATGAGCTTGCAATAAAGACTTTTTCCCTCTTCAAGTGGAGTGCCGTCCATTCCTTTGGCACAGTTCTACTGGAATCTGTATTGCCTACATTGTGCTACCGTGGGTAACAATACTAGGTTAACTTTAATCCATCTTTCTACATAAGCTTGTCTCATATGTACATAACAAACTGAGGGAACATAGAATACAATAGCAATTAGCTTATAGGTATCAGATCTATTATCTGAAATACTTAGTACTTGGCATCAGTCGCAATAACAGGTCTGTCATCCACTGTCAATTATTTCTAACCAAAACTGAACCTACATGCTCCATTGAAATGCACGGAATTTTCTCCCATAATCCTGATGATTTTGTTCCATTCGTTGTTACTGTAAAAGTCCTCTGTTTTAAGCTGGCTATAGAGGCAAAGATCTGAGCGTAAAAATCGGGGATTCGTATGATTTTCGGGCCGTGTGTGGAGAGTCCCGACATTTTCCGTCCATCGGAGATCGGTCGTTTGGTCGATCGGACAGGTTAAAAGATTTCTGTCAGCTGCGGGTAATACTGTATATACTCGAGTATAAGCTGACCCGAGTATAAGCCGAGGTACCTAACTTTACCTACGAAAACTGGGAAAACTTATTGACTCGAGTATAAGCCTAGACACAACTACAGCCCTGTCTCCCAGCAGCGCACATTCCGCCAAAGCGACCCCCCCAGCGATCAACCGGACTTCTTTGCAAAGTTGATGGTGACAGAGAATTGCCAAACGGATTACTGTGTGCATTGTCCCACTGTCCCACTACCATGTGCAGAGGGTGCTGTGTGATATTGCCATCACTGTTAATCTTTCGTATAACCAACAGAGGGGCTGTGTGATATTGCCATCACTGTTAATCCTTCAACAGAGGGCGCACTGTTATTCTGTTATTCTTTCATATAACCAACAGAGGGCGCTGTGTGATATTGCAGTCTCTCCCCAAGCGAACTGTTGGTATAGGAATGATTAAAAGTGACTGCAATCTCAGCTACTGCCCACTGACTCGAGTATAAGCTGAGGTAGACTTTTTCAGCACATTTTGGATGTTTAAAAACTCGGCTTATACTTGAGTATATACGGTATCTCTGCATGTATTGCCGATCGTATGATTTTCAGTGGGAGACTGTCAGTAACTTTTGTCGGACATAACTTTCGTACGATTGCTGTCAGGGGCAGAACATCGGCTGATCTGTTCTTTTCTACTTATTTGATCTGAATGGTTAGTCGCAGGTCGGGAGATGGGGAAGTCTGATCGTTCGATGATTCGTATGATCGGATCTTTGCGTCTATGGCCAGCTTAAGGGCTTGTACTGATGAGCATTCAATCCAGTGCTCCCCTGCATTCCATTTTTAAGCATTTTTACATGGTGCTAAAAACTAATATTATTATACAGTATAGGTTACTGGTCCCTGAAAAATGAGGGGTAAGCTAATGTTTCCTAATGGTCCCTGCCAGAAGCACAGTAGGAGGGGGACAGCCAATCACAGTCCTGCAGTCACACCAGCACAGACAGGCTTCAGTTCCCTATCAGGTCCTGCTAGCTGCTGATTGGTTCCTATCCTACAGTGCAGTGAGCTGAGTGCCGCCTGCTCCCCTGCATAGCCTGGGAATTCAGGGAGAGGTAAGTGGAAGAGAAAAGAGGGATTATTAGGGTTTTTGCAGAAATATTCAATAAATCAGCCTGAAACACTACTTTTTTAAGCACAGTTCTTCTATATTTAAATGAGTATAACGCACTGGTACGTTCTTATTTTTTTACACAAAATGTCTCCTTTAATCTCAAAATGTAATACAGTATATTTTTGGGGTGCTGGTTGCCCTTTGGCATATCTGTTAGTCAGTGACTTGAAGGGGGGACGGCACATGGGACGTAATTGTTTGCTTTTGAATCTGACGTGACCTGAAAAGCAAACTCACTGAACAATTATGTCCCATGTGGGGCCCCCCTTAAAGTCACTGACTCAGAGTTAGAGAGCTGAAAAGCAGAAATAGTGTTCTGGCTATTATGTTAGACTTCTGGTCACTCCAGCCTTTATACATTACATCAGGGGTCCCCAACCTTTTTTTTACCTGTGAGACACATTCAAATGTAAAAAAAGTTGGTTAGCAACACAAACATGAAATAAGTCCCATGGGGTGCCAAATAAGGGCTGTGATTGGCTATTTGGTAGCCCCTATGTGGACTGGCAGCCTACAGGAGGCTTTACTTGGCACTATACTTAGTTTTTATTCAGTTAAAACTTTCTTTCAAGCTTGGGATTCAAAAATAAGCACCTGCTTTGGGGACCCTGAGAGCAACATCCAAGTGATTGGAGAGCAACATGCTGCTCACAAGCTACTGGTTGGGGATCACTGCATTACATTTTGGCTAACTAGTTATATCAAAAAAACATTTTTTATTTGGCACAACCTATTTACCTATTTTTACACTGAACTGTTCCTTTAAGGGCTCTTACATATGACCATTATGATGCATGCCAGTGCTTTTTAATGGGTTTCACCTGTGAATCTCACCCGCATTCAGAAGTTCAGCACAGAGCCATGGATACTGAAAACAATGGGAGAAATTAGCTCCATTAAATCATGCTTTCCTGTTTGGTGGAATACGCACACAAAAAAAACACTGGATGGGAACGCACGAATAAACGCCTGTGTTTAAGAACCCTAAGGGTCAGGGCATACTCTCAGATTCGAGGAGATTGTATGCCCGGCGACCAATCTCCTCTTCTTCGGGGCAACTAATCTCCCCAAACTACCTCCTGCCAGCTAGAATGTCAATCGCTGGCGGGATGGCACTTGGAGCGCTTCGCTTTCCGAAGTCGCCCGAAGGGATCCGAGTGCAATCCCGCTGGGCGATTTACGCTGGGCAACTAATCTCCCCGAATCTGATTGTGTGCTTCTGCCCTAACAGTCCCATAGCTAGACAGGCTGTATGAATCCACTTTCACTGATAGCAACTTGCTGTCAACAGAACCTAATGTGCTAAAGCAGGCACCAGGTCCCTTTTGTATTTACCCTTCAGGTTTTTTTGGTGTTTACAGGGTTAAGTCAATTGTCAGAGCTGTCTCATGCTGCTTGTCTAGATTTGAATGGTTCAGTGCCTGTCCAGAAAGCTTGCACATACTGTAATATACCTGTCATGGAGGCACCCACATGTAAAGAACATACATATAACAAATGCACCGGGCGCTAAACTGAGAAATCACTTTTAATTAAAAAACATTTAATTTAATATAATTTAATATCAATATTGGTGTAATAAAATAAATGTACACACAATCAGCACATGATACCATTTACAAGAACAGTGTGCATATGTGTGTGTGTGTGTATTCCCTGGTTTGATTGAACATTTCCAATAAAAATACTTGTTTAAAAAAAAAACTTTTTTGAAACAGGTGTATTGTCCCTTTAAATGCCTCTGCCCCCAACTGGCTGAATAATTTCTCCTGACTGTTTCGACTTGTCTCTCATTTTACATCGGCAGACTGAGTTTATTGTTGCGTTTAAAGGGGATGTCATGCAAAGTCTCCACATTTGGTTTAATTGGCGTTTAATGAAAGAACGTTTCCTATACTTTTGAACATAATATATTCACAGGCAGCGCGGGTAAAGCCATTGGCCGATATCTTTTATAGAAATAAGCTGCTTTGTTTCTTGGAAGGAATCATGTGAGACTCTAGGGAGCCATTTACATAGCAAAGAAGTGATACAGAATAGGCTTAGTTTAATACCGAGTGTGGGATAAACAAACACAGGTAAGATGTTATTAATTGGTTTCTTCACTCCCACCGGGGATGTTGTGAAAGTACAAGGGATAATGTACCCCCTGCTCTCAAATATAAGGATTAGTGATGGGTGAATTTATTCAGCAGGCGCAAATTCACAGTACATTTGTGTGTTTTGCTGCTGGCGAATAAATGCGCGCATTTGCAGTGAAAATTTTGGATGCCGGCGACAGTACCGACGCCGACAACAATTAAACGGATACCCATTGGGGCAGATTTACTAAAGGGTGAAGTGACTAATGCTGGCGATAATGTGCCAGTGTGACGTCATTTCGGTACTTTACCGAACGGTCGCTGGCGTAACTTCGCAAGCGAAGGAGATAGACTCTAGCGGTACTTCTCTCCCTAACGCCAGGCAAATTTACACTCTGGCACATGGACGGAACTACGCAAATTCACTAAGATGCGGATTTTACTGAACGTTACCTCTTGCGCCAGACTTACATTTGCCACCTCAGACCAGGCGAAGTGAAATAGAGTAGATAGGATTTCCTAAAAGATAGTGTAAGGAAACCTGTGTTACCTGGGATTGGGGGTGCTGTACGCCGGCCGCGGGGACGCCCGCCACGCCGGCCGCGGGGACGCCCGCTTCGTGCTTCCACCATCTTGCCTCCTTAGAACGCGCGCGCCCGCGTCTCGTTTCCTTTATTGACGCGGACGCGCGCGCCGATTCTGACGCATGCGCGCCGATTTTTGGCGCGAAAACTTTGGCGCCCAAACAGGGTATAAATAGGCCACTTCCACTCCCAGCAAACTGCCCGTGATAGAACTTGTTTCTGGTGCTCTGTTCTGAAGCCTTGTGCTATTTTGTCTGTTTGAATCTGATAATCCGTGTTTGACCCAGCCTGTACCTTGACCATCCCGAATTCTGAATCCTGACCAGTGCCTGATATCCGACTACTCTTCTGCTTGTACCCTTTCTGCTTGATACCCGGTTTTGACCCTTGCCTGCCTGACGACCCTTGCTTTCTGCCTGCCACGACCCAGCCTGTCTGACGATCCTTCTGCCATACCCTTGTCTGTTACCGTGATCCTCGGTCCAAAAGACTCTAGCTACCAGCCGTGCCCCATTGCCTGCCAGAACACTTGCTTGAACCTCTCGTAAGTCCAGGTGGCACCCGATTAGGCTGAGGGCTCCTCCCGAAGCTCAAAGGTGGTCACACCACTGGTGAAGCTTAGCTCAGACCCAGGATTCGAGCACTTGTTCTGGTGTTGGGTGCCGGCCGTGACATTATCACGGGCCATGGAGGACGACGATCACACCGAAGCTGCTGCCGCTGCTCCACTCCCATCTTCTTCCGAGCTGTTGCTAACTACTCTACTGCAACGTATGGAGGAGCAGGAGCGAAAGCAGAACTATTTGCTCCAGGGATTCCATAACCTAACACGCCAGTTGGGACCCTCGCAGCAGCCAGCCAGTTCTATTCCTACTTCTTCTGTGGGTTCCCTGCCTGATAGGGGTGCTGTATACAGACCCCAGGAACCCAAGATTGCATTTCCTGCCAAGTTTGGTGGGGACAGAACCCAGTTTTTTGTGTTTCAAGAGGCCTGTAAGCTGTATCTCAGCTTCTTCCCCCACTCATTTCCCTCTGACGAGGAAAAGGTCAGGTTCGTAATGACCCTATTAGTGGGTGACCCCCAAGTCTGGGCACTTAGATTGCCGGCCACTGACCCTGCCCGTTACTCTTTAGATATGTTCTTCCGCTCTATGGCCATTCTTTACGATGACCCGGATCGCGCCTCTTCGGCCGATTCCGCGATTCGCAAACTACGCCAGGGCAAACGGGAAGTAGAGATTTATTGCACAGAGTTTCGTAGGTGGGCGGTGGAGACTGGTTGGAATGATGCAGCTCTAAGGAGCCAGTTTCGCATCGGTCTAGCCAAATCTGTCAAAGACAGCCTGGTCAATTACCCCCTATCTTCCAATCAGGATGACCTAATGTCTCTGGTTATCCAGATAGATAGGAGACAGAGGGAAAATCGGGAGGAACAGGGTACTTCTTCTTCTTATAAGCATAATTTTAGTGCTAAGTTGTCAAACCCCTCTGTGTCTCAACCTCAGGAGGAGCCTATGCAGCTGGGCATCTCTCACCTTACTCTTGAGGAAAAGGCACGGAGGTGGTCTCTTGGGTTGTGTTTGTATTGTGGGGAGAAGGGTCACTTCCTCAATCAGTGTACCAAGAGGCCGGGAAACGCTCTAGCCTAAATGGAGAAGGGGAGCTCCATTTGGGTGCAGGCGTTTCCTCTCCCCAATCTGCCTCCAAGGTCCTATTATCTGTTAAATTAACCTGGCCTACGGGCACTGTTAAATTGTCTGCCTTCATTGATTCTGGGGCGGAGGGTAATTTCTTGGACGCAGCATTCGCTGCTAAAAATAAAATTCCTTTGGTTGCCCTCAATCCTCCCATGAGAATCCTGGCTGTCGATAAAAGACCCTTGGGGTCAGGGTGGTCTCCAAAAAGACCACAAATCTTTCCATGTGTGTAAATAATCTGCACTGTGAGGAGATAGCTCTATACCTCATTGAGGGAGCTTCCTCTCCTCTTATCCTTGGTTTACCATGGCTCCAGAGGCATAACCCTCTGATAGACTGGGTTTCTAAGGGGGTGACTCAATGGGGTACAGGATGTAGTGGGGTTTGTTTTCCCTCAGTAGTAGCCACTACTTCTCTTGAGGGGTTACCCTCAGCATATTCTGTCTTTTCTGATGTTTTCTCCAAAAAAGCAGCTGAGACCTTACCTCCGCATCGGCAGTACGACTGCCCTATTGATTTAATTCCTGGGTCAACTCCTCCACGTGGTAGAACCTACCCCCTTTCATTGCCCGAAGCCCAGGCAATGAAAGAGTATATACAAGAAAATCTTGCCAGGGGCTTCATTAGGCCCTCTTGTTCCCCTGCGGGGGCAGGGTTCTTTTTTGTGGGCAAGAAAGACGGTGGTTTACGCCCCTGTATTGATTATAGGGGGCTTAATAAAATCACGGTAAAAAACCGCTACCCCTTACCATTAATCTCCGAATTATTTGACCAGGTCAAAGAGGCTAAGATCTACTCCAAACTTGACTTGAGGGGTGCCTATAACCTCATTCGGATCAGGGAAGGGGATGAATGGAAAACGGCTTTTAATACTAGGGATGGCCACTACGAGTACCTTGTTATGCCGTTTGGTCTATGTAACGCCCCAGCAGTGTTTCAGGAGTTTGTCAATGACATCTTTCGGGACCTGCTGGGCATATACGTAGTGGTCTACCTAGACGACATCCTCATCTTCTCTGCCAACTTGTCTGATCATCGTCTTCATGTTTGTGAGGTATTGCGTAGGCTTAGAGCTAATAACCTGTATGCAAAATTGGAAAAGTGTACTTTTGAGGTTGCTTCCGTACAGTTCTTGGGTTTTAATATTTCTTCCAGGGGTCTCGAAATGGATCCAGACAAAGTGAAAGCTGTCCTGGAGTGGACCCAACCTTATTCCTTACGTGCAACCCAAAGGTTCCTAGGTTTTGCCAACTATTATAGGCAATTCATTAAGAATTTTTCACTTATTGTGGCTCCTATCACAAATCTTACCAAGAAAGGTGCTGACCCCAGTATGTGGCCTCCAGAAGCTATCCAAGCTTTCGAGTTCCTCAAAAGGGAGTTTAGTTCTGCCCCAATCCTCCGCCATCCTGATACAGCACTGCCTTTTATAGTTGAGATAGATGCCTCTGAGGTGGGAGCGGGGGCAATTCTCTCTCAAAGGCACCCGATAACTAATAAGCTACACCCCTGTGCATTTTTCTCTAGAAAATTCCTTCCTGCAGAGGCAAATTATGACATAGGGAACAGAGAACTATTAGCTGTCAAGTGGGCCTTTGAAGAATGGCGGCATCTACTAGAAGGGGCTAGACACCAGGTTACGGTCTACACTGACCATAAAAATCTATTGTACATCGAGTCAGCAAAGCGTCTAAATCCTAGACAGGCAAGGTGGGCTTTGTTCTTTTCTAGGTTTAACTTTACCTTGACATTTAGGCCTGGTACAAAGAACGTCAAGGCAGATGCTCTTTCCCAAAGCTTTGACTCAATATATTCTGAAACTGATGACTGTAGTACAATTATTCCGGGTGAGGTCATTGTGGCTACGATGGAATCTGATCTCTCTTCTTTGTTATCCCCTGTTCAGACAAACGCTCCCTCTAACACTCCTGTTGGGAGATTATTTGTTCCTGAAGATCTTAGAGAACAGGTCCTAAGAGAGGTTCATGATTCCAAGATGGCAGGACATCCAGGTGTAAGTATAACTATTTCATTACTTACTCGAAGTGCTTGGTGGCCGACTTGTAAACAAGATGTTAAATCTTTTGTGGATTCTTGTCCTGTCTGCCAACGCTCCAAGACTTCTAGAAATTTGTCCCAAGGGTTACTGATTCCCCTCCCTATTCCCGAAAGACCATGGACCCATCTTTCCATGGATTTTATTGTGGAGTTGCCTGTGTCCCAGGGGAAAACAGTCATTTGGGTGGTGGTGGATAGATTCAGTAAGATGGGTCATTTTATTGCTCTTCCTCACCTCCCATCTGCCAAAACTTTGTCCGAACTTTTTATTCAACATATATTTAAGTTGCATGGTTTTCCCAGTAATATTGTTTCAGACAGAGGTGTTCAATTTGTCTCTAAGTTCTGGCGCGCATTTTGCTCATTAGTGGGGATCGATCTTTCTTTTTCAACGGCCTATCACCCACAAACCAATGGTCAAACCGAGAGAGTGAACCAGTCTTTAGAGCAATTTTTAAGATGTTATGTCTCCGAAAATCAATCTTCCTGGGCAGAACTATTACCCTGGGCAGAATTTGCCTACAATAACGCCACTCACTCCTCCACTGGAGAGTCTCCGTTTTTTATTGTGAATGGGTTACACCCAAAAGCTTTTTCCTTCTCTAATTCTGGTTCTTCTGTCCCTTCTGCTAACTCCTCAGTCGAACAATTTTCCTTGATTTGGTCCCAGGTACATGATTCTTTGTCTACTGCTACTTCTGCTCAGAAAAGGGCTGCTGATAAAAGACGTAGAGAAGCACCCCAGTATAAAGTGGGAGACTTGGTGTGGCTCTCTACCAAAAACATCAGGTTAAAGGTTCCTTCCCTTAAGCTGGGTCCCCGTTTCATTGGTCCTTACCCCATAACTACTGTTATCAACCCTTCGTCTGTTCGCCTTAAATTGCCTGTTAATTTCAAGATTTCTGATTCTTTTCATGTTTCTTTGCTTAAACCTGCCGCTAATACTCGCCTTACTTCTGTCCCTCCTCCAGTGCAAGTTGACGGTCAGCCTGAATTTGAGATCCAGGAGTTCCTCGATTCCCGAATGGTACGTAACAAACTCCAGTACCTCACTAGGTGGAAGGGATTCGGTCCTGAGGAGAACTCCTGGGTCTCAGTGGATGACATCAAGGCTGATCGTCTTAGGAAGCAGTTCCATTTAAAGTTTCCTGGGAAGCCTGGGGGTCCGGTGTCCCCCCATAGAGAGGGGGGTAATGTAAGGAAACCTGTGTTACCTGGGATTGGGGGTGCTGTACGCCGGCCGCGGGGACGCCCGCCACGCCGGCCGCGGGGACGCCCGCTTCGTGCTTCCACCATCTTGCCTCCTTAGAACGTGCGTGCCCGCGTCTCGTTTCCTTTATTGACGCGGACGCGCGCGTCGATTCTGACGCATGCGCGCCGATTTTTGGCGCGAAAACTTTGGCGCCCAAACAGGGTATAAATAGGCCACTTCCACTCCCAGCAAGCTGCCCGTGATAGAACTTGTTTCTGGTGCTCTGTTCTGAAGCCTTGTGCTATTTTGTCTGTTTGAATCTGATAATCCGTGTTTGACCCAGCCTGTACCTTGACCATCCCGAATTCTGAATCCTGACCAGTGCCTGATATCCGACTACTCTTCTGCTTGTACTCTTTCTGCTTGATACCCGGTTTTGACCCTTGCCTGCCTGACGACCCTTGCTTTCTGCCTGCCACGACCCAGCCTGTCTGACGATCCTTCTGCCATACCCTTGTCTGTTACCGTGATCCTCGGTCCAAAAGACTCTAGCTACCAGCCGTGCCCCATTGCCTGCCAGAACACTTGCTTGAACCTCTCGTAAGTCCAGGTGGCACCCGATTAGGCTGAGGGCTCCTCCCGAAGCTCAAAGGTGGTCACACCACTGGTGAAGCTTAGCTCAGACCCAGGATTCGAGCACTTGTTCTGGTGTTGGGTGCCGGCCGTGACAGATAGTTGAAAACTTTTCTACATCCCAAAAAATGCTGCCGTCTTTTCCTTTTTTCAGGGAGATAGGCTGCAAATATTTTTTGTGGTACCCGCCTTCCCCCCTACATTCCCTAACATATGGCACATAAACTATACACTGGGCTCATATGTAGGGCAATATAACAACTCTGTTTTCTTTTATTGTGTAGTGTAATGTATCTGCTGCAACATATACGTCCATTGAACATTAACTTCCCTTCATATGCAAATTAGCCAACGCTAGCGTAACTTTGCTTTGCTTGCCGCAGTAACGCTAGCGCAACTTTGCCACCCTATCTATCTATCTATCTACAGTATCTCTCTTTCTCTCTCTCTCTCTCTCTGTCTCTCTATCTCTCTATCTATCTATCATCTATATATTTATAAAGAGAGAGCATGGAACACACCTTTCAATCTAAATATACATGTAAATATACTGTATTAGTATATATTTTAAAAAAAGAAAACTAGCTATTATGTTTATTATTATGTATTTATTTACAAATCTTAATTTTAGTTGTTAAGACAGGTGTAGTATATATCGGCCCTGCTCGTCCTCAGCTGACCCCATTATGCTGGTTTATTCCTCCCAGTGCAGCTCTTAATACAGTCACTTACTGCCACACCCATTCACTGGCCACTGTCACCCCTGCCAGGGACATACAATTATAAGTTTCAGTTTCGATAATACCTATACTAGTGTACAAGGGAACTGGGAGACCAGGGCTACAAGGAATAATTCTCTGTCCTGACTCCATTCTCCCATCTGTTTCTTTCTGGTTGATTTACTCAAGTGCAGTTCCCAGTTTGGCCAGGAGAGGGCGGCTCACGATCACAATATAAACAGAGAGAGCTGATGCAGCCAGTGGGTGTGGGGAACTTTCTCTCCTTGCTGCCTTCCTAGTTAGTTTTACTGGTTACTAGATGAGGTAAAGGAGCTGTGAGTACCCTCTGCTATCCACCTCACACACACCTTGCTCCTTTCCTGCCTGCAATACTTCTTTTTTCATTAACTACTTACTGCCTCCTTTCTCCTGAGCTATTTTAACCCTTTCTAGACTTCCTCCTAAGTTTTCCTGGTTTTCAAGTATGTCCTCCTTATTTTATCATTTTTTTCTATTCCCTGTCATCAGTCCTGGGGGTGTACTCCTGTGTTTCTGCCATTCATTTTTGTGTAAACAAATATAATAAAGTATCTATATAAAATATTTTTTCCAGTGTCCAAAATGAATTGTGTGTGTATGTGACCATACCCCCCAACTGTCCCGTTTTCCGCGGGACAGTCCCGTTTTTGGCTGTCTGTCCCGCTGTCCCGGATAGTGGACTCAAATGTCCCGCATCCCTGTGTCTCTCTCGCTCTTCCTGTGTTTTTCGCCGAAGTCTCGCGAGAAGAGACTTCGGTGACGCCATAAATCTCATGAGACGCGGAGAAGAGAGGGCAGTGAGCTGAGATGGGAGCGCAGCCAGTGGTTTGGAATTTGGGCGGGAGTATTTGTAGGTTTTTTTCCTGCAGCACAGCGCGTGGGGGATTGGTCTGCACGAGGAGCACATATCATTTTACAGCCTGCATGCGCTCTTGTGCACTGAAAAACTTTAGTGCCCGATCCTTCCCCAACGCTGCTGGTTCAGAAATGAGTCACATTCTCCACACAGTCGCATCACATGCCTTCTTCTTTGACTCTCGCCCCCCAGAAGGGTATGTCAAAATGCAGATTTAGTGGTCTGTATTTTCAGTGTCTGGGGAGTTGAAGCAGGAGAGAGCTGAAGTTGTGTGTGGGGAAGGGGGGGGCGTGGAGGAGCACAGAAAGAAGTATTTAATCTCACTTCACTAGACTGTATTTAGGTGGTTAAATTGAGGAAAAAGGTAGTTTTTGTATGAAACATTCTTTAATCATAATTTTTCTACAGTTATCATTAGCCATGATTTGCCTGCCTAGCATGTAGCTGCAGTGCTACCGGGGCTGCATTAAATGCGTGTTTCACCTATAAGTTAACTTTTAGTATTTTACAGAATGGCTAATTCTAAGCAACTTTTCAATTGGTCTTCATTATTTATATTCTATGGTTTTTTTAATTAAATACCTGCTTTTTCTGACTCTTTCCAGCTTTCAAATGGGGGTCAGGTCACTGACCCTATCTAAAAACAAATGTTCTGTAAAGCTACACATTTACTGTTATTGCTACTTTTTATTACTCATCTTTCTATTCAGGCCTCTCCTATTCATATTCCAGTCTCTTAGTCAAATCAGTGCATGGTTGCTAGGGGAATTTGGATCCTAGCAACCAGACTGATGAAACTGCAAACTGCAGAGCTGCTGAATAAAAAGCTAAATAACTCAAAACAAACAAATAAAATAATTAAAACCAATTGCAAATTGTTTGAGAATATCCCTCTCTACATCATACGAACAGTGAATTTGAAGGTGAACATCCCTCTTTAATATATACAGTAGGCACCTAAAGGCATGTGCCTAGGTCTGTGGCTTTAGGGAAGTGGCTCTTGTTTGCCTATATAACTGTTTCTGTTTGCCTATATAACTGTTTCTTTGACAGCTTAACTCTTGAATCTGATATTCTGACCACTGACAGTGCTGTTATATCGTTTTTTCATTGAGTTTCACAGAGACACTGAGACTTGAAGGCTGAGTAACGTAATAGGAGGAGTAGATCTAAGCAAGGTATTCAGGCAGGCAGTGGCGTAACTAGATATTACTGGGCCCCACAGCAAATTATTTTTCAGGCCCTGAAAACGATTAGAATTTGTGTTTTACTAAGTATTATTATAATTGTAAATGAATTAGGGCCTCATGGGGCCCTATAAATCCTGGGCCCCCCTGCAGCTGCAGGGTCTGCTTCCTCTATAGTTACGGCCCTGCAGGCAGGATAAAGGAGTGAATAGAGTCTTATCTAAAGGGTAACAAACATACCAAGCTGCATTTTTGTGAATGTTTTTGTTAAATGGGCGTGACTTATGGGGGAGTGGCCATAAAGTGGGCGTGGCCAAAAATGTTTGCCGCACTGCGCGCGGCAGAACCTTCTGTCCCTCTTTTTTAATCACAAATGTTGGGAGGTATGTGTATATATCTTTATTTATTTAATTTTTAAACGTAAGTGGGGGCAGTGATCACAGGACTATCTTATTTCAGTCCTTCTGAAGTGGTGTCAGCGAGAGCTTATCTTAATACCTGCCTATTGTTCAATTGACAGGCTCAGCAGACAAGGCTCTATTTACATTACAGCAGCTTGTAGGAGGGAGGGGTAATGACATCACTCCAACTTGCAGTAAAGTGTGACTGAAGTTTATCAGAGCACAAGTCACATGACCTGAGGGCAGCTGGGAAATGTCAAAATGTCTAGCCCCATAGCAAATTTTAAAATTAGATATAAAAAATCCATTTCTTGTTTTGAAAAACGGATTTCAATGCAGGATTCTGCTGTAGTAGCACTATTAACTGATACATTTTGTAAAAAACATGTTTTTCCACGACAGTATCCCTTTAAACTGAAAGCCCGTCCCTAACTAAGCACAGTGGGCAAGAATACCATGCAAATTTCTTCTTAGCACGAAAAGACACCTTCTACCCATGCTCTGTGCTCTGAGCAAGCTCTCTCTTATAACATATGAGACTGCTAAGCCATGGAGTCATCTAGTCTCATATCTCATGAATACTATGCAAAATGTATCCTTAAAACACACAAGAGGCATTAAAATCGTGTAAACGGTATCCTTATAAACTGGGTTGTGATGTCATCGGTTATCATAGGTGATGTCACTTGCTGTCACATGACTAATAAAATGAATGAATATTAGTATATTCTACTGACTTCAGTGACCTGTATTAATGCCTTCAGCCTATTGTCTTCATATGTTTACAAAATTCACATTATTCTATTCATTTACCATTAGCAGGGACGGCCATGGGCACAGGGCTGGATTTACATAGTGGGCGCCCCTAGGCCCACTGCCATTCGTCACCCCTGTCCCCCCTTTATTCATGCAAATTTTCATCATCTGGACTGGAGCAATGGTGATTGGCGCATGGGAAATTTAAAAAATGATTGTATCTCCAGTACATCCCCAGTGTTTTTGAACCAATGTGGGTGTGGTTGGCCAGCATGCCGCCCCCCTAAAATCCTGCCGCCCTAGGCCCGGGCCTAGGTGGCCTTTCCACAAATCCGGGCCTGCATGGGCATCCACAAATAGGGGTGGGGGGGCACATGCACCCCTTGGAATTTTTGACATGCATGGAAGCATGATCTCCTTGTGCCAAAATGATTCTGTATTAGTGTACTTGTTAACAGTGATGTAACTATAGAGGAAGCAGACCCTGCAGTCACAGGGGGGACCAGACTGTGGGGTCTGCTTCCTCTATAGCTAAGAAGAAACCCCCCTTTGAAGATTTTTATGCAGGGGGACCCAGAGCACTCTAGTTACGCTACTGCTTGCTAAGTATGTCACATACAGGTAAGTTGTCTACGAAACACAGAAAGAAATCGCCAGAGCTCAGTCTAACCCATGCTTTGTCGTTGACAGCTGCTAGAAGCTCCCTTGTTGCCAGTCTAACCCACATTCTGAAGTTGTCTACCTGTTATGTGGTTACATATGCTTATTTGGGTGCCTTTATAAGCCTGTATGTGTGTGCCTCTGTTTGTTGTGAACCTGTCCGAGTCCCTGATTCAGTACAGCCCAAGCATACTGACGGAACCTGCACTCTGTTTATACTCCTCTTTGTTAAGTGCTGTCATCATTAGAATGGGCATTGTATCTATCCAGTCGCCATGGCTTCTAGGGGCGTAGGGATGCGCTAAATCCACTTGGCAGAATCCCAAATCTTTCATGAAGGATTCTTCAGAATTGCCAACTGAATCTGCTCCCTCTGTAGTTACGGGCCTGACGTATCCTAAAACTCAACTCCCATTTGTCTATCTTTATGTAAGACAGTGCCAAATCACACCAAAACATTATCTGGTTTATCTAAAAGCGAGTAGGGTTGTGGACAACAGCATGACTGTATATTTCATAAAGATTTAAGGTTTACTGCCTTCTGATGAAGACCTACTTCACTGCAGAAGCACATTATATTTTATTTTTGGAGGAGCCTGGTGCGCATCTGCAACAGGAACCCTCTCCCATACCAGACCCCATTTGTATTTAGACAGAAGAGTGGTTGGGGAGCAGTTGGGGAGTGAGGTTACAAACAGGGCAGGTGGCTGGGTACTAAGATTTCTACAATTATAGATGAAGCAGACCCCACAGTCAGGGCCCCTTGTTCCCTGGGTCCCCCCGCAACCACTGACTATAATTGTAGGTTGTTCATAGCCAAATTTTGAACAAGAGGAAAATACAGGAGTTAAAACTTTGATGTCCAATCCTTGCCTGATGCTGAAATCTATACCACACCTATTCATTTACCTATACATTTTGGAAAGTTCCATGTGTTACGAAAATTCTAAATATTGTCATGAAGAGGAAATCAGAAATGGGGGGAAGGGGATTTGATGCCCAAAAGATGCAACTTTTTCAGATTATTGCCTGAAAACCATGAAATCTTTGTATTATCGAACGAAAACCTAGCGAAGATCAGGATATCTTCAAAATGGCAATGGGACATCTGCCATTGACTTCTACATAAACTCAGCTGGTCTGAGTTGGAGTACTTTTTCATTTGGACTTTTAACACCGTTTAATCAGTGTTTTCAAAAAAATTGTGTTTTTCCCTTTACAAGTCTGGCCAGAAAAAATGCTGGCTTTAATAAATAACCCCCTTAATGTGTCAGCAATTATATGACCATTGCTCGCTCTGCAGCATACATGACAACTGTCTAGAGGCAAAGAAGAACTTTAAATATACTTTGGTGTTAAATTAACATTGGCTTCAGACAGATGAATACAAATCTGGGCTCAGTGCTACTACCATTACTCCCCCAGAGACAGCAGGATCAGGCACAGATTTCTCTTGAGGATTATAGACAAAACTCATAGAAAGGGTATCTGCCTTAGCATTCCTTTTCCCTGGCCTATAGGTTTTGTTAATACCACAATCCACTTGGGAGTTGTGTTTTGGTAAACCAGAGGGAGTTATAGCAGGAAGATAAAACAGTTATTGGAACATTCCTACCACTGATTCCTTCTTTTAAGCTCTATAGTAAGAGACTCTATCAGTACATAGAATGTTTCAGCGACAAATCTTCTTCTTGCTGACGGATGTTGATTATCATCACTTTGTGATTCCTCAGCAAATGGTTTATGTTTTTTACGTTTGCCTTCTCCTGCATATTCATGTCTGTACTCAGCTCTCTGGCTTCTACTTCATCTGTGTCACATTAATCCCCAACTTTTTGCACATATTCAATCAGTGATTTATAAAGTGTGACTACTAGGGGGGAGCAGATTGGGACTGCTGGGAAACCGCATCAGCTCCCATTTTTGCATAGTACATGGCCAATGGGCTTTGCCCCATAGTAGCGACTTGTGTAGCTCTAGCGCTGTTTGGGATAGAGCAGATAGGATGCCGGGAATTCCCGGGATGATCATCAGTGTCAGTAACTTGATTTATGGAGGAAGTTGTTTCTTGTTCATCACAGGGAGGAGTATTAGAATGTACAGGCTTGCGCTGAATGGATCACACACAGCATTAATGACTCTTTGCTCCAAACCGCAGTTGGACACATCCTATGTATTGGCAACATCTGGATGGACTGAAGTTCTATCTCTACTTCTGCTGCAGCTTGTTCCTTCTTCATCCCCATCCCACTGAACAAGTTGCTTCGTTACAACTAAAACCCTGCACATAAGTCTTTTGTGTTACTGTCGCTTCCTCCTCCTCTTTCTTTTCCTTCCTCCTTTTAGCAGCCCCAGAGACATCTCTCCATTCTCCCCAGATCTTCTACTGGCTCTTTATCCCTTTTAGCCTTTTGCTCAGTTCTGTCTGGCTGCCCCCTCACTCTTTTTTTAGTTTTTTTTTGTTTTACACATTGATTTTTCTTATTTTTAAGTTTTTTTGTTTTGCTCAGTTCTGTCTGGCTGCCCCCTCACTCTTTTTTTAGTTTTTTTTTGTTTTACACATTGATTTTTATTTTTAAGTTTTTTTGTTTTGCTCAGTTCTTTCTGGCTGCCCCTCCCTCACTCCCTTCAGAGCCAGTCAAACAGTTCAAAGGACCTTCAACAAACTATTTTTTATATTGTTTGTATATTTTGGGGGTGGGGTTTGCTCAGTTCTGGCTGGCTGCCCACCCCCCACTACCTCACTTGAAAGCCAGTCAGACAGTCCCACTCCCACAGACCCTTAACACATTGTTTTACACCCTTTTTCTTTTTTTTTTTATGTGGTTTTTTTTCTTCCTTTACACCCTGATTTTTCTTCTTTTTTAGGTGTTTTTTTTTTTTGTTTTGCTCAGTTCTGTCTGGCTGCCCCCTCCCTCACTCCCTTCAGAGCCAGTCAAACAGTCCAACTCTCAAGGACCCTCAACAAATCTTTTTTGTATTTTTTTGGGTGTGGAATTAACTCAGTTCTGACTCCCACAGTCAGATTTTTCTTTTTTGTAGGCATTTTTTTTTGGTTTTGCTCAGTTCTGTCTGGCTACCCCCTCACTTTTTTTTTTAGGTGTTTTTTTTTTCACACACTGATTTTATTTGTATTTTTTAAGGTGTTTTTTTTGTTTTACTCGGTTCTTTCTGGCTGCCCCCTCCCTCACTCCCTTCAGAGACAGTCAAACAGTCCCACTCCCAAGGACCCTCAACAAAATATTTTACACCCTGATTTTTTTTTTGTATTTTTTTGGGGTGGGGTTTGCTCAGTTCTGGATGGCTGCCTGCCCCCGCTCCCTCACTTGAGAGCCAGTCAGACAGTCCCACTCCCACAGACCCATAACACATTGTTTTACACCCTGATTTTTCTTTTTTTATGTTTTTTTTTTTTTTTTTGATTTACACACTGATTTTTCTTCTTTTTTTGTGTTTTTTTTGTTTTGCTCAGTTCTGTATGGCTGCCCCTCCTTTTTTTAGGTGTTTTTTTTTGTTTTACACCCTGATTTTTCTTTTTTTTTATAGGTATTTTTTGTTTTGCTCAGTTCTGTCTGGCTGACCCCTCACTCTTTTTTGTAGGTGTTTTTTTTTGCTTTACTCCATAATTTTTCTTCTTTTTATGGTTTTTTTTTTGTTTTGCTCAGTTCTGTATGGCTTCATCCCCATCCCACTGAACAAGTTGCTTCGTTGCCACTAAAACCCTGCACATAAGTCTTTTGTGTTACTGTCTCTTCTTCCTCCTCTTCCTTTTCCTTCCTCCTTTTAGCAGCCCCAGAGACATCTCTCCATTCTCCCCAGATCTTCTACTGGCTCTTTATCCCTTTTAGCCTTTTGCTCAGTTCTGTCTGGCTGCCCCCTCCCTCTTTTTTTTAGGTTTTTTTTGTATTTTTTGGGTGTGGAATTAACTCAGTTCTGGCTCCCACAGACCCTTAACATATTGTTTTACACCCTGATTTTTCTTTTTTTAAGGTTTTTTTTTTTTTTTTTGCTCTTGGCTGCCCCTCCCTCACTCCCTTCAGAGCCAGTCAAACAGTCCCACTCCCAGGGACCCTCAAGAAAATATTTTACACCCTGATTTTTTTTGGGGGGGTGGGGTTTGCCCAGTTCTGGCTGGCTGCCCGCCCCCCACTCCCTCACTTGAGAGCCAGTCAGACAGTCCTGCTCCCACAGACCCGTAACACATTGTTTTACACCCTGATATTTATTTTTTTAGGTGTTTTTTTCTTTTGCCTTACCCACGATTTTTTTCTTTTTTTTAGGTGTTTTTTTTTTTTGTTTTGCTCAGTTCTGTATGGCTGCCCCTCCCTCTTTTTCAGGTGTTTGTTTTTGTTTTATACCCTGATTTTTCTTTTTTTAGGTGTTTTTTTGTTTGTTTTGCTCAGTTCTGTCTGTCTGCCCCCTCCCTCACTCCCTTCAAAGCCAGTCAAACAGTCCCACTCCCAAGGACTCTCAACAAATTGTTTTACACCCTTGATTTTTTTTTGTATTTTTTGGGGGTGGGATTTGCTCAGTTCTGGCTCCCACAGACCCTTAACAAATTGTTTTACACCCTGATTTTTCTTTTTTATGTATTTTTTATGTTGTTGTTTTGCTCATCTCTGTCTGGCTGCCCCCTCCCTCTTTTTTTTAGTTTTGTTTTTGTTTTACACCCTGATTTTTCTTTTTTTTAGGTGTTTTTTTTCCATTTTGCTCCGTTGTCTGGCTGCCCCCTCCCTCACTCCCTTCAGAGCCAGTCAAACAGTCCCACTCTCAACAAATTATTTTACACCCTGATTTTTTTTTGGTATTTCTTGGGGGTGTGGCTTGCTCAGTTGTGGCTGGCTGCCCCCCCCCCATTCCCTCACTTCAGAGCCTGTCAGACAGTTCCACTCCCAGAGACCCTTAAATTATTTTACACCCTGATTATTTTTTTTGGTATTTTTTTCGGGGGATCGTTTTTTTGGGGTTTTTTTGCTCAGTTCTGCCTGGCTACCCCTCCCCCCACTCCCTCCCTTCAGAGCCAGTCAGACAGTCCCACTCCCAGAGACCCTTATCAAATGATTTTACAAACAGATTTTTCTTTTCTTTTTTTAAAAAATTGAAATTTTATTGATTTTCTTTAACACAACCAGGGTCCTTTTTGTGTGTTTTTTGTGTGTTTTTTGTATTTATTTGATTATTTTTGTGTTTTTTAGTATTTCTTTTTTTTTTTTGTATTGTTTGTATTTTTTTCTGTTTTTTGTTTTGTTGTTTTTTTTTTTTTTTTGCGTAGTTCTGCCTGGCTGCCTAAGGATCTCATCTCTCATCTCATCAAAGGATATCATCGGACCCAGGTCTTATCCACACTCTGAATAGCCCGAAAACAGGTTTATGGTCTGATTGTGTCATAAGTGGGCAAGAGCCGTATTTCAGAACACGGATGTCTTCCTCATGCCGGCTCTTGTACAACACTCGGTCGGTGTAAGAAGGCGTCCTCTGTTTCTTGCTGGTGTCATAGACATCAGATCCGATGTCAAATTTGTATGTAGGATGAAAATGGATTTCGCCTTCCTTAAATCCTTTGAACAGAGATCCTTTATTCACCTCTGCTGACAGTTGGTCATGCTGCAGGAGGGACCTCATATCGTTGCCTGGAAGGTTCTGTAGGATAGAATCAACTTCACTCCGACTGTTGCTCAAACGGAAATTTAAGTCGCCAAACCAGAAGACCTCGTCAAATCGGCTGGTCACGTCGTTGGGATCGGAGTAAATGGGGTCTGTGTCGGGAACATTCTTAGGGAGCCGGAGGTCTTTAATGATCTTGTGGTAATTCTGTATCCTTTTCTTCACTTTGGAATCACCTGCTGCAAAGTGGGTATTAACGAAGAGGAAAGAGGTTCCAAAAAATGTGAATGAAGCAGCCAGAGCCCCTTTAGTCTTGATCATCGGGAACATTCTGGTGGTGACGGCTGCACATTCAACCTCAGAACAGAACCACACGAGTTCTCGTCTTATAAATAGAGTCAGGTACAGGACACCGTGAGCTGCTGAGTGGAGCAAGATATAACGGTGACCTAGTGTTCGCTGCAGACGGTACTCCCATTCTTGCCTGTCGGGGCCGCCTTCTTGTACCCCAATTACATACAGGTCTTGTGCAGATTTGGCGCCTGATGGAAATAGCAAATCATCCAATCTGTCTGGAAGATTCTTTTTCCCACTCATATTCCAAGTGGCAGTAAATATCCTGAGACTTTTCTGTGGAAGACATCTTTCTAGTTCATCTTCTCCCAGTAAGCCTTCACCGACCAAGAGCCTTGCTTCTAGAAGCTTCTTTTGGCTGGTCTGGCTGGTGTAACTGGAATACCAGTCCATGCCTAATTGGCAGATAAACATGAGGAGAACCATCACTATAACTGAACTGAATAACTGAAGGCCGGTCTCTTCAGTGGTCTCTTCAATGGTCTCTTCAATGGTCGCTTCTACATCTCCGAATTGAAATTCATCTGGTACCAGGATTTCTGTCTGGGTCAGTGATGAACGATCGGAGGAATAAAGAAATTGTTGTAAAAGAACAAGAAAAACAATAAAAGGTTGGAAATGCATTGTTTTTATGGAAAGGTTGCAGAGCCCTCGTCAGGAGATGTTGCTCGATGCAAGTTTAACTTTGAAATGAAATTTTAACCCGCTGTCTCCCTAATATAACATCTGTTCATGTGGTTGCCATGGTTACCGCATACTAATGAGGGCATTGTGTCACTCACAGGTCATGTGACCATATATGGATAAAAAGAAGCTTCCATGACCATATAAGGTCAAAAAGTTGGAGGCTGAGTTGTACAAGTGATATCACTGTGAGGTTGCCTTGGTAACCGCATATTAATGAGGATGTGATGTCACTGATGAGTTATACAGGGATCTCTGAGTATCACGCATGGGTTCATGTATAATATAACGGATAATGTATAATATAAGGGATAATGTACCCCCTACTATAAATGATATGGATATTAGAAGTCACTGAGGGGTTGTTCTGTGATCATATAAAGGCACAAGGCTGCAGGCTGAGTTATACAGGGAGCTCTTATAAGGGATAATGTACCCCCTACTGTAAATTATAAGGATATTAGAAGTCACTGAGGGGTTCTGTGACAATTTAAAAAGGCACAAGGTACAATGCTCCCTTTTATATAGAACTTCGAGTAAACAAAAATGTATTTATTTTTTAAGAGTCCATCTTTAATTTAAATATTTGTATCTTATAGGGTGACGTATTAGAACATTTCAGTTGGTCTTTGTTCACAGTTTTTGAATTGTTTACTTCTGCTTCTTTCCAGATGTAAAATAGTGGTCATTGATGCCATCATCACAGTAGTCGTAATAATATTATTATTAATAATGATTTTTAAAAACACTGGCTGGTGGGTAGGTAAACTGACAACAAATGAACTCAGGAATTAACTCAGTTCTGGCTCCCACAGACCCTTAACATATTGTTTTACACCCTGATTTTTCTTTTTTTAAGGTTTTTTTTTTTTTTTTTGCTCTGGCTGCCCCTCCCTCACTCCCTTCAGAGCCAGTCAAACAGTCCCACTCCCAGGGACCCTCAACAAAATATTTTACACCCTGATTTTTTTTTGGGGGGGTGGGGTTTGCCCAGTTCAGGCTGGCTGCCCGCCCCCCACTCCCTCACTTGAGAGCCAGTCAGACAGTCCTGCTCCCACAGACCCGTAACACATTGTTTTACACCCTGATATTTATTTTTTTTAGGTGTTTTTTTCTTTTGCCTTACCCACGATTTTTTTCTTTTTTTCAGGTGTTTTTTTTTTGTTTTGCTCAGTTTGTTTGTTTGGCTGCCCCTCCCTATTTTTCAGGTGTTTGTTTTTGTTTTATACCCTGATTTTTCTTTTTTTAGGTTTTTTTTTTTGTTTTGCTCAGTTCTGTCTGTCTGCCCCCTCCCTCACTCCCTTCAGAGCCAGTCAAACAGTCCCACTCCCAAGGACTCTCAACAAATTATTTTACACCCTTGATTTTTTTTTGTATTTTTTGGGGGTGGGGTTTGCTCAGTTCTGGCTCCCACAGACTCTTAACAAATTGTTTTACACCCTGTTTTTTCTTTTTTTTAGATGTTTTATAATTTTTGCTTTACACCCTGATTTTTCTTTTTTATGTGTTTTTTATGTTGTTGTTTTGCTCAGCTCTGTCTGGCTGCCCCCTCCCTCTTTTTTTTAGTTTTGTTTTTGTTTTACACCCTGATTTTTCTTTTTTTTAGGTGTTTTTTTTCCATTTTGCTCCGTTGTCTGGCTGCCCCCTCCCTCACTCCCTTCAGAGCCAGTCAAACAGTCCCACTCCCAACAAATTATTTTACACCCTGATTTTTTTTTGGTATTTCTTGGGGGTGTGGTTTGCTCAGTTGTGGCTGGCTGCCCCCCCCCATTCCCTCACTTCAGAGCCAGTCAGACAGTTCCACTCCCAGAGACCCTTAAATTATTTTACACACTGATTTTTTTTTTTTGGTATTTTTTTCGGGGGATCTTTTTTTTTTTTTTTTTTTTTTTTGCTCAGTTCTGCCTGGCTGCCCCTCCCCCCACTCCCTCCCTTCAGAGCCAGTCAGACAGTCCCACTCCCAGAGACCCTTATCAAATGATTTTACAAACAGATTTGTCTTTTCTTTTTTTAAAAAATTGAAATTTTATTGATTTTCTTTAACACAACCAGGGTCCTTTTTGTGTGTTTTATGTGTGTTTTTTGTATTTTTTTGATTATTTTTGTGTTTTTTAGTATTTCTTTGTTTTTTTGTATTGTTTGTATTTTTTTTCTGTTTTTTGTTTTGTTGGTTTTTTTTGTTTTTTTTTTGCATAGTTCTGCCTGGCTGCCTAAGGATCTCATCTCTCATCTCATCAAAGGATATCATCGGACCCAGGTCTTATCCACACTCTGAATAGCCCGAAAACAGGTTTATGGTCTGATTGTGTCATAAGTGGGCAAGAGCCGTATTTCAGAACACGGATGTCTTCCTCATGCCGGCTCTTGTACAACACTCGGTCGGTGTAAGAAGGCGTCCTCTGTTTCTTGCTGGTGTCATAGACATCAGATCCGATGTCAAATTTGTATGTAGGATGAAAATGGATTTTGCCTTCCTTAAATCCTTTGAACAGAGATCCTTTATTCACCTCTGCTGACAGTTGGTCATGCTGCAGGAGGGACCTCATATCGTTGCCTGGAAGGTTCTGTAGGATAGAATCAACTTCACTCCGACTGTTGCTCAAACGGAAATTTAAGTCGCCAAACCAGAAGACCTCGTCAAACCGGCTGGTCACGTCGTTGGGATCGGAGTAAATGGGGTCTGTGTCGGGAATATTCTTAGGGAGCCGGAGGTCTTTAATGATCTTGTGGTAATTCTGTATCCTTTTCTTCACTTTGGAATCACCTGCTGCAAAGTGGGTATTAACGAAGAGGAAAGAGGTTCCAAAAAATGTGAACGAAGCAGCCAGAGCCCCTTTAGTCTTGATCATCGGGAACATTCTGGTGGTGACGGCTGCACATTCAACCTCAGAACAGAACCACACGAGTTCTCGTCTTATAAATAGAGTCAGGTACAGGACACCGTGAGCTGCTGAGTGGAGCAAGATATAACGGTGACCTAGTGTTCGCTGCAGACGGTACTCCCATTCTTGCCTGTCGGGGCCGCCTTCTTGTACCCCAATTACATACAGGTCTTGTGCAGATTTGGCGCCTGATGGAAATAGCAAATCATCCAATCTGTCTGGAAGATTCTTTTTCCCACTCATATTCCAAGTGGCAGTAAATATCCTGAGACTTTTCTGTGGAAGACATCTTTCTAGTTCATCTTCTCCCAGTAAGCCTTCACCGACCAAGAGCCTTGCTTCTAGAAGCTTCTTTTGGCTGGTCTGGCTGGTGTAACTGGAATACCAGTCCATGCCTAATTGGCAGATAAACATGAGGAGAACCATCACTATAACTGAACTGAATAACTGAAGGCCGGTCTCTTCAATGGTCTCTTCAATGGTCGCTTCTACATCTCCGAATTGAAATTCATCTGGTACCAGGATTTCTGTCTGGGTCAGTGATGAACGATCGGAGGAATAAAGAAATTGTTGTAAAAGAACAAGAAAAACAATAAAAGGTTGGAAATGCATTGTTTTTATGGAAAGGTTGCAGAGCTCTCGTCAGGAGATGTTGCTCGATGCAAGTTTAACTTTGAAATGAAATTTTTACCCGCTGTCTCCCTAATATAACATCTGTTCATGTGGTTGCCATGGTTACCGCATACTAATGAGGGCATTGTGTCACTCACAGGTCATGTGACCATATATGGATAAAAAGAAGCTTCCATGACCATATAAGGTCAAAA